>SWCR01000005.1:777494-901587 GCA_007556565.1 Elsinoe fawcettii | reverse complement strand
GTGTGCGGTGCATGGTTTGTGGTTGGGAGGGGGAGAGGGAGCGTCGGCGTTTGCGTGGGTGGTCGGGGCTGTCGTGCCAGGTGTAGTTTGGTGTGGAGACGGGAGCTCGGGGGTCGACAGGCTGGTTTGGGGGCATGGAGCGTGTTCGAAAGCGTATGAGGTCTGTTTTGAGGGTGTGTATCCTCCGTAGTGACTCGTCCAAGCTTACGAGGGATTCTTCTGGTTGTTGTGGGTTCTTCATGTACTATACGTCAGCTGTCAGTCCCGAGACAGACAAAGAAGCTATCGCGACCTACACCGTACGCGGGGACTGCCTGCGAGATGGCAGGTCCCATATCCTTTGCAAGTTCCGTAGTCAACTCGCTGATCAGATTCGACATGTCCTTGACCATGACCGAGAAGTTCTTGCATGTCCTGCATGGTGCATTGCTGAACGGGTTGGCTTGAGTCTTGTCCTCCAATCCTGGCAAAGGAGGAAGTGTTAGACCAAGTGGTCGACCTTGATCAGAGCCTGTACGAGATAGCATGCCGGACGGACGCTCCACAGCAAGAGGTGCTGGCTCTATCACTCGTGTGATCGCGGAGTCCTTCCTTGTGTCAAGGTCTCTCCTGACCAGAGGGATTGATGGCATGTCCATCTTGGATGGTGAAGACCATGTCGTTGATGGCGTCGCCCGGTCGAGTGGTGGTCTCAGAGTATTGATCGGCTTGAATGCACCATGTTGCTCGTCCTGAGCCGGTCTTCTAGAGAATGCAAGATACGGATAAACGCTCGGAGCTGGAGCAGTATGAGTGATAGACATGGGTGCCGGATCTTCAGTTCGACGCCTTTCGAAGGCGTCTCCCATACCCTTGACGACCAGAATAGGTACAAATTTGAGATCTGTAAAGGGAAAGTGGGTGTTAAAGAGTCCGGAGCATCCGGAGTCTCAGTCGCTTGTAAATGGTCGATCTGAATTCATATCCACTCGGGGAAGATCTACTAATTCCTGGACTGACGCCGCGGAGGACTGAGGATCGACTGGTGGTGAGAGGTCGAGCAAAGACCACGAGTTCTTTGTGCTTCAAGTCGAGAAGTTGGCCGCGAATGTATCAAGCAAGATGCCCAGTCAAGATTGATCACCATGAGAGACGGCTGGCGAGAGCTTGGTCAGCTTCGATTTGCTTGTCGTGCAAGGAACGCAGAATTGTCGCGGAAAACTCGGAAGGTTACTCGTACGAAACGGCAGATGACAACGATGATATGTAGCCAGTCGTGCGTGCGGATTTTGCGCAATCGCGTGTCTTGAAGTATCATAAACTCTGATGCGTCGGTGCTATGTGCAACAAAAGGCTCCGTCCTTTTGCTCTGGCGACGTCAGCCCAAGCCAAACTTGAATCATGGAGGGCTTTTTAGGCGCCTCTTCCATGCGAGTGGGGCACGTTACGAGTGCATACCAATCAACGATAGCGTCGGGATAGTCCCTGGGCGTGTCTTAGCACAATACATTGTTATTCAGCAGGCTGACTATTGGGGTATCCGTGGTTTTTCTTCGGGTCTTGCACGCGACATGTGGTAGGGATGCAATCTTTTCAAATGCCCTGGCAAATCTCCCCAAACAAGCCTGGTTATCATCCTCTAGGGCTCGGTCACTTGCGTACATGTTCCCCGAGTATGGCCTATTTCAAGCAATCTATTCGTCAAGGTTCGTTCCGGACCATCGTACAAAGACTTCAACGTCGTTCAGGTAGAAGCATGAATAGATGTTTCTCCGTGTATTCGCCTGACTTTGGTAACGGTTGATTACTACTCGACATCATGCTTTGCGGTGAACCAGACAGGTCACAGGGCGATCCCGCTCCACTCAGCTCGGCTCCACGCCACAAATAGAGTGGTTATCGACATGATCAGACAAGTTTTCCAAACTTTCCCGCGTATACGTGGATGCATTAATGCTTGAAGATGAGCTTGAAACGGTAGCCCACGCCGACGAGGGCTTGGAGGGTAGACATCCGAGATGACTCCACGTCGGAATGTCCGCTGACACACGGCGTCATCCTCCGCTGACACATACAAAATGTGTTCGTTGACCAGGGAGTACGAAGATGGTAGAATTGGCCAAGGCAGAATACCTGCTCATCTGTCATCGGCCATCCCGAGGAAGCTTCCCCGACTGCTTCGATTGGTCACGATGCCATGCCCTGGCTTCTAAAACGAGGTCAACATGAAGGTCGCCTTTCGTGTCGTGCCCTCGATAATTGTATTCAGCCGCTTTGGCAGATTCGTGGTAGCTCAGAGCGACCCATGCAGAGCAAATCCCGGGGGCTTGGTCGACGAGGAACGCTTCCGTCTTGTGTTGTATGTACACGTTGCATGACTCCAGTGTACGTGAAAGACGATCTTGAACAAGACAGGTGACGTTGCCATGCAGCATGCAAGATGCAAGAGATCCGTGCTTGACAGTGGACCTAGTCATCTGATGCTTACTTCTTGATTGAAAATGTGACATACTTGTGTATCTATTGGTTCGTTTTCGTCGTTATGTCTGCAATTGGCAATTTACTTGCTCAAAGGCTACTCCTCCTGGGAAACGATACTCCCTCGACTGCGGCATTGTCGGTGAACCAGGATACTTTGTCTCCTGCACCCTCGTTGACCAGACCGCATGGCAGTGCACGGCCATCCTCGGTCTCCAATATTTGCTTCATGATATCCTTCTTTCCTCCTCCTGTCGCGACAAAGGCAATCTTAGCACCATGCAGCACGACTGGCAAGCTGAGCGTGATGCGCTTGGGTGGAGGCTTCGGCGAATCGGAAATGCTGAGCACCCATGCATCATGCTCCCTAAGCAGAGGATGACCAGGGAACAGCGAGCATGTATGACCGTCCGGTCCGCAACCCAGCAAGATCAGATCGAACAGCGGAAGCTTGACCGAGTCTCTAGCGGCAAAGATTGAAACAAGTGTCTTCTCATACTGATCCGCCATCTCTTGCACATCGTCCAGGTACTTCTCGTCGATTGGGAACACCTTTGGCTGTCCCAGCTCTTCCGGGATCTTGTCGAGCAACTCGTCCTTCAGAAGCTTGTAGTTGCTGTCTTCGTGTGTGAGCGGCACACAGCGCTCATCGGCGAAGAAGATCTCCCATTTGCTGAACTCGGCCTTGTCCGATGAGCCTTTGCCCTGTGCCAGCAGTCCTTGCGCAAGAGTTTTAGGAAGTGATCCTCCAGACACTGCTACTCGAAAGACGCCATGTCTCTCGAGCGCGGCGTTCTGTTGGGCGATGACATAGTTCCGTACAGCCGCCGCAACGCCGCTGGTGTTTGGGTAGGAATAGAGGCTCGGTGGTTTGCTCATTGTGCTTGCAATCTGCTCAATTTTTTCGGTAAGGACTGGAGGCTATGGTTATTCTCACAATCAAGACGGGTCAAGATTCTGCACGCTGACTGATCAATGGGTGATCTTATCAGCAGTTCCTGCGCATTTGCAAGGAAAATATCCCGCCTAAAATTGACCGTTACAATGCCGATCCGGAGGGCTTCCGTGATTCATTTCTTGCGTCATTGGCGCTTGGACCACGACTTGTTTCAAGAACTTCTGCAATTGCAATGTTCCGGTGGGGCCCTTTTGCCTGTCAGAAAGAGCCGCAGCAGAGTGGTTGTCATGGAAGGTAACAGGCTGTCTATATCTCTGTTCGATCACGTACTCGAGTCATTGGTTATGACTAGGGTGACCGCGATTTTTGCATGCTCCTGCTGGCGCCTGGATCTCCATATCTCTTATTCTAATGACAGAATGCGGCTCACTCGAGATGAGCTCTCAAAACGAAGTAGATGATCCTCAGATATTGTAGAACGGCCTCTGCGCTATATCTACAGAAGCGCCTCCACTGGCATCGGAATACGCTACACTACTCAGAAAACTTCCCAGCTCCTCGCGCTTCCGATCAGGTCGTTCGTCCTGTAGCTTCTGTTTGTGCTTGGAGTCCGTGCAGTTCTCAATGAGTCGATCTGTAATGATTTTGGATTCAGCTCTTGCTAGTTCGAGGGCCGCGTCAAGGTCAGTATGATCGAAGACGAAAATCGGGAGTGCAGGATCAATGTGTCTGAGCAGAGTGCGGACGACCACGTAGTTCAACTTGTACGCAGCAGCTTCGAGAGCACTGTTGTACATGCCAATTCCAGTATTGATCTTTGCTCCCTTGTCAAGCAGATGCTGTACCACAGTGGGGAACCCTCTGGCTGCAGCTATTTGTAGCGCATCACCGTACGTCTCGTTGACTGCATGCACATCAGCTCCCTTTTCCAGCAAAATTTCCACCAGCCGAATAGTGCCCCTGTGGCAAGCCGCAAGAAGCGGGGTACCAAAGGGTGCTCTCGATTCGTGGACTTTGGCTCCATTCTTGATCAGTAAAGTACACATGTCGTCCTTGCATGATTCAGGACACTCCACGATGGCAGCGTGCAGAGCGGTCCCATAGAATCCACCCTCGATGTCGACTGATGCTCCCGCAGCGAGGAGCACTTTGACTACCTGGACATGACCTTTCATTGCAGCCGCATGTAGAGCGGTCCCGTAAGTACCCATTTCGACGTTGATCCTGGCTCCGTTGACCAGAAGATATTTGACGAGTTGAGTGTAGCCGCCAAATGCAGCTGCTGGTAAGCACCCGCCAAATCTCGTCCCTCGTGGCGTGATGCTTGCTCCGCAGTCTAGTAACAACTTCGTCATTCGTTTGTTGCAGCCGGCTAGGGCTGCTTGCAATGGACTGTCATGCCATCCGCCTTGCCGTTCAATGTCAGCACCACGTTCTAAGAGGAGCTCAGCAACATCGTCATTGTAATGCACTATCGCGGCCTGCAATGGACCGCCGTAGTGGTCGTCGTAGGACAGATTGACGTCTGCACCATTGTCTAATAGGAGGCGAACCAGCTCCAGACTGTCTCCAGCAGCGGCGGCCTCGAGGGCAGTCCCATCTTTCTCACCTGCATGATCGGGATCCGCGCCATGAAGCAGGAGAAGTTCAGCGATCCGTATCCTATTCTCGCTCGCCGCTCCTTGCAAAGCACTGCTGTGTGTGCTGTCGGGGATATCGACCTTGGCACCTCTGTCTAGAAGAAAGCGCACGACATTTTCATGGCCTCTGATGGAGGCGTTGCGAAGGCCGCTTCCATCTGATCCCTGGTGTGCATTTATATCGGCACCTTGCTGGACCAGAAACTGTACGATTTCCAGATCCCCTGCAAAGCATGCGGCTTGAAGTGCAGTACCGAACTCACCGCCGACGGCGTTAACATCGGCCCCATATTTCATCAACAATTTTATCATAGGCAAAGTATCGTCTCTCCTCTTGGCACAAGCGTAAGTGAGAGCGTATCCGAAATCGCCACTTTCTTGCGTTGCACTTGCGTCTCTGTCAAGCAGGTAGCGTATTAGCGAGAAATCACCACGAGAGATGCTAGCCTTCAGAGCATCACCGTGATATCCGCCTTTGCTATTGATGTCCATTCCACGTTTGAGGAGGTACTCCACAACATGAAGATGACCACTCCAGCATGCCTGATGCAGGACATTGCCGTGCAGGTGAGTCCAAGCGTATACATCCACACCATATTCCAGTAGGAGCTCTATGGTACCAATACGCCCTCGCTGTGCTGCGAACGCAAGGGCGCTGACATGATGAATATGCGCGCTGTCGAAGAGACCGCCATGAAAAGTCAAATATTCGGCGGCCTCTCTTTTGCCAGCGTAAAGGGCCAGTTGTAGAGCGGTGCAGTCTTCTCTGCCCGGAGTGTGGATGTTGGCTCCGGCAGCGATCAGGAGCTCTAGGATCGCAACATTTCCGGCTAACGCTGCTGCATGCAGTGCTGTGCTATGCTCAGCAGACATGTTGTGTACATCGGCTCCATGATCAAGCAATGTTTGGACAGCATGCACATCGCCGGACCACGCTGCAAGCTGAAGAGAGGCGCCGTAGTCAAGTTTTACAATGTGCTGAGTTCCCCAGACAAGCAAAATTCTCAATACTCCAGATTTGGGTGCCTGTCTCGCACGACCGTCCACGGCGAATTCTAGTAGTCGCCCGAATGAGACTCCCAGGTCCTGCATCTTGAGACCGTGATTGATAATGATATTGAGGGCTTCTTCGTTCATGTTGTGGACAGCAAGCATGACCGCATTGAACCGCGGAAATCCATTATCCCATAAGCTCTTGTCAGCCATCAAGCTTGCACCTTTGTTGAGCAAGACTTGCATGATTTCCATGTGATTGTACTCAATTGATGCGTTGAGAGCGGTGCCGTGCGAGCCTCCCAGAGCATCTACATTGGCCTCTTTTCTGAGTAGCAATTCCACGATTGACCTGTGTCCGCCACGGACAGCAGCAGATAATGCGTTGCCATCGAATCCAGTCTCCAGGTTGACATTCACACCATGCTTGAGTAGCAGCGTGACCACCTTCTCGTGACCCTGTAGTGATGCTTCTGTCAATGGACTCCCGTGTGAGCCTCCTTTGCCTTCTGTGTTGGCACGATGCTGTAACAATAGCCCGACAATATGGGCATGTCCATGATATGCTGCTGCTTGTAGTGCAGTGCCGTGCCTGCCGCCGACTGTATTGACATTTGCTCCGCGGTCTATCAGCAACTCTGCTGTACTGCCGTGGCCTTGCACGCACGCAGCTTGTAGAGCAGTTCCGTAAAGAGGACCTGATGCATCAGCTTCGTGGCTAACAACTGCGTTTATATCGTGACTAGAGTCCAGCAACGAGGACACAATTTCATCCAGACCTTCTAACGCTGCCAGATACAGTGGAGGAAAGTCAGTAGTGACGTATTCCGTGGATCCCCAGTGCTGCGCTTTCTCCGGATGGGAGACTTCAACCCATCTTGACCGCTTTTCATCAGACTCGAACATCGAGATGGCCGCTGGGCTTGTTTGAATCGCTATATTTCCACTCTGGCGAGTGAAGGTTGTCCATTGATACCCGCAGTACTCGATGAAAGGGTACTTTCCAATTACCGCGGTGTTCTTGCTCTTGCATATCGCACTGGCAAGGTACGTAAGGCAGACTTCAGCCATTTGTCCAAGAGCATATTCTCGTACGAACAGCCGGGACATATATTGCTTCAATTGACCGCTCGTAAAATACTCCTGAACCGAAGCATGCGATAGACGCAGCTCTTTATGGGTCGGGCGTGACCGATACCATCTAGTCTCTACTATGGTGACGAGGCTCGAACAGAAACTGATTACCTCTTCCGCGATCGGCAATCTATATTCCGTATTGATTCCAGCATTGTCACCTGTCTGGACAATCAGTACATCAACAGCCTCATCCAATCGAAGCGGTCGAGGAGAATAGACCAGGAATTGTAGAAGGCGTAAGGTGGATGGCCAGTCTTGAGCACGCTGCTGAAGCCTGTCGATGATCCTATCGTAGGACTGCGAGAGATCTGCTGGTAATGCCAGCAAAGTCGATCGAAGGCCACGGAGATCCACGCACTCCTGCAGGGTGTCCAATTGCAATGCAACCCAGCGGAACCTGGTCTTGACGTCAGCTATCAGATCACCAGAGTGGTGGCGCATACATACATCCCTGTCGCCTTACCCAAGAGCACACTACGTATCTCCTTTTGAACGTCTGGGTGGTCTCGCCACCTTTGCAAACCTTGATGTGCTTTGATCCTGGAATCGATGTAGTCAACAATATCACTCGCAACATCAGATCCTTGGACTGGCACCGGGCTTATTGAGCATGGCCAATGTGTGAAGGCGGATCTGATGTCATTCTCATTACGACTCGTCACAAGGATATGGTGATTGGTCTCCCAAGCTGATATGGTCCTCAGCCATCCAAGAATGCCCCCTGTGGAGGCGTGATCTTTGACATGACGTTCGTCCAGAGCATCGATGACGATCCACATTTCGCGAGCAGCTGCAAGACTTGAAGTGACAAAAGTGCGCAGTGTATTCAACGACGGTTGGCGCCGTCCGTCATCGTGACTGGCCCATAACTCCACCATATTTCCTGCTGCTTGCGAAGATTCGGGCGACAGACTCCAGGCTAAGGTGCGTAGCAAGTTCTCAAGCGTCTGCTTCGACGCATCGGCGAAGGTGATGAAGAAGTACAAGATATTTTGAGGTCCTTTCTCCTCTGTCAGGCTTCTTATGATGGTCGAGCTCAGCACTGTCTTTCCACATCCTGGAATTCCATATAGCCACAGGAATGAATTTCTGGTATTCTTCCATTCAACGAAGGCTGCACTCTCGAGCAGCCAAGTTCCAGTAGATCCATGGCGTTGCTCTTGGGCTTTTGCATAGTCTGCTTGGGTATCGACAGGATTTAACCACTTGTGAACTTTCTCACGACGTCCTTTAAGAGCACTTTGGTTGAGATCTGTCCGAATGGATGTCACTTCTGTGGAAATGTTCTGCAATTCTTCCAAACACTTTCAGCATTCGCATTTCGATTGGGATCAGACCGACGTACGTTTCTGCACAAGACTCGCAATTGGCCGGCTACTGCCCACATCGCTTGGGATCATACAACGTAACAGTGACTTCGCATATGCCGCTGCAGTCATTGCCGCGTATCCCTGCCATCTCTTGTTCTTGTGTGAGTCACTGTAATCACAAATACCGCGAATGACCAAGCAAGGGAAGTGGTCCATCAGTCCAGCAGCTTCCATCTCGAAACAGAGAACACCTTGGTTGCGAGACAGGTGATCTCGGAATCGTGCATTCTTCATGACAGCATTTGAGGTGGCGATTGGACCAAAGTGTACTGCCGGGAGCTCTGGTTCCTCGTCGGACTCGTCAGAATCTTGGTCCGAGCTGTCAGAGTTATCCTTCAATGGCCGTTCAAGAATGACTTCGGCGGCGTCACCGCAACACTTGCGGCAGTCATCACATCCCTCATCCACATGCTCGAAGTCTGGTTTGTACAAGACGTCATATGTCGCTTTCGGTCGTTTGCACTCCGCTTTGGTCTTCTTCGGCATTGACTTCAGGGCGTCATCGATCATGGTCTGCAGCCCGTAACCCGTCCGTCGGTGCCTAGCGGTATGTGCAGTGATTGCGCTTCGGACAGAGACGGGCGGATCTGCCAGGCGTCCTGTCGTCTGGAAGGAGCCATCTGTCTTCCACTTTCCGAAGTCGTACTGAAACACAGAGGCTTGATCGCCTCGTCGGGAGCTGACTACCACGTCGCCGAGCCTGATATCGTGCTTTTCCGACGGCGCACCACCACCAATACCCACCATCAATCCTACACGCACATTTGTGAATGTACGCAAAAGATCTCGGGCGACAACAGCAGCTGAGGTCGTGCCATACTGGCCGTCAGGCAGACCTGCGATGACAACTTTGTGGCCAGCTATAGTGCCCAACTGATACGTATTATTGTCATTCTGATCCTTGTAAGAGAGACGCGGGTCTTCTGAGTCTAGCATAGACGTCGCTGCGAAGAACTCGCATTCAAGTGCGCATATCCATCCGACTGTGTATTGATCTCGGTCGTCCGTCCCGTCCATGTTTCCAGCAAGCTCGCAGCTCTAAAGGTCGACGAATCGGATGTTGATATCATATCACGGCTCTGAGCCGGGTTACAAAGATGTAAGATGAGTTTTACGCGATAGGAAAATTGCAGATGGGTTGGCAATGTGAGGCCTGCCTCAGCTGAGATTGGCGGCGCTTAGAGGCTGCAGGCCAGCAATCAAGCTAGGCACTTCAGCCTTCCCATACTCAGCCATCCGTGCCGGTGTACACCGTAGTCCTGATAGCATGACAACGGATAGAGAATCGGTGAAGGGGTCCATTCCGAACATGAAATCATAGATTAGTGCTTTTCTTCATGACATCGAGTTTGGAGTTTGAGGTGTACTGTACCATTGTTTGGGTGTTGCGGGTAAAGCCGGGCTCCACAAGAGCTGCAAGCAAATGCTTGTCACATCTTCCATCACTATCCGACAAGGACCATCGCCAGCAGTGCAACGTCCTACAACTATCTGACGCACCAAGCCCACCGCTGTATGCTGCAGAGCATCGCGTCGAGACGACTTGCTGCAACAGAGCCGGTCTGATTTGAAAGCCACTGGCGGCAAATGCCAAAACACCGTGGCGTTGCGTGCTTCTCGTACAAGCGACTTGCAGCAATACCATTGGCGTAATGCACATGAGCACGAGGCCGGCCAAAAAACAGCCATGAGACGATATGGAAGATGCCATGAGTAGAGTTGCCGCTTCTTGTGTTCAAAGGGGCGTTCACTATGCCGCCTCATCTCGGACATGAAGTGGCCCGCCATAAGGTCAGTTCTAGATTAGCGCCACCATTAGATGTAGATGGTTCATCTAGATGGAAATCCCACGATTCCCATGCTATCTCGCGTGAGCTCGGGATGGGGTGGGCACGAGGACTTGCCAGCATTAATGCACGATGGTCGTTCTATCCGGACTGCATAGGACATCCGGACTGCATAGGACACCGCCTTGCAACAAACACCGCAAGATGGCTGGCGGATGTAGTACGGAAATCTCCATCATCGACGATCGAGTGCAGGACATGCGACTTAGTATGCCGTATGGCTTTCTTCGGGATAGAGAGAAATTGTGTCACATGATCAAAAGCCCGGTCTAGACCGTGAGCGAACGCCAGTTCACCGATAGGGCTGACACGAAATCTACAGGTATGCGACGTACCACGGATAGTTCGTCCGAAAGTCGACCATCTCTTCCTCTAAGGCTTGCGAGAGGCTTGACTCTGGAACCTCATCTCTGTCTGTCAGATACGTGTTCCAGGTCTTGTGTTCCACCTTGCAACCTGCCTCCCGAAATTCATCTCGCATGGCCGGCGGTATCTTGAGCGTTCGTGCCCGAACGGCTTGCCTGGACTTGCGCTCTATGTTGGATTCTAGAAAGCTTATGAGAATTAATCTCAGCGTGTCAATCTTTCAGAGGATGAACGACCACGAACGGGTGTGTCGACGACCATCGTTCGAGGCGACGAGGACAAAAGCAACAAGTACTTTTTGAGCTTGTGGATCCAACTCGACCTACCGTTCAAGAGAGGTAAGATAAAAGAGACGATTACCGAGTGCATTTTCAAGCACCTTGGGTTGAGTGCGTAACCAGCACAGACGAACGCCTGACCTTTGCACTGAAATAGAATTCGAGCAAGTTGCCTGGCTTGGTTTCTACCTCATTCGTTTCGAATAAGGCTCACATTACCCTTGAGACCAGAAAGCCAGGACGAACAGTTTGTGGGTGACTTCTGCCAGCCCGTCAACGGTCGGCCTCAGTGTAGCCCGGCGGCCCTGAGTCCTTCAGATTCAGCGTCGCTTGAACTTGTTGTCTGGAAGCAACAAGCTCATCCGAGACATTTCCTTGGCCGAACGATAGGGGTTCTAGCTGGTTCTTTGAGACGGTATCATGTTGATATCGTTGTTGTCGACAATGCCATTCTCCAGTCAGCCACCATACTTCGTAAAGGCATCAACGAGGAATGAATCGGCGATTTAGCTGCAGGGATACCCGCCAGTTGTCAAAAAAGCCTCTTTCTGAGGTATTCCGGCTTGGTTGCAGTGCAGGTCGGAGTAAATATAAACTGTCGTGCATGAAAGCGAGCAGCTGCAAGATTCAGGGTCCCCCGCGGCCTCGGAGCAGTGGCATGGACAAGGCGTTAGACGCGGCTCTCACGGTAAAGTCAATTGGCCAACGGCTGGCTTGTCAACTGAAAACCTGAACTCTTGGTTGTGGCGCGACTCGGACGGGTGAACCGTGCGCCGGATCGAGATGCACATTGTCGCTCCCTCTCAGACGATCTACGATTCGCCTTTGAAACGCGAGAATAGCGTATATGTTGCCGCGTCCCCCCGCCGCGAACATGATCAGACACATACATTGGCTCGCAGATCCTTCAACATGTTCTCTTCCAGAGATATAACCCCTCCATCCCGCCAACCCTGCTACTTTTCCATCACACCTGGACGAACATCGATATCTTCCAACATCGAGACACCACTGTATTCTCCTGAATACCAGAACCTTGACAGCCCAGTAGCCGACCCGTCCAACCCTTTGCTGGCTATTAGGCCTGCTGCACCTCCATCACCTTACCGCTCGTCTTCCAAAATGGACGCAACCAAGCTTCTCCAACTTCAGACCCAGGCCTCTCTCCATGCACCACGGTCAAGGCCACAGCCGCATCCCGTTCAGGATGTGCTCGTCGTCAGCGACGATTCGGCAAAGTCCAAGACTAGTAATGGATCCGGTGCAAGTTCAGCTTCCTCGAGCAAATCTGTCTTTACTTCATCAATGGCCACGGCTCGCTGCTCTCGCTGCCACCGCACGCCAAGCTTGGATCTCGCTACTGGCAAGTGCAACATGATCGAGTATGGCCTCAACCTCTTTTACTGCACCCGTTGTGCCAACATAGTCGGTTTCCGAAGCCGATGAAGAGCTGGCAACAGACCTCCAGTCTCAGCGACTCTACAACAACTCACAATCCCTCCGCCGAGAGGTACCATAGGATGGTGACAGTCGGCAAACAGCAACTCGCTGTCGACAACGTCCAAGCTCCTTGCATGTCAACCTTTACGACTTTCATGGTTCTTCACCCGCCTCCCCGGCCGCTCAACGGTCGTCAGCGCATCTATTTACTCCTTCACAAAAGCTTGTCACTAGTACACAGAACGAAAGCACAGGATGAAATTCAGCATTGGGTTCAGGAGCGCATTGGGATGGAATTCATCCTCAGAGTCCAGGCCACAGTCCAACAGACTGATGTGGCCATGATCAGCAGCAATGCTTTACGACTTGAAATGATTTTCTTTTTCAGCCTTGTTACGGATGAGAATTATGCGACAAACAAAGATACCCCTCTTGCGATATGCATTTACAAGTCTAGAATGTAGCGATATCGATTTCAGTACGCTAGCAAGCAATGCAAAAAATTGCACAAACCTTGACACTCCATCGGTGCAAAATCTCGTGATGACCATGTCGAACTATTCAGCCCACTCGAGCTACCAGCCCAGAGACCCGCATCCAGCCCAGTCATAAAGGCGAACGTTTGCAGGAAGGGAAAAGTCAAGTATATGTCCCCTGAGCGGCTTTGTGAAGCTTGACTATACCATCGCCGATCCCATTATTTAACCAATCAAAATTCACCACCGAGTGATTCACCCACGTTTTTGGATCCCCATCGCTGTCGCAATCTCTTGGGAACAAGCCATTTTCTGAGGCAGCTGACCTGTCTCGCCTGGCAAACGAAAAAGCCGGAAACCCTCACTACGGCACTACGGCACCTCCTTGTGCCAAAGGCAAATGCGACGAGGAGGGGGATTTGGCAGCGGCCGGATGGAGCAGGATACCAGTATAGTTTACTGGGCGGTGTCCCTCAGAAACCCGATGCACTGCACAAGGCTCGATTGCATTCTTAGACACCACTCTACCAACCCTTCGTCCTACATGAGATGAGCGTTTGTCGCAAGGCCGTGCTGCGTTGGATCTGAAGAAGTGTTCCTGCCTGAAATGGACGGCGGGAGATGGTCAGCCGCATCTCATCTCAGATCCGATGACTGTGTGGTCGACACATGCCGTGTCGTTCCCGAAGATGATATTCGCAGGCGGGCATGTGTCCGCTGCTATGCCGTGTCAAGCTTGCCCTGAGATACATTACAGCACAGTCATGACGCGTCGCACTATACAGATGGAGATTTTCACAATTTCTTACCATTCATTGAAGCAGAGAAACGTTCGCTGCGAAAGATCGCCTCAATCTATGACAAGTAGCATCGCACGGCACGTTCAGCGACGACTAGTACACGCTCAGCAACTTTGCACATATTTTACCCGTGTCATTCACGTGTTGCGAATCAATCTGACGCGGGCGTGGAGCCGTCAGCGACAACAACAATGGCATGTTGGCAGGGAAAAGGATGCAGGGTGACCGTTGTGAGAAAAGATCCCAAGATGATGTACGTGTACAGCGGATTGGCCACTCAAGAAGCAAGAAACGACATCGTTGATGTGGCCCTTTGTATGACCACCTCATGCATTCGCGCCAGCACCCCTGTTATCCCCGCGTGGAATCCCCGATGACAAAGAGGACCTGTGGCATGGTAGGCAGACAGATAAGCATATCTGTCCTGTGGCGCGTGTGCAGAGGCTGTTTCGGGTCAGGTGAAGGGTTTCATCGTTCGATGGCATTTTCGTATGCAGGGCTGACATCGAGATCCTATTTTCATCGAGATGGTTGCTGATCTCCCGCTGGGCGGACAGCCAGGAGCAGCGAAATCCCGAGGGGAGGACCAAGACAAGAGCGACCCTGACCCGGCAAGAGACAGGGAACATCATCGATCATGCGCATGCACGGACTGGCTTGCTCAGCAACTTGTGGCTCGACAGTCTGACAGATACAGGCGCCGTAAGCGCGCTCTCATGATTGCCAAAGCGATGCCGGCGAAGCCGGTCCCGGCTGTTTGGGTTGCTCGCTTGGACTTCTGAAAATTTATTGTCACCAGTTGTGCATCTGCACGGTCGTCGGTCTGCGAAGAAATTTGAGCTTGATGCAGACAGGGTCGTTACCGCGCACGCCACCTTTCACCTGTCGCCAGTTCATGGTCCTCGGACACGGCGACTTGGCTCTTCTGACAAACGGTCCTGTACACTTCTGGCATATTCGCCGCATATCGTTCGTCCGCGGAGCATTAGTCCCTGAGTGTCGCTTCAAGCCACGCAAGATTCGATGAACGGCTCGATACAGATCCTGCAGCCATGTACGAAAATGTAGGGTCACCATGTACCTTCTACCGAGATGAGTTCGCCAACAACGTCTTTAGATAGCCAACCCCGAGCTGAAGCGGCTGCTTCTGCGGCACCGTGAAATTCACCAGTGGCTGGACCGTTTGCCGTATAGCCCACAATTGTACGTTGAGGTGTCGAATATCTACGTCCGACTCGGTTACCCCGATCTCGCGGTTGGAGCTGCCTACAAAGCACTTCTCTTGACGGATGCCATTGAAGACGATACAGATGAGTACCACGAGGAGGCCCTTGCGGATACTGCCACGTCGTTCTCGCAGTTACCAGCAGGACTTATCTCGCTTGATCGACCAACAGACGTTTCATCTCTACAACCCTCGTCCCTGAATGATGCCGCGGACAACCATGCTGGGACCCTCCCCGAAGTACCTGCCGATGTCGCCGTATGGGCAAGAGAAGCTTTGAAGCCTCTGATGTGGGCGCATCGACTTCGCTAGACGTTTCTATAGAAGCTGACTTGCGACAGCCACCACAGCTTGGCAGAGAATCTCCTGCATTGTGGATGTCTTCGCAGCGCGTACAAGCAATGCCAACGTGCCCTGCAGAATACGCCTGCAGATGAGAAGCTGTTGGCCTTGCAACAAGCGATACTGGAGTCCATACGAGCCCACTTTAAGAAATCAGGGGTCACACCACCAGCCGCACTCGAGACTGAACAGGATGATTGGCCCGACTCGGGGCTTGTTCGGCGCGAGTGTTATCCATGGAATGACATTGAGCCGGATAGATTCTCCCAAGAGAGCTTGGATGCTGTCAATGCTGAAATGAACAAGTGCGCCCCGAAGCTCGAAGTCAAGGCTGTAGAGCTGCCCGCCCTGACAGCTGACGCCACAGAGAGTGTCTCGAAGCAGCTAGGCGTTTTTGCCAAAGAAGACCTCGAACCAGGCGAAGTGATCCTCGACGAGACGTCTCTGCTCACCGCCAACAATAGATTGCAAGATACACTCTGCGATGCATGCGGCATCGACATAGAATCATCAGGTAAGTCCGACAGTGTGACCTGCGAAGAATGCTACGTCCTCTTCTGCAGCACCACCTGTCTCGAAGCAGCCAACGCCTCCTACCATCCCGCCGTCTGCGACCAAGACACCGACTCCATCGCCCGCGACGTCCCGCCCGCTCAAGCAGCAGACAGCCTGTACCTGCTCCTCCTCCTACGCAGTCTCGCCATGGCATCCACCCAAGACCTGCACCCCCTCGCCCTGAAACCAACCAAGTTCATCTGGGGCGACTACCACTCCACCCCTCTCTCGTCCTGGATTCCACCCGGCCCCTCCCTCCCCTTCGCCTCCCTCCCCCGCACCCTCCCCTTCACCTTCTCCCTCTCCGTCGAACTCCCCTTCCACCTCCTCACCAAAATGGACATCAACATCTTCACCTCCTTCCGCACCTACGACGTCTGGGTCTTCAACACTCTGTACGCCAAATTCCGCGGCACAGCCTCGGCGCGATTCAGCAAGACCCCAGGGACAGGCGGGTTGAAGCTGGGGCGGCGCATGCAGGGCCCGGAAGTCTCGGCCGTGCATCCCAGTTGGTGTATGGCGAACCACAGCTGTGATCCGAATGTGCAGTGGGAGTGGGGAGGGAGGTTGCAGTTTAGGGTGCGGGGGGAGAGGCAGGTGTGGAAGAGGGGGGAGGAGAGGAGGGGGCCGGTGCCGGCGGGGATTAGGAAGGGGGAGGAGGTGGTGAGTCATTATTGTGATGTTGCGTTGGGGGTGAGGGAGAGGAGGGAGTGGGCTGTTGGTGCATTGGGTGGGGATTGTAGGTGTGAGAGGTGTAGATGGGAGGCTGGGGAGGAGTAGTGCGAGGCGAGCATGGGTGGCAGGTCAGGGGGATGACAGGCACGGGATAGTATGGTAGGAGTACACGATTGATGGGGATGGCTGGCGGTATGAGACCGTGAAATAATGATGGGGATTCATGAATACTGGAAAGTATGGAAGTCACCGATTGGCGATTCTCAAGATACGCTCAGGGAGAATATGACTTGCTATGTGCGAATAACACATTGGATATCCACAGTGGCGACCCAGCAACGAAGTCGTGCCCAAGCACTTGGGAGAACGCAGACGCAGGGAACCTGTTCGGACGGCTTGGACGGGTGCGCAGTTGACAGTGGAGCACAACACCAAGAGACGTTGCGAACGTGAGGAGGTGTATGCAAGGTTGATGCGGTTAAGCAAGTCGTCCGGGGGGGGGGAACGGGGGGAATGCATGGCGCGTCTAAGCACGTCTGAGGGGAGCAAGATGTCGTTGACAGTAGATCCTTTTCTGTACGGAGTAAGATTGGCAGTAGGTCAGTCGTTCTAGCGGCTCAAATGCTGCCAAGGATGATCGTTCGTCCGTTTTGCCCGTTCTGTGGTTGACGCCCGTTCTGTGGTTGGAGAATGTTAAAATGTCGTGGTGGTGTGGAGGACCGTGGCGTCAATGCGGTATGCAGGGTCAACGGCGAGCAAGCTGCGGCGAAAGATACAGAACAGTACATGCAGTACCTGGCCAATGTATTCTCTAGCGTGGTGAGAGCAATTGAGTTGGGAAGCACGTTGAAGGAGATGTTCGGACATTATCGCCATATGTGTAAACATGAAATGCTTGACTTTTGGTACACATTCTGATGTACCGTAAACAATGCCATGATATTCAGGGCGAGTTTGGACCCCTGCATTTCTTCAAGGAATGCCATCAGATTGCCCCTCGGCTAGATCTGCATTTCAATCAATTTTGACTCGTCCAAGATTGTGGGAACGAATCAGGTGTGAACGCTGAGCATATCTTTGTGACCTTCCTGACTCGTGCAAGCTTTGTATGGCTTCCTTTTTGAAACGGCCCCTGAATGCCGCAGACCGCTCAGGCTCACGTCATGAGTTTGTCAGCCAAAATGAGGCTCACCGTTAAGCCTTTGCCATCTTTACCTTCTGAATGTCACAATATCACGTGCCCTCCCAACACGCTGTCGCTGTACACAGGTAATCTGATCTAGGAGGATTGTTGTGTAACCACTTCAGACACCGTCAGGATGGAACATTGACAATCAACGCACGGGATGGACATGGCGTCTCGTGCAGAGGAGGACACTATCAGTGCCACGGAAGTGACCATGAGTGAAATCGATGATAACGCCCACGACAAGCACGATTCTCCCATGGATGTAGACTTTCCAAAGGAGGAAGCGGAAGGTATGCCCGACTCTACTGCCTTAATACTGCAGTATTCAATTATGACATCTCGTCCCCTTCTTCTCCGTTCCAACAACAGTGGCAGACCACTGATCCCCTCCTAGAAATTTACCGCTCCGACCTCCTCTCCCTCCGCCCCACCCCCCACGCCGGCCTGGGCCTCTTCGCCTCCCGCCGCATCCCCTCCGGCACCCGGCTCATCTGCGAGTCTCCCCTTGTCGCCCTCTCCGACATGGCCGACCTCCCGGACCTCATCTCCCTCGTGGACTCCCTTCCCCCGGACCGACAAGAAGCCTTCTGGGCCCTCGCAGCCTACAAACGGCGGCACGAAGAAGTCGACTGGATCCCCGCCATCCGCGCCTCCTACACGGGTTCCTCGGATGGCTTCGACGCGCACTGCGACCGCGTCCTGCACGCTTGGCTGATCTACGAAACAAACCGCTTCACAGTCCGCTCTGAGAACGGCGCGAGGGATAAGATGGGTATCTTCCCTTTGTCCGCGAGGTTGAACCATAGCTGCACCCCGAACGTGTTCCATCGACACAATCACCTGATCAATCGACTCACCATCCAGGCGTTGAGGGATATACAGGAGGGCGAAGAGGTGTGCACGTCTTACATTGACATCGTGCACCCCACGCAGGAACGACGGCGCTTACTCCGCCATTGGGGGTTCAAGTGCATGTGCGCGACGTGCGTGCGGCCGGGGAGTCAGAGTGAGTCGCGCAGGAAGAAACTCGAGGAGATGACGCGGAAGATGCGCAAGGAGGAAGGGAGGAGGATGATGATGAATTGGAGCGAGTGGGAGTATGCCAAGGCGTTGCAGGCCATGGAGGAGATGGTGGGGCTGATGGAGGAGGAGGGGATGGTGGAGAGTGATTCGATTGGGGAGGTGTTGGGGTACGGGGCCGAGTATGCGATGGGACTGGGGTGGTGGGGAATGGCGAGGGAGTGGGCTGCCAGAGCGCTGGAGGTGGAGGAGAGGAGTCTGGGGCGGGATGGGAGTGAGTGGTTGGAGGCGAGAGAGAGGTTGACTGAGGCTGAAAAGGGAGAGAGGGACGCTGCTGCTAGCAAGGCCATGGCGTAAAAGGGATCAAGGCAACGCACTCCAGTAGACGCATACATAGACAGGCATGATCATGACATCCCATACCACCCAGCTATCCATGCAGTATGCTGTTACTATCACAAGCAATCGAGAATCCCCACCTCATCTATATCCCGCAAAACTCGCCTCACTCCTCCCACTACTCGGCATCTCCTCCTCCGAGTCCAAAAAACTCATCACCTGCCCCTGCCTCTTCCCCCTATCCTTCTCCCTCGCCTCGACCCTCCTCACAGTCTCAGGACTCATAGTCTCATAGCGCTGCCCCACTACCGGCGTCCCACCGATCGTCATGCGCGGGTTCACCTCCCTCCTCCGCCCAATCTGCGACCCCAGATCCTTCCTCCCCAGTGACCTAGGATCAGACACAGTAGGCGGGTCACGGAAGCGACGTCTCCCTTCACCTTCTCTTGTCTCAGCGTCGACGAGGACGACCATCCACACGCCGATCTCTCCGCGGTGACTAAGCAAAGGTGTCGCGTGGATCCACCTGCTTCGTCCCTCTCCTTCTACGCCGTTCTCGTCCAGCTTGGTCAGCCATCTGATCTTGGCCGTCACGCCGCGGCCTTCGGCGAATGCTTGGGATAGCTCACTGCGTACTCTTGATGAGCCACCGATGCGGGAGAGGAAGGGGGACTGCAGCATGCCAGGTATGCGCAGACTCGGAGATGTGAAGAGGATTCGGAGTGAAGGGTGAGGTCGGAGGAGGAGGTAGTGCTGGTATGGTCCCTGCAGGCGGCCGCTGGCTCGGAGATTCTCTTTCTCTTCCCGAGGTAGTGATGCGGTCTTAGCGTCTAGCACTTCGCTTGTGGGATCTGTGAGGACGAGGCGGGCTCGGTTGCTGACGATGCTGCCTCGGTCGGTCTCGTTATCGACTTGTTCGCGGTGCATGCGTCCTCCGTGACGACGAATGGTGGCGAGCTCGTGGGTGTTGAACATCTCGCTGAGGGCATGGAACGGCTCCTTCTTGTTCAGCTCGTCGACTTCGGCTGCAAAGTCCGGATCACGTTCGCAGGCGATGAGGCGGCGTAGTCCGTCGAGGTCAGTAGCATCCTTGGCTAGATTGGACACATCAACTTGTGCTCCGATGAAATAGCGGATGGTACCCTGGGAATCGTGAAGAGGTGCGATCATGAGGAGGTTCATGAAAGGAGATCCGTCGCGGCGGTAGTTGAGGAAGACTTCGCTGTGTTCCTGACCGGCTCGTACAGCGGCGGCGAGCCGACGGACCGAGTTGGGATTGGTTCGTGGTCCTTGCAGGAAGCGGCAGTTACGCCCCACACAATAGTTCATACCATACTGTGTTGTGCGCTGGAACTCTTCGCTCGCGAAGACTATGGGGTTGTCTGGTCGAGATGGGTCCGAAAGGCAAAAGACCTCAGCGAGACCCTCGGACGCTTCTCGAAGATGCGGTGCTAGAGTACCGGTGACCCGTCGTTGGACACTTTCGTGGACGACTTGTATCCACGTGTAGGTGACATATGCTGGCAGTTCGGTCCGAGCTAGTGCTTCGAATGCTTCTTCAGCTCGCTTTTCCAGGGCTCGATTGACCGTCGCAGGAGGGGCAGAACTGCTGAAGTCGTGCCCGTGTAGGCGGTCTAGCGCTTCCGTGACACCGTTGGCATACTTGATCGCACGTATAGCTTTGATGGCGTCCAGATAGTACATTAGTAGGCGCACACTCTTTGGTCGATGTGAATTCAGAAAGCTGCTGAAGTGTAGCAGTAATTTGGGATCTGCAAAGATCTGTTGCAAATGTGCTTGTGAGAACAGTTGATCGGATCGCACCTCAAGCTGATATTCGCCGGTGTTCTCCTCGGGTGGAGATATGATGAGATCAAAGTTTCTCGGGTCATCGACGTAGAATGTCTCCATCTGATCAGGTCCATCCTGGAGACCGTGTGTCTGCAGGGGAACCAAAGAGGGGTCTCGCTTGACTTGTTGGAATTGACCAGAATCGGTGGGCGCTGTGGACACTTGAGAAAAGGATTCTCGGGAACTGTCGTGCCTTGCTTCTGGCGATGACGGGATTGACGAACCTGGTCCATCTGGGTCGGATCTGTTTCGACGATGTTCTCGTTCAAAGGAAGGGCTAGACATTTATCAGCACTGTCAGGTCCTCAAAGACGGGACGACGTACTGATTCCTAACCGACTTGAGTGTCCTTGGTTTAGAGAGGTCTGGCGGCGCTGGTGCAGAAGCAGAGCTGCTGCTGCCGAAGAATGGGGTTATGGGCATGTCGTCATCAAGTCCGGGCAAAGAGTTCTCTCGAGCATTACCAGGTCGTGATGGAGTCGTCAACAGACGAGCATGAAAGTCGTCCACCAATGGCTCTGCTGCTGACGAGGAAGATGTTGCTGGTCTCTGTGTGGTGGGTACCTTGAGCGCCGTGTCTTGACTGAGTACCTTTGGTCTGCGAGAGTCCAGCGACATTCGTTCCTGGGGATTGGGCGATGTCGGCGTAGATGAACAATTCGGATACTAGACAGATCAGTAACAGCTTGCAGAGGGGTCGCGATGCTGAGATAATAGTGTCAAAGCCGAGAGACAGGTTCATATCGAGGTTCAGTCGTTAAGAGACTAGGCAGGGTAGAAGCAAGCTCGATAAGAGTGCGGTGCACGCAGAAGCCCTTGGTAGCCAAGCGAGTATAAATTATAGACTCGGAAACAACTCACCAGCGAATAACTCGCCTTCCTCACATAGCCAGTCTGAATAGGTTGATGTCGGACATGATGTTCAGTGACAGAATCAGCCCTCCGTTTCCCCTCCAGACTGGGCATGATGACAGCTTCTTGTGCAGCCGGTCACAGCTCCCACTGCACCAAGCCCACACCACCGGCGGTCGCGTGGGTAGTGTCGATCATACAAAGTTTAGTTGGCAGAGTAGTCGTAAGAGGCTCTTTCGATTGGCGTCCAGACAAGTTTCGATTCGTGACAGTTCATCTACTCGAAACCGGTTGCGAACGTGAGGGGTCAAATGGGGCTGGAAGTGTGCAGGCACGGCAATGCTTTATGGACTCTGTCGAAATGTCCAATGACGGACACGTCGGACGCGTGCGAGCAATGCATGGGTCTATCATCTGCATCTTGCTCCGGAGAGATCGTTGACAGGCGGGAAAGAGCACACCAGGATCCCTTGTCAAAGATCAGAAGGTGCACCTTTCCAGCATCAAGAGCCCAATCGGACAAGCAGCCGCCCAAGCCGTTGAAGAAAGCATGCATCTGAGTTTTGCTTCTTTTCCTGAACGACCAGGATCAATCGCGAGGACTGGCAGACATCAGCCCGCTAGTGTGGCTGGCAAGGATCAGGGCCTGCATGAAGGATGCGATCTGTTGGGTGCTGGGTGAGACTCAAGTCCGCCATGGCACGGCCGAGCTGTGGATGAACAGCTCGACAATTGACAAGATGCTGATCGAGATCATGGCTTGGTCAAGCGGCATGAACACCAAAGCAAGATCGAGTTTGAAAAGAGGAGAAATGGCATTTCAAAAACAGGAGGGTGAGATCCAGCCGCACACGCAGACGCCGCAGATCGACGGCAAAAGGTTCCTGGAGATCGACGCTACACGTGCGGGTCCAGCATTTTGGGGGAAACAAGAAACGATACATGAATCGAGTATGTGGCCAGGATAGCCGGTACGAGCATAGTCGTATTCTATTCTTCTAATGTATCGTAGTCCGGCTCTATCCAAGCAGAGGCTGGGTCTCTGCTCTATCTTCTCTATACAATACATAGTGCTGTAACATGAAAATTACGTCAAAGAAGATGCTGATATTCCCCAGACCAAATTTTGCTGGGTTACCAGTGATTCCACTCCAATCAGCCTCGAGAGAGCTGTCTATGATCAGCTGTGAGATGCTCAGAACGCCTCCAGTCATGTCCAGCAATATCTGTCCTATGGCCCATCCTGTGGTTGATTTTGCCTTGAAATTACTAAATGCCTGAGGGACGTATTTGACACACGTCACTATAAGCTTGACATAGGACGCTGCGTATACCTACAGACGTGAGCAGGAACAACGGAAACTCGGAGCAAAGCTGCTCACAATATCGATCGCAGCCCATGCTTGCGGGTCCGAGGCATCCTGATTGAGAGCAGCAACAACCAACCCGACAATTAGTAGACCCGCGATACTACCGCAGAATACACCTTGAGTGATGCGGCTTGCCCGCTTCCCTGGTGTCTTTTCGAAGCCCCAGAGACTGCTCCAAAATTGGCTGTACGTGAGGATGCACAGGAATAGAGCGTGGACTGCAAATGCAAAATCGTTTGCCCGGACTGTAGGAATGGGTGCTCCTGGATTGCGAATCGCGTATTGATGTCGGATCTCGTCATTGAAAAGAAAAGCACTGGTGGACAGTGTATAGCATACGAAGCCAAGGACATTTAGGAGTGGAAAGTCGACAGTGAGTCCGACAGTGCTTTTGCGTCGCCAGTTGAGCAGTGGCTGTGGATAGAAAGATAGCGACCAAGCGAGAAAGCTATTTCCCGTAAGAATGTATACTATCCCTTGCTCCATGGTACTCACTAGACCCAGCCAAAGACGCTGTCGGTGTCAGACTCGTTCTTATCTCAGAGAATCATACATACTCGGATGCCGCTCGTGCGAGGCCTATCCACCCACGTTCGCCGATCATCACGAGCGTCTTTTCTGTATACTCTGCATGAGGGTAGAGTGAATTCAGCTTTCCGAGACCCGGGACGAAAGACAGCGATGGATGTTTGTGGAAATTAGACGATGTGATTACGCATGCGGCGAATGTCAGACCTGATGATAACGGGTCACATGCCTGACAGACAGTAGGAGATGCGAGAGCACGTCTTTTGTGTGATCGCACTTCTCCACGTGCTTCCCCATTAAGGTTGGCGCCAAATTGCGGCCCGCATCCGCAATCGCCAAGACAACTAGCGTAAGTGCCACTTCAGTACAACGCGACATCCGACTTCACAAAAGACCCAGTCACAGCTCGAACACGGAGTGTAATCCCGCCAAAGCACCACTCGCTCCAGCTTCTCACACAATACGCGCCGGAATCACAACAATCCACGCTTCGAATGGTACGAAAGCGAACGATCAGCCACGGCTGAGCCCCTACGACCTCACCTTTCGTCCTGGTATTCGACACGTTGATCAGGCGCGTTTGCGCCTTGTCGCAGCCATTGCTGGACATGGCGATCGGAGACGAGGTGGAGCCGCCCAAAAAGCGCGGCCCTGGGAGGCCACGCAAGCATCCTTTACCTGAGGGTCAAGAACCTCCGCCAAAGAAGCGCAAGTACATTGGAAAGACACCAGATCGTGGACGACGGAGGGCAGATGATGATGGCGATTTCAAGACTCCAAGGACCATTATCGAAGGTGATTCGGCTGATGAGCTGGCGACGACCACGAGGACCCGTACTGGTCACTCGACCCCTGCTCGGCAAGATGACAACCCGGTATCGCCAAAGACCTTGAGGGACAGGACAGCATCCCGCTCACGGCGCACATATGCAAGAGCAAGATCGAGAGGAAGGACGAATGCTGCACCTCGTCCACGTTATAGTAGCGCAGCAGCTGCTGCGGCAGCGAGTCAGGCAAGCGATGGGTACAAACCACGGGAGGAACGAAGCTGGGAGGAGTTTCACCCAGACCTTGATATCGAGGCGGAGCTGATGATATATACTGCTGATGAGGTTGATGGAAGGGTCAAAGCAGAACAGAAGCCCTCTGGGTTGCGTATGGACACGACTAATGTGGAGTCAGAAGGCGCTGGGCTAGGCATCGATGGTATGAATGGAGAGGACCCAGGTATCGAGGAACCTGAGACACCGGGTCCCGTCAAGCGGAAACCCGGGCGACCACCAAGGCGACCGGAATCGATGCTCTCAGGACTAGGTTCGCCGCCCGCGCCGCGCATTCTGCCACTTCCAACGCATAATCCCAAGGAGCGCTTGAATTTACCGAAGCCATCATATCGCCATGTGCAGACTTTCAAGATGTACGAGGAAGATAAGAAGGTCCGACTGGATGATTACGTTGACAAAGCAATGGCAAATGTCGGGTATCAGGAAAGTGAGCGCTTCGAGATCCCATCAGACATTTTAATACGTCACTCCGAAGCCGCCTATGATGACGAGCTAGGAGCTGGCTTAACACTGGAGTCCGATGATAAGGAGAAGGATCAACCGACTCCTCAGCTTGGTGATGTCGAGTATGATATGGACGAGCAGGACGAGCGCTGGCTGGAGATGTACAATGCAAAACGGAAAGAGCAGCAAGTGGGCGATGCCATCAAGCCGGCGATTTTCGAGATCACCATGACTCAGATCGAGCGCGAGCACTACGCACTGGAAAAGCGCATACCAAAGCCAAATCCACGACATGCAAATCAGACGCGGCCGAGATCGAGCTCTGCGGCAGCAGTCAACGGCGAGCCTTGGGGCGCCGGCGACGAGCCTGACAGCAAGTGCGCTATCTGCGACGATGGGGACTGCGAGAATGCCAATGCAATTATATTCTGCGACGGCTGTGATCTGGCTGTTCACCAGGAGTGCTACGGTGTTCCTTTCATCCCAGAAGGTCAATGGTTTTGTCGCAAGTGCAAGGAGATCGGAAGAGGCACTCCGACATGTATCTTTTGCCCCAACATCGAGGGAGCTTTCAAGCAGACAAATACGTTACGCTGGTCACATTTACTCTGCGCCATCTGGATTCCGGAAGTCTCTATAGCAAATCCGACCTATATGGAGCCGATACAGGATGTCGAAAAAGTCCCTCGAAATCGCTGGAGTCTGGTCTGCTATATTTGTGATCAGCGAATGGGTGCTTGCATCCAGTGCAGTAACAAGGTCTGCTATCAGGCTTTCCACGTCACTTGCGCCCGCCGCGCCCGGCTCTTCCTCAAGATGAAGGCAACACCAACGAGTGGTATTGACACATCCATTCTCAAGGCTTTCTGTGACAAGCATGTACCTCCAGAATGGCGCCGGGACCATGACACTGATCAAGCGATCGTCGACGCGAAGAGATACTATAGAAAGACAATGCGCAATCGCAAGTGGGCAGATAGTCAGACTGCAGCTCTGTCGCTGGCCACCAACGAACAGCTCAATGCCGAGCCGACAACAGAGGTCGACCCACCCGACGACAAATCCACGATCGTGGTCGGCGGCACCAAACGCAAGAAGAAGGACGCTCAAAAGGCAGGCTGGCGCTTGCCATCAGGTGCCCCTGTTGTCCCTGCGGTCGTCTTCAATGCTGTCGAACAATCGTTACAACGATTTACCTTGCGTAAGCGCAAAGATTTTGTGGCTGAAGCCTGCAAGTATTGGACGCTCAAGAGAGAGGCACGTAGGGGTGCCGCGCTGCTCAAGCGTTTACAGTTGCAGCTGGAGTCGTCATCTAGCATGGAGATCACCCGTCGGAACTTTGTGGGGATGGGCGCAGCAGGGCGTCCACGACTTGTCCGTCGCATCGAATTTGCCGAGCTGCTCAAGCATGACATTGTGGGTCTTAAGTCTCTTGTAGAGACTGTGACTCAACGTGAGGCAAAGAAGCTTGAAGACGCTGAAAATCTGCGCCGACTCATCGACACGGTCTATTTTCCTGTATCCGATCTGCTTTGGCCAATTCTGCGTAAGGCGCAGAAGCTTGGTGAGAAGAGCCGCATCTTCGAAGAGGGTCTTGCTGTACTGGAGCGCAAGCTGTTGGAACGACAATACGCTTCGGTCAACGCCTTTTCGACAGATATCACTGCACTCTTCCAGTCCATCATCGCTAAGCCAGATCTCGATGTGACTGCCGAGGACGGCCGTCCGCGTGACATCAGCGATCTCCACGCTCAAATTGTGCCACTATCTTACAACGAGCGTCAGGCATTGAGCGCAGACCAGAAGCAGCAGAAGACCGTCGCCAAGCGAATTGTACGCGCCATCAAAGAGCCTCTTGAGCAAGCGCTGCGCAAAGAAGCCGACCTCCACAGCACATCCGAAGACAGGACTACTCCCACGTCGTGGGCTGATATCGGTGCCAAGCTCGAGTCTGCGGTTGCAGCACCGTCGGATCAAGGCTCAATCCATCCTACGACTTCTGTAAATGGAGATGGTCATACGCGCCACCGCAACGACAGTGATGTGTCTGCGTCTGTCGCTGGTGGCGCAAGTCCCACTGGAATTGCACCGTCGAGGAACGGCGAGGTCGAGTCAAGTCCGCAGCTCATCCGCAATGCTAAAAGCACAAAGGGCAAAGAAAAGGACCCCCCGGTCCAAGCTCCATCCCCTCCCATCTCCGCAGACTCCAGCACTAGCAATCCCATCGACCCTACATCATCCTCCGCCACATCCGCTCCCTCCGTCAACGCAAAGGAGAAGGAAGAAGGCGTGCTCGCCTCAGGTGGCACACCATGGTACATGCGCGCCTTCTCGCCCATCGGCACCAGCTTCACCGAACCCGCCGGTCTCGATACGGACGAAGAGCTCAGCGACGTCGACGAAGCCAAGCTCAAAGGCGCCGACCTCCCCGCCCCTACACCCGGCAAGAAGAACCCCAGCCCCAAAAAGGCAGCCGCTACCGGCGCCAAGAAGCGCGACCGCACTGCTTCCACCAAGAAGAAGGTGCCCGCAAAAGACCCGGCCGAAACACCAGCCACGACCCGCTCGACACGCACCCGCGCAGGCAGCATCGCCGGCTCCACCGCCCCCAGCGTCGCGGGCAGCAGCGTCAACGGCAGCACACGCGCCAGCCGCAGCCGCGCCAACGGGGACGGGAGGAAAGCGAGCACGCAAGTCGATGGGGGCGCCGTGGACGGGGACGGGGACACGAATATGCCTGACGCCGCTGGGGATGGGAAGCGGGCTTCTAGGCGTAGCACGACGGCGAAGAAGAGTGCGGAGGAGGAAGATGTGGAGGTGAAGGAGCCGAAGGACGAGGCGCAGTTGGCGAGGGAGAAGCGGGATGCGTATAATGCTCGGCGTAGGGAGCAGAGACGGTTACATGCTGCTGCTGTGAGGGAGGCGGCTGCGAAGGGGTTGTGAGGTCGTGTGGTACCGGGATGAGGGAGTCTGATTGCTGGGCTTGGTAGAGTTTTTGATTCGAGATTGTATTCAGCGATATCTTACGGCTGAGGCCTGGGGAATGGAGGTGTATTCTACGATTCGTGCTGGGTATCATGACTGTTCTGTTTATGCTCTCGCTCTATACCGGGACATCTCCTTGCTCCTTCACCATACCATGCTCTTCAAAGCGGTCCCTAAATTCCTCTTGCTGCAGTGCCACTCCCTCTTCACTGCCTGCTCTCGTGCCCAAATCTTTCCATCCATGTTCCCTGAAGTCCATCACCACACCTCCCCCGGATCCACCATCGCCCTCTCTCCCCCCTCTCTAATCGTCATCTTCTCCTTGTCCCTAGCAAGCGGCTTTCTCATATCCCACGCATCCTCTCCATCCGCATAATACGCCCTCACAGTCCGCCACACAGTATATCCCATCCCCCGGTATAGCTTGACCGCCGCTTCATTGCTCTTCCGCACAAATAGATCCACGAACCAAGCGTTGTTCACGTCGCCGTAGCGCTCCAGGGCCGTGGAGAGAGTGGTCGCATGCCCTTGCCGGCGCGCGGAAGGGGCTACGGTCAGGCAGGTGATGTGTACGTGTGGTGGGAGGTAGTTTTGTCCCGTGGAGGAGGAGGAGCGGTAGTAGCTGTTTTTGGGGTTGTAGGGCGATATGGGCGTGGGGTATGGGGAGGATTCGAGTTTGCCTAGGACTGAGGAGGGGGGTTAGCTTTGGTGCTAGACGGGTACGAGAGAGGTGTAGAGGTTGAGGGGAGGGGGATGGAGAGGGTCTGGGGGATGAGAGGGGTTTAGCAGAGATTTGTAAGGAAAGAAGGGTGCGAGGCGTACTGTAGGCTTGGATCTTCCCTTGTTGGTCTTCAATCACGAGGCATAGCTCGGGCCATTTGGTAAAGTACTCGAGGTAGAAACCAATGTTATAGGTCTCCGTCAGTGGGTCGAGGTTGCATGTGTTGAAGCGGAAGAGGTCTTTTGGACCCATTCGCCGGAGAGTAGTCATCGTCCTCACTAAGATACGGGACAAAGCAGGTGTCTTGCTATCGCGATATCATGTTGCTGATGTGCGGCGCAAATTGAATGCAGTGGGTGAGAGAAGCGGGGCAGGATCAGAAGTTTTGAAGCTCTACATCCATTGCTCAATCACCATATACAAATTTAGAGGCTTGAACGGGGCATGCTCAAAAACTTCAAGTGACAAGGCTATGATGGAAGATCAATATCGATAGGGAGAACAACCATTCTGTCCAGACTTGAGTGCTGTTCAGGCACCTCAAGTCGGTATCTACTATTATCGAACTCCTTGAATTCATGCAATGTCCGGACACCAGCCAATCCTCGTCCTATGTAGCCCACCTCTTGTCGTAGTATTCTCCTATGGTATCTGTTCATATTGTGACCGTCAACACCAAATCATGACCCATCCTAACATAATCATTATGCATTATTAAATGTCTCCCAAGGTATAGGAATCCTTGTGGACTAGATCAGGCCCTCGTCCATTCTCTGATTGCGTCCACCATATGTATCCGCCGACATGCCGTTGTCGAGGCTAAAGTCCTCCATTTGACCTATCATGCCGTCAAATGCTCGATCTTCTGCATCATAGGCACGCGGAGCTTTGCTTTGCTGGACAGCGACCTTGTCGACCGCACTCAGAGGACCGCCAAAGCACCACGCTTCGGTCACGTCGACACCAAGCGCCTGCTTGACTCTTGGAGATTTGCGATCCTTGTACGTGTATAGACCGACCTGCTTCAGTCGATGCAGTGGTAGATATTGAGGGCATGTCTCCTTGTCCTGTTGGACATTACCAGCAGTCTGTGCAGCGCGTACCGGGGGACTCTGAGAAGTGTTGTCTCTGTTAAGAGTCCAGAACCCATGTGCGCCAAGCTTGGCGCAAGACCCATGAGGACCGTCTGGGTTCAGCAGACCAAGAACAGCAGGCGGGAGCCGAGTGGCCGAGATTCCAGGCAAAGTCTGTGGTGGTCCAGCTTTGCGAGATGCGTCCAATACCACAATTGTCCGCTTTCCCTGGACGTGGTAATTACTCTTGACAGTGTATGTACAAAGTGTGCCGTCCGCGACCGTGGATACCAGACCTTCGTCCTTGCCGGAAAGCCAGCGGAAGCAGCCAGGCTTCACAGCGTGGTTCACAGACTTGAGACGAATCTTGTTGTCCTGACTGTGTCGCAGCGAATACGCGCCCTCGAGTGCCGTATTATAACCATTTCGAACAGCTCTTCCGGAAGCATACCGTGCTGCTACAGAAGCTTGATTCAAGCTTTGCCTAGTAGAGGTCACGATGCCACCACCAGATTCAGAGGCCGATCGAATAGCAGTGAGTCGACCCGATACGTTCTGCCATCCAGATCGAACACCACTGATCCAGCCAGACGGTAGATCTTGCGGCGACGTAGAAGGAGATGGTATATCAGAACGAGGAATACTAGCTGGCGAGGCTGGTGATCTAATCACAGCAGATAGAGGATCATTTCGTGGTAGCTCGTGTAAATGCAGAGTCCCCTTAGACGTCAAGATGCCTAGGCGATTCGAGGTGCTTGTCCACCGTACCTCTACCACATCCGACTTTGAAACACGTGAGAACGTTGCGACCTTTCGGACTAGCCCAGAAGCATGCGCTATCTGGGAATGCTGAGTTGTGAGGCCCAGTGCTGTGCGAGCATCAGTGATTTGCATGAGATCCCAGACAGTTGATGCATCGCCCTCATGGTTAGTGGTCAAAAGTGCTAATCCACTTGGCGAGAACGACGTGAAACTGCATCCGTCACTGAGGGTGAAGGTAGCCAGAGGACCAAGAGGGTTCTTCACCAAGCCATTGTCGCCAGCGTGTAGCTTGTTGAGATCTATGATAGACACCAAAGCTGGCTCTACCTTCGGTGCTGGAGGCTCGCGACCATGTCCATGCGTCGGTGGAAAGCCAGGACTCAGCTCGTCCGTGAGTGACTTGTGGTTCACTGGCGGAGCTTGAATGTTTCCAACAGATGGGCTTCGATTCCAGTAACTCTTGATCGCGCTCATACCCTGCTCACCTACCCATTGCGCACCTTTGCGAATCTCGTTGGTCGCTTGTTTCGTGACTCTGCCCAAAAGCGAAGATCCCGACGGTCCATCCACTTCGCAGTCAACAACAGGCGGAGGTGGTGATACGTAAGCCGAAACGCCTGGAGGTGCTGGCCGATCTGCCAGAAGTAGAGGACTTCCGTCAATTGACTTTTGTGACGAAGACAGCGCTGGCGGCGAAACGGCAAGCCACCTCCTGCTCAAAGAGAACACAGGGATGGTGCGCTTTTGATCGCTCACAAGCTTCTGATCCGGGGCGGTCGTGTCGGACGTTTGCGGGTTCGTGATGTACTCCCTCGTCCGTGTCCAGTACTTCCCGACGCATTTGAAGCCAGAGAACTCGGGCGTAGACGAGAGTGCGAACACAAAGACTTCACCACTTTCGCCAGATGCAATCACCACGTGTGGACCTTCCGCAGAAACAACGATTGAGCCTTCAGGAGAGGGTTCCGAGAAAAGTGGATGTCCCACAGGGTGAGGTAGAGCCTGCGCTGCGCCTGTGAAAAGAGTGGCGATATGCTTTGCCTTCTTGAGAGACAGAACCTCGACAGTGGTTTGATAGGCTCTGATGGTGCTCCCATGGTTTCCGTTCAGTGAAACTCCGCCGTCAGGATCGCTCTCGTCCAGAATGGGGCCATGGACGGTACAAACTACCAGAGGTCGATATTGCGCATAAGGATCATGTAGTCCTCCAACAGGTAGGATCTTGGCATCAATGACACTGCCACGCAAACCTTCAAGTCTACCGATGAGTTCGCGACGATTGCGATTGTAGCGACACACGTCCAGAGCTCCTTCGCTACCTATCAAAATAATGTTGCTGGCAATATCTTGAGGTTCGGACGAGGCACTATCCAGGCTGTCGAAACCACAGTAGTACTTATCAGTTCCAGGTGGAATCTCCCCAGTAGCGGCAGCTTGGTGAAGCCCAAATGTGGTCTCCGGAATTCTGTTGAAGTGTCGCTGAGCCATGTGAGGGGGTGGAGCGTCCGGAACAGATAGCTTCCTGGCGGCCATGGCTGGTAATGGCGCTGCTAACCTCGGCGACTGTGGTGGCGATCTAATTCGAGGTGCTGGAAGACTGGGCTGACGGATTACTGGCTGAGGTGACCGCGGCTCTTGCTGGGCTTGCGTTCCTACGACTTTCCTTGGAGATTGTGGTGGAGATTGGACCCGCACTGTCTCTTTCGACTGCTCTGCAGGTGGCTCGAATGATGGTCGGAACTCTGGTTCCGGCAGGAGTGGGGATTGAGGTGGAGATCGTACTTGCGGTTTCTGCGATAATGGCGAAGGGGAAGGTGGGGTGAATCTCGTGATTGCTGCGGCGAATGCTCCGCGTGAAGGAGATAACGTTGGTGCGTCATGTTTCGTGCGCGAACCATTCTGACCCTGCAGGAGACTTACGCCATTTTGTCCTGGCGGCTCCAGAGAAGATGGCTTGCTGTCTTGTAGCTCGGCAGCTTTCAAGTGGTTCGTCAAAGGTGCACCATCCACCGACTTTTCCTCCGGTTCTTCGGGTATGAGTAGCTCTTCTTCGACACTCGGGACCTTCTCGATGTCGTCGTGTATCTCCTGAGCAAAGATGGGTGGGGTATCTGGATAAGTTGGTTCCGGGTCGGACACAGCGGCCTCTGGTGAGGAGGAGAGAAGCTGCTCTTCGCGGAATGGGGGAGGGGCTCTGTGTACAGTTAGCCACCAGCACGATCATGGAAGCCTGCGAAGCCATGCTTGCCAGGCTCGGGATGACCAACAGTAAATCAATAGGCGGTGTACCAGATTCAACCTCGCTGCTATTGACCTCGTCCGTCTGATCTCCTAGGAGCTTAGCGGCAGCTGCTGCCTTCTTCGCTTTCTTCTTCTGTTTCTTGCTTGTCGGCTGTCGAAGACTATCCTTGCGCTGGGGAACCTCCTGCTCTTGACCGAATGCTTCGTCTGCGGAGGATGGCATGAAAGAGTCTTAGGGATGTCGTCTACAGAGCGTATTAGACAAGATTCGTGCTCGCCCTCTCGAAATGTGGAAAGAAGATCCCTCGTGGGTGAATATGGTCACTTACCGTGTGATTGAGTGTCTCAGTCAACAGCAAACGTCACAGTACTTGTGACGCTGCGCGACCAGCCTTCCCAATTTGCAGAATACTCGAAAAGACCAGGAAGCAACCTGGCAGAACTATCACTCGCGTGAGTCAACAGCCTGTCGAGCTGTAGTGACAGATGCAGTGATCCGAAGTGGTTATCGCCGCGAACAGCGCGTCGATCTGTTAGGGGACAACACTCCGACAGTTGTTCCGGACAAAGGAGCGTGGACGACCGGAACAAAGACGTGTGCTTGTTGTTGAGTATGTGGTATGGAGACGCGATCCTAGTGGTATGAGTGCTTGTAATTCTGATATGTTATGAAAGAGAGCGTGGTGTTTGGAGGGGAGATTGGGGTACCCTGGCCGGGCTGGGATGGATGAGCTGCCCGTGATGGATCCTCGATTGCGGGGCACGAGGCCCAGTGACGGTGACCTCCGTGCCCTGCCTGCTGATGACACCGTCCGGCTGGATTCCTGCGGCACGTTTCGGAGGACAGGTCCGCAGCGAGCCAGAGTCATGACCCATCATCCTGAGAATCTGAACGAGTCATGTCTGTACATCGGCGGAGTGTTGGGAAGCTCAGACCGTGGGTGAAGCTTGACGGAAATCGTCCCCAAAGCCAACACTTTTTGAGGTCGACTTCTGCTCGCATTTCCTGGTCGATTGGACACACTTCTAAGCACAACTATGGCCGGAGTATTACGGCGGTCATCGCGACTGCTCTATGGACCGAGCAGGAGGTCGTTCCGCACATGTGCGCTATACAATGCTGCGCAGAACTTTACCATGCCGGCAATGTCGCCGACCATGACCGAAGGAAACATTGCTTCATGGAGGGTCAAAGAAGGTAGGTGGAAAGGGAAGATCTCTCATGCCACTTTCTGATCTGTCATAGGCGAATCGTTCTCTGCTGGAGATGTTCTTCTAGAAATCGAAACCGACAAGGCGCAAATGGATGTGGAAGCACAAGAGGATGGTTTAATGTTCAAGATCACACAGAGCGATGGGTCAAAGGGTGTCAAAGTAGGGTCGCGAATAGCAGTACTTGCTGAGCCTGGTGACGACCTGTCCTCATTATCCCTTCCAGCAGAAGAGAAGGCGGCTTCTTCTTCGCCGGCGACCCCATCACCGCAGGAGGAGACCAAGGGCGGTATCGATGCTTCGGCCTCAAGCGAATCACAAGCAGAGGCGCCTCCAAGCTCCAAGGCGGGTGCCGATACACCATCTGCCGAATCATCGTCTTCCTCTACTCCCGCAAGCAGACCCAAGAAGCAAAAGTACCCCCTCTACCCCTCCGTCATGTTCGCATTGAAAGAGCACGGCTTGTCCAAGGAAGATGCGGATAAGATACCCGCGACTGGTCCGAATGGGAGATTACTCAAGGGAGATGTTCTATCATATGTCGGGTCTATCGCCAAGGACTACTCCAGCAAGCAGTCGCAACGCCTGACCAAGCTGGGCCATCTTGATCTATCCAAGATTCAAGTGGTCCCAGCAAAAGCTCCGGCAAAGACAGCTACAGAAGAAGCCGCAGCAGCGCCGCTGCCTCCAGCAGATACCGAAATCGCGCTGCCCATCTCGTTGTCGGCCGTCATCGCAACACAGAAGCGAGTACAAGACACATTGGGCATCAGACTGCCTCTTGGAGTCTTCATTGGTCGGGCTTCAGAACTGGCGAATGAAGACTTGCCACTTGCAAAGGGCAAAGTAAGCGCAGACGATCTTTTCAACTCCATCATTGGCGCAGACCAAGTGGTAGAAAAGAGCAGCAGGGGTGCCTACTTCCCAAGCGTCACTGGTCTTCCGGTATCAGCACCTTCCGTCCCTACTCGGACAAGCAAGGCAGACGTATTTGACGAGATCCTGGGCACGAAGCCGGCACGACGCATACAGACTGCTCTGCCACCATTAGTCGGCGCCGAAGGAGTAGCGACCACGATGAATGTGTTCAGCGTCACGGCCAAGCAAGGAGAGGAGCAGCGAGTGCAAGCATATTTGGAGCGGATGAAGCTCGTGCTCGAATCGGAGCCAGGGAGACTGGTGCTGTAAACCACTCTCCCCACTCTGGCGGTGCTGTATATCCCAATCTTCATCTACCTTAGCGTTTCAAAAGCCGGCGAGCCATCCCAAATATCATACACTTCCATCCAATCATGGCCACGTGATACAAGTACAAGCCATCACTTGACGCCCTTCTTCCCAAAATATCCCATGAGCGTATTCGTCTGGCCACGATCAATCACCTTTCCCTTCGTCGGACTGCCTCCCTTCGCCTTTTCCTCCTCGCGCTTCTTCTGAGCTTCACTCTTCTCCCCGACTTGCATCAAGCGCATCAACTCCTCGAACTCATCTACGCTCACGATACCTCCAGAAGCCTGGACATGTCCTCTTGCAAAATCGTCGCCCAACCTCTCAATCAACGGCCTCTTCCTTGGCTCATCCTCGACCTTGACCTCTCCATTCCCCTCCCCTTCCTTCTTGACACCATCCCCTCCGTCATCCAACCTCGCATACCCCCTCAACATCTGAATAATATCCACCTCCTCCCCCCTCCCCCTCGCACACCTCGCCACCCTACAACTGAAATTCACCTTCCCCGCCAAATACCCCTCATTGGCAACCATGACCATCTCCAACGCCTTACTACTCAAATGGCCCGCCCACCTCGTGGCAATGACAGGGTGCACCTGACACGCGCTCTTGATCCTGAAGACCGCGACGCGTCCGTCAGGCGTGAATTTGGGCGCCGTGTGCGTGGCCCGCTCCACTTCGTCGTTGACTTCGCGGCGGGCGGCGGCGAGGCGCGGGGAGGAGAGGACGTCTCGCGGGTGTGTGGCGGAGAGGAGCGCGGTCCAGGCGGAGAGGACGTCGTAGGTTGCTGTGCGCCGGGGAGCGTTGACGAGGGAGACGATGTCGTTCAGGAGCTTCTTGGTGTAGAGTTTCAGGGGAGCGGACATGTCCGGGAAGGGAGGGGACCATTTGAGGGTGGTGCCGAGGTCGCCGTGGGTGCCGATTATGCAGAGCCAATCGGTTTGGGCGGAGATGTCAGGGTGGAGAGGGAGCGTGAGGAGGTAGATGAGAAGGGAGGTGGTGGCGACGGGTGGGGAGTGGCATGCTGTGATGTGTGAGGAGGAGTCGGGGAAGTCGGATTCGGTGGAGTGGTGGTGGTCGATGATGAGGGTTGTGCAGGGCTCGCTGCTGAGAGGGGGAGAGGAGCGGGAGCCTTGGTCGAGGACGAAGAGGTAGGCGGGAGAGTGCGAGGAGATATGTGTGCGCTCGACGTCGGAGTGGACAGTGTTACCCTTCTCGAGGAGGTGAACTGTGATTAGGTCTGGAGATAGACCAAGGGCGACCAAGGTCCGGTGGAGGATCACGCCTGAGGTAAGGCCGTCGGCATCCTTGTCCGGACAGATGACTGTGCGTTTGCCCGCCGCCGCGCATTCTTGGATGATAGCCCTAGCATGATCTATTTGGTCTGATGGTGCAGGCCAAATGTCTTGGCCGTCTGCGTCCTTGTTGGTGGGGGTGAGGTGGTATTCGGGCACGTCTGGGCGTTTCTTTTTCGCAGGCGAATTGTCTTTGGTCGGAGCTTCCTTGCGCTTCATGGCAATCGCCGTCGTGGAGAGATCCCTGTGCTTAGGTCGATGCTGAAGGGTTGCAGTGGGACAAGTAGCACCGGGATCTGCAGGTGCCCTGAGTCGTGTCAAGGTATGCCTGTGCTTTCCAGAGGACGCTCTCGAGCTTGAGAGGAAAGTGCGGTGTCGTCGGGAATGCGTATATCCAGGTGACCATGCAGTTCGTGGTTTGGAGGGGACGGAATGTCTGGTGATGCTAGCGCTGGCGTCCAATAGGGTCCCAGAGAGTAGGCGCATCAAAGCGCAGTCAAAGAAGCTTATCGAGCAGCATGCACAGTCGCCAATCTAACCACTACTAGGTCAAACCCTGGCGATTCTGCGGAGATGAGATGAAGATTAATCAAGGCCCATGAAAGTATGATTAGTGGTGGAAAATCTACTTTGTCATGAAGGCGGTCAAATTGAAGGTGAGGTTTCGAAGGTGTGCATGTATGACTTGACGTCACGCAGGGAACATGTGGTACTTGCCGCGATATGGACCCGCAGCAGAGGACAGCTGAAAAAAGGGACCTGACTGGGGCAGAGGAACTCGTTCCTGACGAGCGACCACTATTGCTCGAGCCTCAAAAGACACGAAAGAGGTGGTGCCACTATTGGAAATTTAAGATTATCGTGTGGCTGGTGAAGGCATTGTGGCATCATCGTCAAGGTTCACTCTACCTCTCGACTGACTCGTGGGTTGACCAGAGCATGTCCAAGCTCGTTCGGTCGGCCGGCAGCGGGGTATGATTTGGAGCAACGTAGACCAAGAGACCAAGAAGGGTGTCATGCTTGTCGTCGAGATGGTCTCTCTGGTTGCTGCAACGCTATCTTGTGACTAGAGACACTACTGGAGTGCTTGAGTGCAAGCACGCGAGGCCGACAGGGGACCAGTCTGTATGCATTAATCTATTCTCGTGCCGGATCAAAGTATGATTAGTAGACGGCTAGACCTTGGGCACCGCTTATTGGACCTCGAATCTGAATTTACCCAGAGATCGGGTGGAGCGTGACCGAACATGGCTATTGTCGGGTTGGTAGAGGCCGACATGCAGTGGCATGCCCCTGTAAGAGATGGCTTGAGCAAGACTGCAAGTGCGAATATAGCGGTTCCAGGATACGAGGTGATCGTGCCCAAGGGTACCCTTCCAATACACGTCAAAGCTTCTTGCTGCGAGCTAAAGAAAGGATGCGGCTCGTCAGAGCTTAGGGGGAAAAGAGAGGTCTGTGATTAGGGGAACAAAGACGGCGGCCAGAGACGACCACGAAACGTACCGAACAAACGTAAACGCGTCAGGTATCTTCGTTGGCAACGGAACACCCCAGTGAAGCGACCGCAGACGTTGCTGATTAGTAGAGCGCAGAGTGTCGTGGACAAGTAGTGACCTTGGTACCATTCACACCGTCCTGAAGAATGGCTGAATCCTCCCTGCTTTTTCCGTGTCTTTTGACTGATTCCATCCCTCGAGGCTCTGCGGTGTTTCTTCCTCTGACGTTGCAAGAGCCGTGCGACGATCCTGAGGCCCATCCTTGATCGCCATCCTGATCATCCCGTCGTGGGCACGCGGCTCTTTTTTTTTCCTTGAGCCTTGAAGAGATCGGCAGGAACGTGTGAGGCTTCGCTCTGCTTCGCGTTGCTCCAAGCTCTTTGTCTCCCATCGACTTGGACTTGTCTGATCACGGATCACTTTTTCGCTTCGAGCCGTCCGACAAACGACCTTCTGATTCGTCACGCCTCCCTGCTTCTTCCCCACCGGCCGGCTCCCATTGGTGTCAGCCTCTTCTGTCCTTCTCCAGACGCCGGATACCTCCCTTCGAGGCGGAACAAACTCCACTACTAACTGCTGCTGCACACTTTCGCATCTCTCCCCCCAAAACTCGACTTCCCTTGCGAACTTCGCCGCATCAAGTAGACCAACCCGGCTCCTGTCCCTGTCCGACCTGATATTCGCCATCCACCTTTTCGGTTTCATCCGCTGCAGCTTGCCACCGCCTGACGCTGCCCATCAGACAGAGCCGCGGCGCGTCGCCTGGTCTCACGGCACAAAGCCAATCAAAGCCGCCATACTCACAAACATCCATCGACACACCTCGCCAGCCTGCGCCGCATTGGACAAGCACACGAGTCCGTCACCCACATTCAGCTGTCGCACTCACCTGGCAATTCTAAATCTGGGCTGCTGACTTGTTTACGCTTGTCGTCGACTGGCGCGGAGTGAGCGACTTGCGGCGAGCTCCCGAATATTCGGTCGTCCAAGCTTCACGAATGATCATTGCACACGCACACAGGCATGTCATATCTCTATTGACTGGTATGGATCAACCGCAGGTACATTCTCTATCGATCAAATTTTTCACCCGGCGTGCACTAATCAAACCAGAATACGCGTTGACAAGCAAAACGCTCCCGATCATCAGCAAACTCTCTCTGAAAACGAGCGAGCTCGCATGTGATAGCAATTTCGCGAGCATCATCAACTTCACACTTTAAGCAACAATTAACGTATCAGACTCGAATTTTCGTTTTCGTATTTTCGGTTTCACACTGAGCAAAGGGTAGAGCCGCATTCATCTGGCACAGCCCTACTCGGCCACTCGCGCACCGCAGGAGGAATCTCTGGCGGGTGAAATGACAGAAATCACCACCCCTCCCGAAGACCTTGGAGCCATTTCTGCCCACAACTCGGACGTTACACCTCGTCCGACACGCCCGGCATTGGCCGCGCCGCTGCGACTCAAGACAAGTGAGCAGACACTCGATCAGCAGCACCAGAGCACAGAACCGGGACCGAATTCAGATAACCATCCTACCTCTGCCCAGCCTCCTCTACTAGGCCCGAATACTTCTTCGTCGCCAAAGACAGAAAGGCTACCGTCTTTTCGGCATATCAGCAAAATAGCTGACTCGGCGGGCGAAGACAGTCGACCCTCCACATATCCGCCACCACCGCCGCCCGTATATCCTCCGCCGACAGCAGCGAACCAGTCGCCTGTTCTACCCCATCACCCTTACCCTGCGGCGACCTCTGCCAACCACAGCTACGGCTATCCGTTGCAACCATCGCCTTCGAGCGCCATCACTGATCCATTTTACCCAACATCCCCACCATCTGCTACTTTCTCAGCACCTGGCAACGTATACAATCCACGTCGTCCATCATTCCCGATCTCGGCAGGACCTCAACCACCACCATTGAATTCCATGCCGACAGGATCTTCTTCTGGAGAAAGCTATACCCAAACTTCGAGTGTGGGAGAGGGTCAGTCTACATCACAGACCACTCCCATTGAATCTGCAGGGCCAATAGATAATACAGGAAGACCAAAGTTCCCGCTCCCTCCGCCAAACATGACTGGCGGCGTGCCGCCAAACAGCACCGCAGCAGGACCCTGGTATTGCGAGCATCCGGGTTGCACTGCATCACCTTTCCCGACCCAGTATCTTCTCAAGTATGTCTTCTACGCGCTGAACACGTTATTCTGTTACTGACTTTTCCAGCTCTCATGCTACGTCACATTCGCAGTCTCGACCACATTACTGCCCAATACCGGGGTGCCCCAGAGGCGAAGGTGGCAAAGGTTTCAAGCGCAAGAATGAGATGATCCGTCACGGCTTGACTCACGACACGCCGGGCTACGTGTGCCCTTTTTGTCCAGATCGTGGTCACAGATATCCACGTCCAGACAACCTCCAAAGACACGTGAGGGTCCATCACATAGATAAAGATCGCGACGATCCGATGCTGCGAGAGGTATTGAGTCAGAGGGCCGGAGGTATGAGTGGTGGAGGACGCGGCAGGAGGAGGAGGACTGGACCATGAGCTACATCACTACCCGAGATCCACCAGACGAGCATGACACTTTGCGATTCCATTGTATTCGACACGTTCGTTTAGCGATTATTTTACACGCGATCAAGACAGGCAAGATGCACACAAGGACAGTAAAACACGACTGGTCTCTTTTTTCTTCTTGGGTGGAACTCTTGCTAGCATTTCACGCCTGTCACTGGTACAACTTTACAACCCACGATCGATCACGCCTGATGTGGCCATTCTTGCTTCATCGCGCGTGTGACCCGCACTGGTCGATTTCTACCTCATCTACATCGATTTTCTCCCTTACCCGCTCATACCCAAAAACCGCTCTGCTTTTTTCGATCACACACAACGCGCGCATGGGAAGACCACCGAAGCCACAGAAGAAACCGGTCGGCACAGTGTATCTAGCTCAAACGAGCCCAATGTCGATGTTACTACCAAATTAGATCAACGTTCCTCCCTGCATACGAGCACAGACCGCCAATGCATTGCTTTTTGACGCGTCCGAACCATCCTCTCCGATAGACGTTGTGCTCGCATGCATCTTGACCGGAATTTTGAACGTCCAGGGACGGAGTGAAGTCCGCCAAAACACATTTCCTCGTTTGCGCCCGAGCAACATGCTGCAGGGGTCACGCTTCGTGCTCGAGCCAACACTCGTCACTTGTTTGACTGACATGGACACAATAGGGCTTCAGTGCGGCTCTCGACGTACTGCGCCACCCAGCCAACCCATGACTCGACTACTGGACAATCACCAAAGACTTCGACGATTGATGGATGACTGGGCAGACTCAGCCGCCAAAGTCTACGACAGCGACGCAAGCAGTCTCGGTAAGCTATAGCTGCACTTTGCACCGCTCAATAGACACAACGCAGCTCGCTGAGCATAATTACGATAATGCTTGAAGATCACACGGACGTTACTACCATGGTATCTGAGTCTCACTGTGGCCAACCCCAATCGTTCGCCAGTAAGGCGAGAGATATGAGCCGCACCATGATTCTCAATCACTTGTCTTGTTATCGTCCCTAGCGAGCTCATTAAACACAAACCGGCATGCAGCCACTACACTCAGCTTCCACTACCCGCGCTAACACAAGGTCGCGCGACTTGCATCGTTTGTATTCCAAGCACAACCATGTCGATCTTCTCGTGTTCGCCCCTTCGTCGAGATCCTGGTCTCAGATCTATTCGACTCAGATCTCAACGGCTGTACCAAAGCAGTAGTTATGGGAATCTTGCTAGCGATCTGAGCCTCTTGACTTGGAATTGGCAACTGTCCGGGAGGGAGGCGCTATCACGCGACTTGGAGATGAAATGCTGTCATGACCAACGACGAAACCTCTCTCCGGTGATGAGTCCGCCATACGAGCTCCTCTTATGGGGATATCATCAGCCACAAAACGCCCTGATGAATGCCAGGAGCGGCAGCCAGGGCCTGCTCTTGAAGTCGCGGTCAGCAGATTTACAGTATCGATCCTCATTCAGCTACAGCATGATCATTCCCCCAATTTGCTCGATGTGTTCTCGTATTCACGCCTTAGCACAAACATTTGCCCATGAGTCTTACTCATCCCCAACGTCCTCCGACGTTCGGACTTGCCAATGAGCGAGAGACAGTATCATGTAGACAAGCACGACACCAACACGTATCGTCCTTGTGACCTCGACACACAGGCGATTGTACCCTCAGCGCACTCTATCGTCTTCAGCCATCTTCTGCACTCGCCCTTATGCCCACATGCCACACCACCCCAACAATGAAACCAATACCACCGACCGGCCTCACCCCGGCCCTTTCCCTCCCTTCCCACCCGTATCTACCTGTCTAAAAAGTCGCAATAGCCGACGAACCCCTTCCCTCACCACCCAAACCACTAAAAGCGCTTCCAAGAGCGCCGAAAGCGGCGAAAACCCCGTTGCCCAAACCGCCATGACCGCGCCGTTCGAGGCGAACGCTGAAGCGTCCCCCAACGGGCCTCGACGCGCAATCCCATTTCCCGTGCGCACAACGCTGCGCGAGGATGGGATGGGAACGGATGACCTTCAGCCCTGTCCGTCCTGTTGGCCGGTGTACCCGTGAGCGGTTGGGAGAACCATGGTGCGGTGTGCCGACTGCTTGGAGCTGATATGGGTATTCGGGCGGCGGGATGGGATAGGTGTCGGATGTCGGATGTCGGATCTTGCGAGTAATCGGGGAGGGAGGACGGGTGTTATTATCCTGGCGCCGAGGACGAGAGAAAGTATGGCATCGGTGATGCCGAGGACGGACAATCGCAGGGCAAGCAAGCGGATGATATCAAGGATGAAGAAGAGGAGGAAGAGAAGAAGGTAGTCAGATTCAGTCGAGCTCAACTCGACATTGAGCATGTGCTATGGGTATCTAGTTCCTCCTCCTGATATCTGGCCTCAGATGATAACCGTACTCCATGTTGCTGCACAAAGATAATGCCTGCTCACCCACGGCATATTGAGAAAGGAAAAGATTTCGCTTCGTGAGATGTGCGACCAGGTCTGGTCGCTATGAAATGGTTTCGTGTATCGTGTTCGTCATGAAATGCTGTGCTGTGCTGGGGTCGAGATGTGTTCATCAAGCTGGTGGGTGTGTGTTGAATTATGGCAGTGGTCAAAAGCCGAGGACGATCTGCGGTGGCGAGTCTCCTTGGACGGTAGTGGTGGTGGAGAGCTGGCTTGGCTCGCGTTTTGTGCCGGCGAGGGGACGTATGGGTCTGTTACCCGCTTGCATCGACTTGAGCTCCTGCTCGCTAATGCCGAAATTCTTGAAGTCCAAGTTTAGCGTGCTTGTCGCTAGTGCTTGGATCTCCATGATGTCGGTCGGAGCAGTGGAGTCTACGCGGTGCATATCTGCAGAAGAGGCGGTACGAGAGCCGCTCTGAGACGTCAAGCCAGAGGCCGAGGAGTAAGAGGTGCGATTGGTGTGCGAGCTGAGCTGAGTCTTTAGAGGATCAGGAAAATTGTGCGCTTCGTACGTGGGTGGCTGCAGGAACCAGTCCTCGAGAATATCCATCTTGTAGTTTGGTCGCACGTAACGACCATCTGCAATCATGACACTACTGTGGCGTGGAGTGTCGCCAAGTAGTATGGGTTGACAGCGTTTGATATAACGGTAGGCCTGAGCTGCAGTGCGAGGATGTGGCGGTGCCCATTTGCCATCAGCGCCGAAGTTGAGGGCGTAGAGCTCGGCGGCGGTCGGGCGTGTCGATTGGGGCGCTTCGTTCGATACCGTCGACCTCTCTGGGCTGGATGACGATGAGCCCGGGCGCTGTACTGGCGCATCCTCGGCGATCACGGAGAGATCGATATCCTCTTGGTCCTGGTCAGCTGCAGCGGCAGGTGCGGTAGAATTGGCGACAGAGTCTTCACGGACTGGCTCCAGATTCGATCTCGTCCGCTGTAATGGCGCCTCAGAACCACCAGACATGGAAGGGTACGCAGCCAGAAGGCGACGCTGCTCTTCGATGAAGCGCGGATCATTCATGTCGCTAGCATTGACCTCGCGCTGTTGTCGTCTTCGCCGACGAGGCATTGTGCACTGTCGTGGAAGTGCTCGCTCGTCAAGTGCAGGCGCGATATCGATACCAGCTGATATGTGATTGACCCATGACATGATTTGCTCCTCCGCAGAATATGTCAGTACGAATTGATCGAGCTCTGACCGCATCCGAAGGCCGTAGTGTCTATCTACGCGGAACAGCTCGGGGTCCTTCTCATGGGCCTTCTTCCTGGCCATTGGAGGTATAAGAGTGGCCAAACGACATGTCGGGACGAGTACGCAATGCGTGATGTCCGGCGCCATGCCTACTTCAGCATGTTGTAATGTGTACTTCCTTAATACTCTTCCTGCGCTATGCACCTGCACCTTCCCAACAATAGTCGTCTTGAGTTTGTGGATGATAAGAACCGTTCCTTGTAACACAACATAGACTGGTCGCCATTCCTGGAACGGTAATATTAAGAATGGTGAACAAGACTCAAGACGCATTTGCATCGGCCCTTCCTTGAACACCGAGCACGTGTACTTTGGCAGAAATTCGTTGCCGTTGTCCAGGTATCGTGGTGATGGTGGGAATCGTCCTTGTCGCACTGCGTTGATGTACGATGGAGGAGCGTCGTTTGAAATGGCACATCTTGACGAGAATTGGTTGTAATAACTTGTGACCCTTCGTTCTGATGTGCCCGTCCTTCTGCTACTGCTTCGTCCTGGTCGGAGTTCTCGACAGCTCGTCGGAAGAAACCCAGCTTGTTCCAGGCCAAGTATGGACAACGCCATTGGCGAAAGCTGAGAGCTCTGCGCGGCGTGATCTGTTTCCTGACTAGAAGGCATCTTGGGCGGATGTAGAGGAGACGATATCCTTTTTAGTGTACCACCTCTTCCAATCCGAATTACGAGCGGGCCAGTTTGCTGCTTGTTGCGGTTAAAAAGAAGGTATTGAAGGTAAAATGCACCGACGCCAGTATGTAGGTTGTCCGGCAAACAGAATCGACGGCTGAGAGATAAGGAGAGAGTCCAGAGTCAAACAAATGACCGTTATGAATGGGAGACGTTTGCTGGCGGACGTCAAGAGCGTGTGCTTGTTCTTTTTGCAGGGAGAGTTCAACTTTCTTGAGGCGGGCCGGAGTGGGAGAAAGCGTTGCAACGGCGACAGCGTGTGAGGGCGTTTTTGGAATCGCCTAGGACGCAGCAGTCGAGGCTGTCCTGCACGTGTACGGCGTGGATTGTTTCCCCTGGTAGTAGGAGGACTCGTGCATGCAGGAAGCGGATGCGACTAATAGGGTGGAGAAATGGAGAGTTCCAGGACCACGAGGCAGCGATCCGCTAGCCGAACTTCTTGTTTTCGACGGGACGAGTTTAGTGTCACAGTCCTTGCATAGAGCCACAGGAAGCCTGTCAGAGGATCCACAGGAGATCGCGACTCTGGCACTTGTACCGCCAGAATTGGCCGATCTGACTGGTCCGGGCCCAGCGAGGCCTGTTGGCACCTGTTCACGCACAAGCCTGACAAGCCTATGGACCGTCCTGGCCTTTTTGGGTGCTTCTCCTCGTGGGATCTGCAGCGGATCTTGTGGGGATGTTGTGATTGCCTCTGTCGCCGTAGTACTACCACAATAAGACAGTAATTGTTGATGGCCCCCTTCCTAACAACCACTGACAGATGATCTCAAATTGAATCTTGTCTCGCACAAATAAAGGGACAATCAAGGGCTGGCGGGAAGGATGGACGAGCTTCTTTGGCTCACGCTGGCAAGCGCTGGTCCCTCCTTGGTTTGCGCCTCAATTGGGTCCTTGTTCATGTGCGTGTGCCACTTTCTCTTCACCTCCAATCCTTCACTCGCTTTCGCGTTCTTAGTCGCTTCTGGCGTACAGCCACGTGCATTTGAAACACAAAACCACTCAAATTGTCGCGCCTTTGTCCTCTGACACTTTGTATGCTCGTGATCGTAGTATTGGCAGAAGCATTTGTAGGGCATTATTCAGGACCCGGGAATGCTTATGCTGTGAAATCATCAAACAGCTATTTTCGTAAACAGTGAAAATGGTTCAGCATTCTACGTGTGCTGCGAGAAACACCCGACACGCGAGTTCATACAGAATAGAGTCGTTGACTGCCACCTCTTGCATCGGCCGTTGTGACTCTACCGGCCGGTAATCAAGCTGAATGTCTTGCCTTGTGGTCATCTGTGCCGACCATTCTTTGTGTGGCCGCCACGAATTGCTTTGTTCGACAAGCAGTCGCAAATTTCTTCAAGACCAGTCTCTACGGGGCAGAGGTCCCGTGGTACGGTTGCGGTCTGCAGTGGAGAATGATCAAAGTCGCATGTGTCAGCTTGTCTCACCTCGACGCGCCTGATCGCGTTTGACGCAACAGAATTCTCTCTCCTTCCAGAAGTCTGTCAATCAAACTTTGCTCAGGGCAGTATCTGCTGTAGCGTGCGAGCAGTGCTACAAAAGTCAAGCCGCGTTGCAAGGGGTGCTTGCAAGCAATCTGACGTCTTTGCCAGAGTCGTGCCTCGTCCTGTGCGATGCGTGATCAGTATGGACGGGCTCGCATCTGAGGCCGGCTGTAACAACAGATGGTAGACAACAAGGACGGGTCCGTCCGAGGTCTGAGGTAGACAGAAGCGGCTTGCGTCCACCACGTTGTTACGCTAAAGTAGTGTCAGGTTGTTCTCCAAAACAGTCTTGATGTGTGAATCATCTGCTGTGATCTTTGCTTAGTCCGCAGGCCGCATCTCAACATCCATATCCACTGTCGCTCTGGTCAAGGCTTGTACTTCCTGTGGAGACAGAGTCTCAAGGCTTGTGTTGATGTCCTGTACCACCTTCTCTACAGATCCAACAACGTGGTTGATCTCTTGCCTCTGCCCGGCCAGCTTCTCCAGTAGATTTGAATTCTCCGAGTGTAGCTTCTGCAGCTGTTCCGTCAATTCCGCCTGACGTGCTTGCAAAGCAGGACTTAGACGCGCCAGATAGAGTGACCTTGCTGGTAAAGTGTGCGGTCTGATGGAATCAGCATTTACTCTTTAGCCATATCAACCTCACTTACGGTGACGGTGCCTTGATCGAAGATCCATTGGTTTCCTCTTGTGCCTTCGCTCGTCTCTTACGCGCCTCATCGACCAGACGATCCAGATCGTTGAGTGAAGACACTACATTCCTTTCCCTCAATATCTCTTCAAATTGCTTTCTACACTTGTCACCAAGTCTGTCGACGAATTGCTTGTGGAGAGCTTCGAGTGCTTCGGGGACATTCTTTGCTGTCGTCGGGAAGCATGCTGAGAAGTTGTCGTAGCTGCAGGAGTCCATAGTGTGTGAGATTGCTTCGTCGTATATCTTTGCAAGCATGGCGGCGCGAGGCCCAGGGGTCGCGAGTACGGGCGGCGCATTCACCGGCGATGGCGAGCGCGAAGCTGTACCAGCCATTGCTCTCTGGCAGATCTTCTTTCAATAGCTATCAATATGTTGTCGAAGAGTTGTCGCGTGTACACGAAGAGGTCGCCGCATGTTTACAGTGCCCCACAATGTTCATCATCGGCCTTGGCATTCCATGCGGAAGCTTGCCGCCTCGATAATTTTGCTGCCAATCAATGACATTCTACCATTTCCATCTCCCTGAGGCTGCTGGATGCTTTCGCTGCAACATGGAGGGAGGGCAGTGGCCTACACAGTGACCAATCCATCTACGATAGCTCTTCAGATAGCCACAACATCGTCTCGGGCAGAATGCTGGGCTGTTCGGAGAAGTCTACACCAATCGACAGTATGGCAAAAGCGAAGACCCCCTAGTGCTGTCGTATCTGCGACGAGATCAAAGAAGGTCGATCCCGTCAGATTGCCTGCACGAAATGATGCTCTGCGACCAAGCGAGTCCTCTTCGGCAAGCGCTTCTTCGAGTATCAACGAAGTGCTTCGTAGAGCATCACCAAGCCCCGAAGTCGCCTACGATGACAAAGCCGTGGAAGTCTCTCATGCTAATGATGCGACATCAAAGTCACAATCACGGGGCGCAAAGTCCCAGATACATGCAGGGAGGCCAAAAGTCAAAGGCGCGGCATACGTTCATGGCACGGCAAGTGACACTGGAATTCAACGAGGGTCCCGGTTGCAGTCACGTTCTGGGGATTACTGGAGAGATCTCGCAAGAGTAGCGGAGCCCGTTGTTCTCTACAGGGCACCTCCGCATACTCAGCTCAGGCTGATGGCCTACGGATCACTGGTGTCTTGTGTCTGTATTGCGAAATTCACCTTTGGTCCATATGCTCAATTTGCAGGGAGCAATACACTTATGGTAGTGGGAGGCGGCGTGGTATCACTGTTCTGGCTTGCCATGGGCACTTATCTCGTTGCGGCGCCACAAAAGATGATCCGATCAATCTCTGCTGTGCCAGAAAAGACAGCATTGGTAAATCCGGACACTGGACCTGCTCTACAGATCGAATTTGAACCGACATTGCCAGGTCTGAAACCTGTCACGCACATCATACCAGCGATTGAGCTGTCCCGAGATGCACCGATTGAGGAAGCAGTCCATCTCATGCTTCAAGCTCGTCAGCAGGAGAAGCTGCGATTTAGCTGGGGCAAATCGTTCTTCATTAGGATGCGGTCAATCCTTTTCGACTTCATTACCCTATTCACAAGGAAGTCATTCGTCTATATAAAGATGCCGCATAGGGGTGGCAATGGCAAGATAGAGCTTCCTGGCGCGCTCAATTATGATCGAGGTAGGGCTTTGGAAGAGGTCTTGCGGCTAAACGAGTCTAAGAAGACAACTTTCCGAAAAATGTTCTTTTCAGACCCGCCCCGAAGATGAGAATTTGGCATGGAGGGGAATTGAAACATGTTGTACAATACTGTCTCTCTATCACATAAAATTTTCATGGCATTTGACCGTTGTTGTAGTATTGCCCAAGACATCCAGCTCACGTGCGGTTGGCGAGCAATGAAACGCCAAGCGCTCCGACTTTGTCCAACCTCGACCACTCAGCATTGACGCTACCTTCTTCCTTCACCAACACGCGTCACGGCTCCATGAATAGATGAAACTGCCGCACGTCCTCGACTGGTCTGAACACCTTTCATCTCTCTGGCATTCTGAATCGCAAACTCAACCGCTGACGCGCTGTCGAATCGTAGCCATTCAGACACTAAACAAAGATCCCTTTTGAGACCCTGCGCCCGGCCTCATGGCCTCGCTCGTTCTCTCACGACCACCCACTCGACCTTTACACGACCTTTGCACGACCGCACCTGGCGCGTCAAGACCTCAGTATTTCGTCTCATCATTCAAGCGCCTGCATGCATATTATTATTGCGAGTGGTTGATGCTTGTTGCTGCCATCTGACTCCGCCTGCTAATAACCAGGGTCATAAGTATGCGGCGACATCCTCGAGGCCTGCCAGGATCATCTTCCAGAGGTTAGCAGAATTCCAGATCGCATTCCCGTTGATCCCACCACAGTGCTCTCGTACCAGCTATCTGTCGTTTTTCTTGTTCTTCATCTGCATCTCTTTCCCTTTTGTAACACAGCTTTTCGCGCATACATTCGTTTCCCCCACTTCAGCCTTCTCGAGCCAGCCTCGATCTTAGCGCCACGATCGCTCTCAGCTTTAGCGTAATAATCAGACATGCTTTCGGACGGTCGACTACGCAGGACGTCGTCAACTACTAATGCTTCTTCCGGAACCGAGACGGTAGACAGTCGTCATTCAAGGGAAGGGTCGAGGGGCTCTTCGACTGCAGCTTCAGCATGGTCGACAGCCGACGATGACGTGCTTGCGTCTGCCAGAGCTGCTGGCATGAATTGGCAGCCTATCGCGACCAGATTCTTCCCCACAAAGTCTGCGAACGCATGCAGAAAACGACATGAGCGACTTATGGAGAGGCGATACCAGGAAGAATGGGATCAGGATAGACTCGAAGAACTTGCCACTGCTTATTTCGATTGCCGAAAGGAGATGTGGGCCATTCTTGGAGAACGACTGGGGGAACGGTGGGGTCTAGTCGAGGGCAAGGTGAATCAGCTCTTCTCGGCCCGCCCAATGTGGTACTGATACTTCCTAGTGCATGGAGAAGGGTCTCAAGAACCTTCAAACCATAGCTAGGGCATCACAACGAAAGCGAATCAGACTCAGTGATGGCGATGATGTCAAGTCTGAGCGCGACCATGAGGACGACTCTGGGGTGGGCCTCTCTGATGCAGAGATCGAAATGTCTGCTACTCATAGACCCTCTTCAGCGCCTGTCGTCGGCAACAAGAGGTCGCTGTCTTCGAGTCCGATCGAATCACGACGACGGCCACCAGAGCTCCCACTCTACCAGCCTCCGGTCTCTGTGATGCCTAGAGCTGGACCAGCGACCATCATATCTTCTGCCTCCGTCACATCTCGACCAATGGCAGACGGCAAGGCGCCTGCACCATTCTTTCAGCGGGACATACTCAGCATTCAGTCGATCCTGTCTCCGGCAGACTAGGACGACCGCAGGTAATAGATTGTTTACGAATTACGAGGTATCTGCATGTACGACAAGCATCCACGTCAGCATTTGTACCATCAATGATTAGCTTAATATAAACTGGGCAAAAATTCAAGCATCAAAGCCGTTCACAGACCAGTACAAGCATCGGCCAAGCCGTGAAAGTGGATTACTGACGCGAAAGGGGCACGTCTCAAACACCCAACCAGAGCGCTTCCAGATGCCGATTTTCGGATCAAAGTGAGATCAGTGGTTTTTCGCGGGAACAATTCGTAGACCGTGAACCTTTCTTTGAACATGATACATTGATTCTCCTCTCCGCTCGCTGACGCCCTGCCTACCACGAATTGCGCGCGCGTCCCTCCCCCTTTAGCGTTCGTTTCAGCGGGTGTGGCCACGTCGTCGTATTTATGCCCTCCGGTCTTCGTCAGCTCCGGCTGAGTCGAGGTCAGAGACAGGGCGGCCATCTCCCATTTCGGTCCACCAACGAATGTGCATCACCCTTTCACGCTCCGGCCAGGCGCCTTGCTTTTACTTCCTCATTCCAGTCTTGCGTATTTACACTCGCACAACACAGGACTCGCTCTAGAGCTTCTTTTGCTTTTGCTCTGCCTTTAAATTGGTCTCATCTCGCCCATTCAGCCCGAAAGCCTCCTCCTTCCTCTTCCCCGATTCGACCTCCTATTGCAGCAAAGATGGGTGCAGAGCTAGAGATCAAGCCGGCGCAGGTGCGGACACACATGGGTCACTCACACGGTCATGGACATCATCACCATCATGACACTACGTACCTGACCAGCACGAACAAGAATGATCCAGGGGTCCGCATCACAAGAGTCGGGCTGTACGTGAATTTGGGCATGGCCATAGGCAAGGGAATAGGGGGTTATGCCTTCAACTCGCAGGCGTAAGTGCCATATGCTATCATGTTTTACAGAACTCGAGCTGATCTAAAAATAGCCTGACCGCAGATGCTATCCATTCATTGACCGATCTGATCTCCGACTTCATGACCCTTGCAACGATCTCATACTCCCTCCGCTCACCGACTTCAAGATTTCCTCAAGGCTATGGCAAGATTGAGTCTTTGGGCGCGCTGGCGGTGTCGGGGATTCTGCTTTCAGGGGGCCTGATGATCGGCCTACAGGCGGTTGTGGCACTCACGCAACAATTTTTCCCAGATATAGCTGGTTTCCTCGCCGGGCTAGGATTGTTGGCACACATCCATGATCACGGTCATGGAGTGGAAGATCTGGGACCAAACATCAATGCGGCGTGGTTGGCTGGTGGCAGTATTCTGATCAAGGAGTGGTTATACCGCGCAACAATGAAGATCGCCGAGGAGAAGAAGAGCAGCGTCTTGGCAAGTAACGCATACCACCACCGTGTGGATAGCTTAACGGCTTTTGTCGCTCTACTCACCATCTCGGCCAGCCACTTCCTCGACAACGCGCAGTGGTTGGACCCGGTTGGCGGCCTCGTCATCTCTGGCATGATTGTCCAGGCTGGCGTGCAGAACACCAAGGCTGCATTGCTTGAGTTGGCTGATGTTGGTATCGAGGACGAGGTCCGTGAGGGTGCACAAGAGGCAGCCGAGTCAGCCCTGTCAGGGACCGACGCGAAGATCTCCGAGATCCAAGGTGTGAAGAGTGGGCAAAACTTCCTCCTCGAGGTAGCTGTGGCGGTGCCCGAGACCTCGACACTGAGGGACCAGCGTGTTCTGGAAGACAGAGTCAGAGAGGCAGTTTCGAAGAAGGTCAAGGGCGCGAAGAGGGTGTCGGTCCACTTTATCGCTTCCAAGGATGTAAGCAAGGGTTTCTCGCAGGAGTTCCTGTCGTTCAATCCCGAACAAGCATTGGACAATGACCACGAGCATGAGCATGACCGTGCTCACGACCATCTACACTCGCATGATTCACCTATGCAGCCGGAATTTAGGAAACGAGATCTGGCCCACGGCACGCACGAAAGGAAGCGCTGAGGTCTCTCCATCGCACTTTGACCCATGCGGTCGGCGTCGACGTCAAATTGACGAGAAAGAGAGACGCAAGCCATTAGGCCAGCATTGCACAGCTGCACAGGTATGATGCAGTGACTGGTCGGTCAATGCCCGGTAGCACGGAGATACCTCCCAGGGTCCACTACTCGACTCGCGTCTTTTCCAACCTTATCGCACTCGAGCCTCAAGTCACAACAGCATCGATGCTCGCCTGGCTAATCTTCCATTAAGACACTTCGCGCGTGAGCGGATCTTCTCAGCTATGGGCTTGACCCATATGAGGCATATCGCCATGATCAGCTAGCACCGGAGTTGCGCGCCTTGATCTCATGCCGTAGAAGGAAGAGAAGCGTGAGGAATTCGGAATCGAGGAAGCTTGCGCAATGCCGACGTTACAGGCAGAGGGATCACGTCAATAGAGACAGCCAGACGATCTTCTGGTTGGGACGTTGCTGCGGTACAGGCACACCCATGGCCCGGCCTTTTAACGGTAGATCGACAAACTTAGATTATGTTACGGACAAAAAGTTTGACCATCGTCCTTGGAGAACAGTAGACATGGGACAACAGGCGTAGACCAAGTCTTGATATCTAGATCATGAGCATGAGGCTCGTCCCAATCAAACTAATACTACAATTGCCTGCTTCATGTCTGTATCTCTGCGTTGCACAAGATGAGTGTCGAGCTCTTCACCGTTTCTTCGAGTGCTGACAGATGCATCTCCGTCTTGCCGGACTGCACATGCCAGGAATGCCTCAAATTCGCGCATACAAATTTGAGATTGGGGCCACGAGGGGCTGAGGCTGTGCTGCAACGAGGGATCTGTTGTCAAACCTCCACTTTTTCTAGCTACAAACAGCAACGTCCAGCAACCAAAATCGCGCATACACAACACTTTGAATCAAGTCCGACTGGCTGAAGAAAATCGCGCAAGGGCAAATTGAAACTCTGAGGTTGGCTCGATGAAGCATACTGACCACTGGCCTTGCAGACCGCTACAGCGACCCTTCGGGACCGCCAAACGACGCAACCCCGAGGGCCACAAAGACTTTGTTGTCTCTCTGCACATCTGGTACAGCACTGTAGCATCGCATGTGCGCCTCATGTTTCCACCGGCCGCTCATCTCCATCACACGGCTGCCAAAAGATGCTTTGCGCTGCTTCACCCTGCTTCGGCTGACCCTTATCCCTCGATGGACAGTAGCTTGATCCGGACTGGCATCGCCCACAACTGCCCTAGCGAAATGGATCAATATGCCTCGTAGCTTATCTCACACGTGCTGTCCCGCGACAGGAACGTTGATCCAGCTGTGGTAAATTTGACATGCATACGTGAAGCCGCTTCAGGCTGTGTCTGTATGCCCATAAATTCCTCACCACCCCTGCACCCTCTTTTCGCTCTCCTACCTTTCTCCCTTGTCTCTCTACTCTCTTCACGTCTCCTGCATAGTAATTGAGCATTTCTTTGCTCTAACGCATCCTCAATCATGGCGGAACCCAGAAGTTCCAACGTAGACATTGAGCGCGCAGACGCCACCGTCGCTACCCCTGGCAAACCAGGCAAGATCACTTTTGCCGACAACGATGATCTCGCCTTGCGCAGACGTGTCTCGCGAAGAGACTCGATAGATTCAATGTCTATACATTCGATACGACAACGGAGAAGCATCGATCCCAGCGTCGCCTTGCCTCCTCACTTCAGGACACTGTGCGTTTAGCCCTGACGGACGCCCCGATGTGGCCTTGCTCACAAGAGTAGATCTTTCAACATCGAGCACAGCAAGAGTAAATTCGACGAAGCGCGCTCAGAACGAAGCGGCAAGAAGAGCAAAAAGTCTGGCGCTGAGATTGGTACGCGTCGCATTGCAGCCTGCAAGTGGGAATCAGGCTGACTATGGATAGACTTCACAGAGACTGACTTCCATACTGTATCCGTGGATGACATCTACAACCGCTTCTCATCATCGCCTCAGCGCGGTCTGTCGGCAGAGCAAGCTACGCGCAAATTGAAAGAGGTCGGACCAAACATGCCATCTGCGCCACCCTCGAGATGGTTTCGCAAGACGATTACCTACCTCTTCGGTGGCTTCGGATCGATTCTATTCATTGCAGGTATCCTGGTCTTCATCGCGTGGAAGCCGCTTGGTAGCCCTCCTGCGATTGCCAACCTTGCCCTCGCAATCGTCCTTGTTCTGGTCTGGGTCATCCAAGCAGCGTTCACGTTCTGGCAAGGTAGGTCTCCCTCGAATCCCCCGAAGGACAACAGTGCTGATGTAGTTCCAGACTTCTCAAGTGGTCGCGTCATGGCTTCCATCACGACTATGCTGCCTGAGCAGTGCGTCGTCCTTCGCGACGGCGAGCGCAGAAGCATCGATGGCAAGGATATCGTTCCTGGCGATGTCCTACAGATTAACATGGGCAACAAGCTTCCAGCAGATGTGCGCTTTGTCTCAGTCTCTTCGGACTCTCGATTCGATCGATCCATCTTGACTGGAGAAACTGTACCACTCCTTGGTTCTGTCAAGTCCACTGACGACAACTACCTGGAGACTGCTTGCATGGGTCTCGCTGGTACTCACTGTGTCGCTGGTACTGCGTTGGGTGTGGTTGTCAGTACTGGTGACAGGACTGTCTTTGGTCGCGTGGGTTATGATCACATCGACGTGGAGGACACCTGCTGACGTGTCATAGATTGCGAAGCTCACGAGTGCGCCAAAGACTGGCCTGACGCCGTTGCAGCGCGAAATCTTGTACTTTGTCACAATCATTGTCGGCATCATGGTGGTCATGGTCCTGACCGTCATCATCGTTTGGTAAGTGTGATAGGTCAGGATTCTGTGGACGGTACTGACCATTGCAACAGGGCTGCATGGCTACGCAAAGACCATCCTGGCTGGCTTTCTGTTTCCAACTTGATCATTTCGTGTGTCTCTGTGGCGGTCGCTTTCATCCCAGAAGGACTTCCCATCGCAGTCACGGCCAGTCTCACCATTTGCGCGAACATCATGAGGAAGAACAAGATCCTGTGCAAGTCGCTAAAGACTGTGGAGACTTTGGGTGCAGTCAATGTCATCTGCTCGGACAAGACTGGAACACTTACAAAAGTACGTCGTCCGCTAGTGCCAATTTCAGCATGGACTGACATGCACAGAATCAAATGACCGTGACCGACTACATGGTTGGTCAGCAAACCCAAGATGCACTCAGGGCACCTGGGCTGCTCTCAGAGTCAAAGGGTCTCCAACAGCTCGCAGTCATCTCCGGCATGTGCAACGCTGGCGAATTTGATGCCAGTACCATCAAGCTTCCTGTCGCTGAGCGCAAGGTCAACGGCGACGCCACCGACTCTGCTATTCTTCGATTCGCCGAGGGTATGAACCCAGTCGAGAACCTCCGCAAATTCTACCGCATCATCTTCCGAATCGCCTTCAACAGTAAGAACAAGTACATGATCCACGTCATCCAATCCGACTCGAACCCAGAGCAAGGTCTATTGCTCACCATGAAGGGAGCACCGGATGTTCTCCTCCCGAGATGCTCGCAGTACTATGCCAGTGACGGCTCAGTCCAAGAGATGGGTGACGAGACAAAGAAGATGGTGGGGAATATCAAAGACAAATGGTCTGCTCAGGGCAAGCGAGTGATTCTCCTGGCCAAGAAGCCCCTGGACAATGTCCTCTTCAATCCGCTTGAACAACCTCGCGAATATGAGGAAGACATGCAGTCCCGCGCTCAGTCCGGTATTATCCTCGTCGGTCTCGTAGCCATTGTCGATCCTCCTCGTCCTGAGATTCCAGAGGTCATCCGCACTCTCCGTGGTGCAGGCGTCCGCGTGTTCATGGTCACTGGCGACTTCAAGCTCACAGCTCAAGCGATCGCTCAACAGTGTGGTATTCTGACCGTACATGGCTCCGACATCGATGACGTCTCCTGCCTCTCCACCGACGACCTCAACATGCACGCAGCCGGTATCAAGGAAGAAGTCGCTTCTCTCGAAGACCACCCTCGCGCCATCGTCATCAATGGCCCCGACATTCCCACTCTCGACGAGTCTCAATGGGACCGCGTCTGCTCCTACCAAGAGATCGTCTTCGCCCGCACCACCCCCGAACACAAGCTGCGTATCGTCAAGGAACTTCAATCCCGCGACCTCACCGTCGGCATGACCGGCGACGGCGTCAATGACGCCCCCTCACTCAAAGCTGCAGACGTGGGCATCGCCATGGGCAGCGGCAGCGACATCGCTATCGAAGCCTCGGACATGGTCCTCCTTGACTCATTCGCGGCCATCATCGAAGCCCTCCGCTACGGCCGTGTAGTCTACGACAACCTCAAGAAAACAATCTGCTACCTCCTCCCCGCGGGCTCCTTCTCCGAATTCTGGCCCGTCATCACAAACGTCGTCTTCGGCCTCCCGCAGATCCTCTCGTCCTTCCTCATGATCATCATCTGCTGCTTCACCGACTGCGCGGCCGCCACTGCCATCGCGTATGAGTTGCCCGAGGCAGACGTGCTCACGCGGCCGCCGAGAAACGCGAAGAAGGACAGGCTGGTCGACTGGAAGCTGATCTTGCAGAGCTATGGCTTCTTCGGGCTGCTCGAAACCACGGCGTCGTTCGCCATGGCGTACTGGTACTGTCAGCGCCAGGGTCTATTCTTCTCGGTGCAGTGGTTCGGCTTCGGCGCGCTGCCGGAAGGAATGACGACGGAGGAACAGACGGCGATTCTGAATCGCGCGAGCAGTATCTATTTCGTCAATCTGGTGGTGATGCAGTGGTTCACGCTACTGGCGATCAGGACAAGGAGGTTGAGTTTGTTGCAGCATCCGGTGTGGAAGAACGTGTACCTGGCGCCGGCGATTGTGTTTGCGTTGCTCATCGCGGTGTTTTTCCTGTATGTGCCCAAGTTTCAGGAGACGTTGGGGACAAGCACGGTGCCGGTTGAGCATTGGTTTTTGCCCATGGCGTTTGGGATGGGGATCTTGTTGGTAGATGAGGCGAGGAAGTGGGCGGTGAGGAGATGGCCGCAGGGGGTGCTGGCGAAAGCTGCGTGGTAAAGGAGCAGGGAGAGGATTGATGAGATATGATTAACTAGACACCAGTACAGATAAGATACAGAATGAGCTTCGCTTGCCTTGATTATGACTTACCTATCCAGCAAGTACTTGCTAACATGCAATCGATGAAATGTGAGCCAGAAATGACATATTTAAATCGGATCAAAGATGTTTCCTCGCAGGCACATGACCATAACATCGGCAATTTCAGCAGAAGCATTTCCCACTCCCAGATTGTCTTTTGCACTTTGACGCACGTGACGTCAGATCTCGTTCCCAAACTCAATTCTCGATCCTCACATCTCTGACCAATCACAACGCCTACCATCCATCGGACCAAAACTTCCGCCCTGAAGATCTTACCCAATCTCACATTCCACGTCATTCCGATCGCATCTGAGATCCAGAGATATCTCAGAAATCTCATGTCGCGCCCTCGTTTCGCGCGACGGGTCAGACGCTAATGCACGCACTGCCGTGTGAGATCGCCGCTAAGCTCATCCTTATGCCGTTTGGCGATGCGCAAAAGTGGTGACGTGCGAACGACAGGGACCGCAGGGGTAGGGTGAGATGGAGAAGAGGTTGGGGTGATGTAGGTGGTCTGAAGGAAGGTCTCACGTTCTTTATTTTCTACATTTATATGTGGTAGACCTTTCACCGTTGATTTCTCGTTCACCCTGGTACACATTGGGACTGCAAACGCGGTATAGACAGCGATCGGCACACAGGGCACGGCATTTTCAATCTTCTTCAGCACCATCACTAGATACGTTTGGACACTACAATTGGAACAGAAAATACGCACTCATCATGGCTAGTACTCGTAGTCAGACTAGGGAGGAGACAGCGCCAACTTGCCATGTCCTTAATTACTTCTACGATAAGGAGGATGGGTTCGCCCTTACAGCACTAGTTCATACTCTACGGTTCCACATCATGGTAGATCCTGAGCAGCTCGAGTCCGAAGAAATCCGTGCAGAGTACTTGCAATTGCTCAAAACGGTCCAAGGCGATGAGGATGCAGCAGCACATACATCGAAGAAGCGAAAGCGAGACGAGACCGACTCCGGCTATGGTTCCAGTCCAATCGCCGGGTCTCCTACTAAAAGCAGCGAGAACAGCATGACTCTAGCCGAGGACGATAGAGAAGATAACGAAGCTGTCCGCGCTCTGCAGAATTGGTGCCTCAATCCATTCGGCGACATCTTCGCAAAGGACGCCCCGGCCAGCGAAGAGAAGTCAGCCAAAACCGTCCACGACTGGTTCCACGGCCGTGTCTTTTACTACACCCTGACCTGTTCCGCCGACGGCACCATCACTCCCACGCCAGAAGACCCCACCAAACCCCTCGAAGAGCGCATCACAGAACTCATCCCCACCCTCCGCCTCCCAAAGTACATCACCTCACACTCCCTCTCCCTAATCAGCACTTCCTCCCTGCACATCCTCGAATGCGCCGACACGCCATCTCCCCGCCACCCTTCCCTCGTCAAAGACACCACCACCAACAAGACCCACTTCCTCAAACTCGTCGACCCCTCGCAACCCGGTCCCGTGAAACGCGAACTCAAGATCCTCCTCGACATCGCCGCCAAGGACCTCTCCTCGCATATCCGCGTCCCCCTCATCGAAGGCCTCGTCATCGACACTCCCTCCCCTCCCTCCAGCAGCACCTCCTCCGCCTCCACCCCATGCTCCATCCTCGGCTTCCTCCTCACCCCCATCCCCTCCGCCACACCCCTGACGCAGTACCTCGACTCCGACACAGCCGAATCCCACCGCGAGAAATGGGCGCGCGAAGTCTCCCGCACCGTGGACGTGTTGCACAAAGCCGGCATCGTCTGGGGCGACGCCAAGGCGGATAATTTCATGGTCGACGGGGAGAATAAGTTGTGGATCATTGATTTCGGGGGCAGTTATACGGAGGGGTGGGTTGATGAGGAGAAGAAGGAGACGCTGGAGGGGGATAGGCAGGGGACGGAGAAGGTGGTGCGGGCGGTGAGCGATCCGGAGGAGTTTACATTTGACCCGGATGAGGAGGGGGAGGAACAGGGGGAGGATGAGGGCGGGGTGAAGAAGAGGAAGACGGAGGAGGAGGTTAGGAGGTTGCAGCATGATGAGGAGGAGGAGGAGGAGGAGGAGACGGACAGAGAAGAGGGAGAGGGGGACGAGGAAGAGGAGGCGGATAAGGAGAATGTGGAAGAGGAGAATAACCAGGGGGAAGGTCAGGAGAAGTATTGCTACTGCAATGGTCCAGATCAAGGCAAGATGATCGCCTGCGATGGAGGCTGCGACAAGGAGTGGTTCCATCTCGAGTGCACTGGGCTGAAGGAGGTGCCTGCCAAAAATGGTACGTCAACCATCACTTCCTCATTGATGCTCTACTAATATATTTCAGAGAAATGGTACTGCGACGACTGCAAATCATGAGTCCAGCGACGGTTACTCTTCAGCATTGTCTGGAAAAGCCTAGACCTTGCGCATTGTACATTACTTCAACTTGGATGACCAAAATTTGGGATTGATTTCTCATGGGTATCTCGTATAACTAGCTCTACCTCCGTGCAAATGCTGCATGATCGCAATGCATGCTTTTCCATTTCCATTCAATGTCACATGTTCTTATTGCCCTCAGATCTCTCAACCACCTCTCGCCTGCGCCACAAATTGCGTAAAATGCTTTTTCCATGCCCTCTGATCCGGATCCTTGAGCCGACCAACGTACTCATCCACCGTGTTGCCTTGGAACCCTATGCCCGGTAGCTCTTGCTCGCGCAGGTATGCTTCATACCGGGCTCCACACTTGCGAAGAATGGTCCATTGCAATGATGCCGCTTCTTGCAGTGCGCTTCGCGCCTGGGCGTCTTTGTGGTTAAAGGACGGGCTGGAGATCAATGCCCACGTGAGCGGCGAGAATCGCATCATGGCGAAATTGTCAAAGCCGGGCAGCACAGGAGCCGGTTCTTGTGAGGACGCATCAGCTCCATTGGCCTGCACTGGAAGATCCGGTCCGCCCCAGACAATGGTCATGCGTGACAATACACCGAATGAGAGTCGAGCAGTAGCGTAGTCGGAAGCATCACGGCAGAAGTGCTCAAGTGTCTGGAGGATGGGTTCGAAGTTGCCCTGATTTGTCTGTGAGACAATGACTGACGCGAGATCGTTATTGAGGATGACAAGGATAAAATTGAGATACTGTGATTTGAGCTCTGCAAGCTGAATCTCATCGTCAGTACCAGTGGTCGGCTCCGAGAGACCAGAGAAGACACGCTGGAGGAGCGGTGTCAACAGCGAATCCAGAATGGAGGAGATCTCTGTCTTGAAGCCAAAGACGACCTGATCCAGCAATCGCAAGAAAGTGGCCATCTCATCCTTGGTGGACGTCTGTGAAAGTAGTCCTTCGATCCACCTTGGTAATTGTTGCAGAATACGAGATCCAAGCACACCTAGCATTCTGCTGAACGCGGAGCGAGCTGCTGTGCGGATGTGCATTGATGATTTGAGCGCCTCTAATGCTCCGAGAATGGCTTCGGACCCGGAATGGAATTCTGCAGACAGCTCATTCGCTGGCGGTGGTCCAGACGATGACACGCCTGGCATCCAATCGCAGAAGCCTTTCGCTAAAGTACCGATTGCCATGATGACATGGTGCACCTGCAAGATTGACCTGTCATCGCCATTCGTCGCAGGTGGAAGGTTCGAATTGAGATCGGAGACCAGTGGCTCGAGCAGCGACCGGGCGTAGTAGGTCTGGTCTTGTATGCTGATCGATGGGGTCGAAGCTATACATCCGATCGCCTCGAAGAGGTACAGTTGAGCGTTGAAGACAGCGTCAGCAGATTGATCGTTGACTTCCGAGCTATCATCGTCTTCTGCTGATTCGTCTGGCACCTCGGCTCTGATCTGAAGCAGATCGCCAAAGGACTGCATAACTGTCTGAGCGTCGCCACCAAGATTCCCGCGTAACTGCTTGACAAACTTGTAGAACAGATACCAAGATCTCGTTCGTACCTTGGCATGATCGCTGTGAATGAATCGGACGAAGTTCTCGAACGCTCGTCCAATTAGAGAAGTGTTGTGTTCGAAAAAGGGACAGTATCTGACGCAAATTTCCAAGTACTGGATCTGAATGGCGGGATGAGGGTGTGCAGCAAGATCGGATGTCACCAGCTTGGTCATCATGTCGACCAGATGCCGGGCTGCCTCGTTCGATGGAGCGCCTTTCTGATACAGGCTACCAGTCTTGACAGCCAACTCGCCAAAGAGATACATCTCGTGAAGGGCCAAATCGAGCTCTCTCCAGGTAATGTTTCGGTCGCCTGCATCAATCCCATTGAACGTCGCCGCCACAATGCGACTAATGGTGTTCATGAACAGACCTTCGTCGACTGCTGCGACGGTCTGCTGAAGCACGTGAAGCCGTTTCCGCAGCTCCTGAAATTCGGCCTCATCGGTCTGATCGTCTTCAGCGCCCCAGTCGGCAGTCTCGTCGAACTTCATCTTGATGATAATAGTGTCTAGAATAGGCTGAAGCATTTGAACCTCCCCTGATCCAACACCGACCCCTACCTTGACTTTCCTCCTAAACATTGTGAGGAGATCAGTCATGGAAGGTATCACTGACGAGCAGATCTCGTCGTACTCGTCTGAGAAGAATCGGAGTAGGTATGGTACTGTCAACTGCAGGAGTTCATCGGCCTTGGCCCCAGTAGACTCGTCAATGCCGTTAGTTTCCAGCACTTTGATTATATCGAAAAGGACAGTGTTTGTGAGCTTTGCCACGGTTTCTCCCAAGTCTGTGTCGTAGTTCGACGTAGACCGATACTCGGAAAGACCAGGACTCGCGACCAGCTGACCGAGGACATCCGCGAGGTTCAAGAATCGGATGAGTTCTATCTTGTCGTTCGGTGCCATTTTCTTCGCGACAATTTCATTGAGGGTATCGATGGCAGCTAGTCGCACACGCCCCTGACCTGACTCTGATGAAGCTACCTGCTGGCCGGCAAGATCCCACAGGTAACTCAGCATATCAGGATTGACGATGAAGGAGATGTCGATCCAGCTGACCCAGCGGCTCACACATTTTAAGCATAGCTCGACAATATCCAGATCGACCTCCCGCCATTTCGACAGTATCTCCTGCCACGACGTGGCGATCATGGCTGCATCTCTCTGTCTCACAATATCCTTGAGCTCTGTGTTGCGCTTATGTTCGTCTTGTGATCTTGGGATGAGGACATCCGCAATCTCATCGTGGATGGACCGTAGTAGCCGTAGATACAAGGTTGTGCCTGCCGGGTTTGCCGAGCCAATGTTGGGAGCATCTCCTGCGAGTGCTTTGAAGTCGTCAAAGAAGGTCGTCCAGGTCGAGCCGTATAACGAAGTGAAAAGGTATGTGAGCGTCTGTGTGAGCTTGTTCTGCAGTGCTGTGACATCTACCCCACCAGAGCCTGGTCCATACTGTCTTTGGACATAGTCCCATAAATTCTCTTTCGCGAATTGCAGCCCTTGCTGATCCAGCTTTTGCGTCTGTACCGCATTGTTCACCACTTCTAGACTGACATGCCGTACGACTTCTGAAGGTGCAGGAGATCGTACAAAGAGGGAGAGGCAGACCTGCCAGCCGGAAGGATCTGTTCTGAGCTGCTCAAGGAATGTGTAGGCTTGTGATTTGAGATTTGGGTCGGTACTCGGATTGAAGGCTATCTCAATGGCGTTCTCGACCTGATATTATGAGTTCTCAGGCCATGAAGAACGTGAAGAGTAAATACCTGAGCATCCATCGCTGACCAGTGTGCACAGTCCGGGCGGTTTGACTCACACTAGATCTGCAGCAAGGCAGGGAATAAGCGTGTTATCGACACATTATAACATTTCGTATGGCTTCAGTCGTGATAATTCGGAAATGCTACGGGCACCCAAACCTCCAAATGCAGAGAGCGGTGAGCTTGTTGTAAGGTCCGTCTGGGATGAGAGAGCTAGCCGACGTTGATAAGTGATCGTATCGAAGGTGTCAGAATTATGGTCGGGTTGGAATGGTGCGAGAAGTGTAGATTGCTAAAATTGCTTGCATAAAGATGTCGTGTGTCTATAAAATGCTACCCCCCACCTGACGCAAATTATGCGCCAAGCAGCGTCAATCCCCGTTGATGCCCATTCATTACCTAGGTCCCGTTTGCCTGCATACTTGCTTCACATTCAATTTACACTAGCGATTCAATGCGTTATATGAACATGCACTTGTTTGCAGAGCTATGCACAACTGATCCGACATTGCGTCTTCAAGTGGGTCTCACACAAAGGTATGTACATGAGTGCAAATCAGGGCAAGCTTTTGGGGTTGTTGATCGGAAGAGCTCATAGTCTATGCTCATGTTTTCTATCGCTTCTAGCAATATTAGCTCTGCTGCTCTTGCTAATGTCTCAAGGGACACGCACTACGCTTGCAGGTACTTGGCGGCATGATCGACATGGTCATCCGCAAATGATGCCATGAAGTAGTAGCTGTGGTCGTAGTCCGGTTGTAGTCGAAGCTTGATGCTATCATCCTTGAAGCCACCTTCTGCTGCTGCTTTGACAAAATTCTCCGGGAGCAGTTGGTCTTGCTTCAGGAAGTTGTCGCCAGTGCCCTACATCAATCAGCCGGTGTCTTGGATCTCGAACCTAGACAACACGTACCACATCGATCAAGATATCCAGAGGACCGCCCTTCCATTTCTTGATCAGCTCGCTAGCGTCATGCTCTTTCCACTTCTGCTGCTGGTCCTCGCCAAAGTATCCTTTGAAGGCTTTTTGGCCCCATGGGCAGTTGATAGGGTTCGCGATGGGTGCAAAGGCAGAGACCGACTTGTACTTGCCAGGATTCTTGAGGAACTGGAGAGGTAAGCTAGGAGCATTGGTCCGGCTCATGCATATCATACCAGTGTCAGAGCACCATGTCCGCCCATACTGTGTCCAGTGATGCTGACGCGATTGCCATCGAGTTGCGAGAAAGCAGAGAATAAGGCCTTGGGCAGCTCATCCGTAAGATAGGTGTACATATTGTAGCCCTTGTCATACGGAGCCTTTGTGGCATCGACGTAGAAGCCTGCGCCAGAGCCAAAATCATATGCATCGTCCTCACCCTGGATATTAAGCCCTCCTGTCAAGTGGTCAGCCCTTGTACTCTTGCCTCTCGGACACACCGGATCATACTCGGACTTGTGTCGGGATACACGACTGCAATGCCTTTCTGACTGGCTCGGTGCTGGAAGAAGCCTTTCTCTGAGCAATTATCGCCAGTGCAGGTCAATCCCGAGAGGTAGAAGAGCACAGGAACCTTGGCGGAGTTTGCCTGTGGTGGTAGATAAAGGTTGAGCTTCATCTCACAGTTTGTGGAAGTTGCTTTGTGGGCAAGCTTCAATAGCTTGCCGCCAAATGAGGCGATTGTCGCCGTGGTTTCGAAAGACATGATGGACAATTGGAATTGTTCTAAAGCACAACACTGCGATTGGAGGTCAAGGAAGCAAAAGATTGCGAGGAAGAGTTGGACATTAATCAAATGCCGACGTCAGAAGCAAAACCCCACCTCACATCAACGCGGGGCAGCTTGACGGACTCGGCGAACATTTCAGGGAAAGATTTCCGACTAAGTATCGTGCTTGATGCGAGTCTCGATTCTGTGTTGACCGCAGCATTGCACTGTGTAGGTTCCGACCGTTTGCCCATCTTTATGATCCCTCTGAAGTGGAATGGTATTCGTCAACCAAAACGCCTAATCTGCATCGCTGAAACGCAAATGTCATGAACTTTTCGGGTCGTCTATAGAAGCTCTTCGCACGTCCAGTCTTCGTACCTGGAGAAATCGTTAGGGAGGATCTGTCTCCAGTCGAATATTGACTTACCAGCCATCAGGCAAAAAGCGCCGTACCACCAATGGTATCTTCTTCTCCCGTAACTCCTTGAGTGCTATTTGGAGAGGGTCGGTCTCACCCTCCACGTCAACAAGTACGGGTGCGTTCATGCTGTACGACTGTCAGATACGGGCGCTTGCTATGCGTGTCGGCCGGCTCACCTTATCTGCAAAGCTCTTGTGCCCAGGACTCGCGCCTTTTCGTACTTTGTCATGTACGGCGTTGTGGTTCGCTTCTCGTTCGGAATCTTCTTCTCTTTCAAACCCTTCACAGTTGTTCCCGGCCGCTGTGTTCCGCTCGCATCGCCGGAAGTCACAATATTGTTCGTCATGTGCTGGTCTGGGTCTTCGGTGCCGCCCTCCTGATCTTGGTCCTGTCCATCTACGAGATCCTCTGGCTCCGGCTCCAGCTCCTCGTCAATCATGTTGTCGGCGTACTCCCTGCAAGCTAGTCAGTCGTTCGTTCGTGCATCGCGACTGTACCTCTTCGATGGTTCTACTCACTCTCCATCGCCGTACTCTGCAGCTCCATCGTCCCCATAGTCTTCCATGGTCAGAATCAATCGACGCTTGTGATATATGGGCGGATAGAGAAGTCTGTTGGAATCGCGAGACTAGACTATGAACACTGTTGTTTGAAATGGCCTTTGCAAGTCTGTCGCGAAGCTATCTGCTGCTCCTTGAGAAAATCACGTAGGGCTGCTAGCGCCGGCCGATCCCGACTGTTTCTCGGCATCTTCAGAAAATAAGGTTTCGAGTTTTATATCGTACTTCTCGACAATCTACTCCATGCTGTGTTGCCCACGGACTTTGAGCCATGTCGATTACATTGATCAAACGGAGCTTGCCTCCTGATGGAGAGTCACAGCCCGTCAAGAGGACGAAAATTGATGACAGTGCGGACCTGCGAAGCCTGCTCGATCCTGTTCTCTGTGGAAGCAGTCCAGTTGAGGCGAATACACCGTCTGCGGCGGACTCGATAGTGGATGACGACGCCAGATCGTCTACCAATGCAACGACTACTACACCAGGGACGCCGACGACCAAAAGACCGCCTCGGGAGAAGAAATTTATCTGCGACTACCCAAACTGTGGCAAAGGATATGCCCGACCAGTGCGGCTAGCTGAACACAAGCGATCCCATACGAACGAGCGACCATTTGTGTGTGACCGTGAAGCTTGTGGCAAAGCTTTCCTCCGGGAATCACATCTCAAAGCCCATGTCAAATCACACCACGAGGATCTTCGGGATTATGTGTGCGATTGGCCGGACTGTGGCAAGGGCTATACGACTGGACAAAAGCTGCGTGAGCACCGCAAGCGACACGAAATACGAGAGGAGCTCAAATGTAATACTTGCGGACAATTCTTCCGAAAGCAAGAAACACTAGATCGTCATATGACAGCTTCTCATTCGGCAGATCCGTTCCTTTGCGAGCATGTTGTTGACAGTGCGAGTGGACATATCTGTGGCCAGGCATTCCAGAAGTACCCGGCACTCAAGCAACACCAGGATCGGGCACACTCAGGCTACAAATTCTTCTGTCATAATTGCAGCCCAGAGCAGAATGAAGACGACATGGATGACTCTGCGTCACAGGTACCTGCAGTGGTCGGGTTCACTACATTCACCGAGTACCAGAGACACCTCAAAGACGTTCACCCACCTACGTGTCAGACTTGTGGGCAAGTCTGCGCGACCGAGGCTAAGTTACGAGCACATGTTGACATCGAGCATTTCAGCAAAGAGGAAAGACGCACAGTCAAGTGCAAAGAGCCTACATGTGACAAAATGTTTACGAGGAACGGTAATATGCTCGTTCACTACAAGAGCGAACACGAGAATCAGAAATTCATCTGTGAGCCTGCAATGCGATCCAACTTGAACAACGTACCGGACTGGGATGGACACGGAGCATGCGGAAGAGGGTTCAGCACAAAGGCAGCCCTGGAGAAGCATATCCAAGCTCAGCATCTTCACATCCCCCTCAAGCCAAGCAAGGGTAAGGAGAAGCGAAGAGCAAGAAAGGCACGGATGGCGGCCCAGGAGGAAGATGCCATGGCTCTTGACGACTCTCAGTCTCAGTACAGTCGGGCGGCAAATCTGCTCACGGGCTCAGGCGTAGAGTACGAGCGGCAGATTCGGTGCATTCTCGAATTCTGCCCACAAAAATTCAGGAGATGGTACGACCTGGAACTACATCTGCAAGCTAGTCACGGATATAGCGACCTGGCCGCGTCAGATGCGGCAGACACGATGCGTGAAAAAGAGGCTTTGTCAGGCGGACAATTCTGGTTGGGTGGAGATGTGGACGACGAATTTGAGGATTTGGAGCTTGCAGCTCATTTACAGGCAGCGCTTGGTGTTCGAAGCCCTGCAGGGCAGTGAAGTAGGCACGAGACTATTGGTGTCGTCAGCAATTCTTTATGAGGCTGCCCATTGCCGCGAATAGGGTGGCTGATATGTTATGACCGGAGGCTAGTGGTCGATCATTGGCAGTCAGTCTGGGATCTCACAAAACAATCAAATGCTAGGTTTGCTGGTGGAAACAATAACAAGTTTGCTCACGAGTCAACACGTAGGGGCCAATGCATGCCATGTCGTGCATCAGAGGTCACGCTGAAAAGAAAGACTTACCGGACACGTACTGGAAGGCTATTCGCTACTAAGGTGCAGCCATATGCACGATAGATTAGCTCTGAAATGGTACAAGATTATTGAGTGTCACACCTACTTCATTCTTGCCCCAGCACGTGAGGACTTTTTGCAAAGTCTATCCGGGATCATGTCTCGAGTGCATCTGCAAGACAAGTCAACATGATGATGGCACTGACAGCCCACGGAAAGGTCGAATGGTGGTGGGTGAGGCGTTGGATGATTCGCGACAGACGCCGTGGCGTGGAGCACTATCGACTATAATGCTTCTTGATGGATTTTCCCTCTAGAACAAAGAGAATCCGCAACGGTCGCCAAACCGGTGACTTCCGTGGCCGTTGGAGTTTTCAAGGAGTAGCAATTTCGACATGTCACTGCGTCCTCAAATCTTGTCCGCTTAGCATTCTGTTGTGCACCATCAGGGGCTCGGGTTGGACAACCAAAAACCAATAATCTCCCTGGCGGACCCACGCGCTGTTCGTCTTTTGCATAGTGCAGATCCCGACAAGGAAAGGCCCGTCGCTAGTGCATCTCGACCACGAGCCCTGAAAAGGAATTTGTGCCGGGAGCACTGTCACTTCTGGAAATCTGCCCAGACCTCTGTCCCCCATGAATCCCCTCGGTCATGCAAAGTGTCTGTTTCTCATCCATCACGCCTCATCCACCTCCACCAGGCGTGCATCTGAACCCCTGTGTGGAGCCCTTCATCGACCGTTATCCGCTTATTCGCAAGGATCATGCAGCCACGACGCTGCATGTGCGTCCCTTCTCGGCTGCCATGAACGCCTTGATCCTGAACAAACGTGTCTTTCCACTCCATCAAAGGTTCTTGACTCTTCCAGACCCGCACAAACTTTGCTGCCACCCGCATCTGTTTCCTCGATCCGTGGCTGAACTATCGTGGAATAGTACGCCTATGGATCTGACTCGGTTTGCCTGTTCGACAGTTTGCCCCGAGCACCCGCAGGTCATGGCGGCGCCCAGTTAATATATACAATCGTCCTTGTACCTCTGTGGTTCTATGGTAGTCGGTGAGAGTAAGGGAGAAGACCGTTGTTCGTTAATCTCTGTATTATCAGCCTTTTGCTTTGTCTTGGTCTTGATTGTTCATATCAGCACCCCATATCCTACCGTCTCATCGTCTGTCACCGCGAAACGTTGGTTCTTCCAGAGCACTGCTCAACAAGTGTACGCGAGGAGTACATAACAGACCGATATCCTGTCATCCGTTTCTGCAACTCAATTCCACCAAACCCCCGCCGGCAAAGTGGATTACTCAGAGGGCTAATGATTGATTGGGTTCTGTCCGCGAAGACGCTGCAGGGAGGACATGGCAGAGTATACTTTCCACCGTGAGAGTTCACACTCATGCCCGGACTCTATCGACTATACCACAACTAATCATAATGGACGACCTCGACACCAGTCAAGGACCAAGACGACTTACGACCAACTACTATATATAATCACCCTGCTACTTCTTGTTTTGGCTATACCACACACATCAGCTACTGTGATACCCACTAGATCATCCACTGGATCAGTCCTCGTCTCGGATGCAATCCTCACCGCAGACACCATCTCTATCCCGGAAGAAATCATCTTCGACCACTCGCCTCCCCCAGCGCGAGTAAGCCTCTCTAAGCGCGCCGACACCCCAAAGAAGGAGTACACGGGCGACACCATCATCTCCGACACGTCCCAATCACCCAGCGACTCCCTGCCCTCCCCCTTCGACACCACACTCGGGAACAACTTCACCTCCCCACAATGCCTCCCCTTCTTCCAGACCTTTCTCAGCAACGCCACCTTCTCCGCATGCCTCCCCTTCTCCCTCCTCCTCCAGACCTCCTCGGGCTTCTTCCAAACCATCCGCCAGCCTGCCCGCCTCACCCGCACCCTCGACGCAACATGCAACGTCAACGTCACCGACTGCTCCCTCCTCATGTCCAACCTCAACACCCAACTCCGCTCAAACTCCATCTGCGGACCCGATCTCTCCCGCCAAAACCCAGTCGTCATCCAAGCGGCCAACGGGTTCGCAGCCTACGACACCCTCTACCGCGCCGCGTGTCTCAAGACGCGCACCACCTCTCTGTCCCCCTCGCACTCCTCCGCCGCCTCTAGTGCTTCCCCAACTTCCACCTCATCCTCGGCTCAAACGTACTGCTTCGCCCAAGCAGCAACCAACACCTCCGCGCCGGATAGCATGTACACCTATTTCCTGCCCATGGGGATGAAACTGCCCCAGGACGCACACCCGGCTTGCACGGGCTGTTTGAGGGACACGATGGCCGTGTTCGCCCAGAGCGCCGCGGTCAATGGGCAGGGCGTGGCGGGGACGTACGCGGATGCGGCGAGGACGGTGAACGCGTGGTGTGGGGCGGGGTTCGCGAGGGAGGATGTCAGGGTTGCTAGTAGCACTGGAGGCGCGGACAGGAGGGGCAGGGAAAGGTGGTGGATGGTGGTGGTGTTGGGGGTTGTGGCGTGGGTGATGGTGTAGTGATGATGGTGGTAATGATCTGGTTTGGCAAGGCGTTGAAGGTAGTTTGATGAAATGTGATAATGTCTTCCATTCAAGCTTCGAAGTGCACGTATTGGGTTCGTGACGATGAGTGGAATGGATTGATTGGTCATGTGCCTTGGTCGCACTATGTAGACTCGCCATCTTGTCGCACAGAAGTCATACACAGTCAAGTCAGAAATCGTGAAAAGTCCGCCCAAACACCATGTCATTCGTAGCATTTATATACAGTCATGACCTGCGCATTAAAGTCGTCTCGCGAAGAACATACACTTTGCCACCCATCTGCTTTTCTTCCCATGGATCTTTTGCTCTTTCCCACTCCTAAAGGCCGTCTCTGTCCCTTCTTCCGTATTCCCCGGTCTCTTGTGCACGGCTCGGTCTCCTTCTTGCTCTGCCTTGTTCAATCCCGTCATCTTGCAGATCAAGTCCACTCGCCCCTGACAGCTGTCCCTCTAGGCGCCGTCCCATCCTCCTCCAACGCCCTCGCCTTCGCTGCTGCCCTCTCCGCCCTTCTCCTCCTTCTGTTATCATCAAACGCGCTCATCTCCGTCCCCGTCCCCGTCGTAGTCCCACCCATACTCGGATTCATCTGCACTGGACTCGGACCATAGCTACTTGCTCCCACCGGGCTGCTATGCACCGGCACAGGCGGTGGACCCGGCGGTGGCCCAGGCAGAGGCGTTGCTTTTGCGGGTGACACTCGAGGCGGACCCTGTGCTCCTGGCACCGTGGTGGGAACAGCTTGCGTCGTGATCCTTTCCGAGCTGATTCGTGATGTCGTGGGCGGAGGAGGTGGGATGTTGCTTATTGGTGCGGTAGCGCTGGGGCGGACGCGACGACGATATCCACCTGCTCCGCCGTCGCTTTCGAGGCCAGAGCTGAGTGACTCGGCACGTTGGCGTCTTCGGGCGCGACGTTCGCGACGTCGTGCTTCGCGTTCCGCGGCTGCTTCGGCGGAGTTTAGACGGCGGAGTGTGACGTGGCGGTTGTCGTCATGTATCTTTACCTTGACGCTCACGGGGGGTTCGCCGCCTGCATCGGTTGTGGTGGAGGTGTCGTATGTGTCTGTACGTTGAAGAGAGGAGGAGCGTCGATTCCGGCGTCCTTTGACCGCTTCGGATGCCAGAGCTGCGGCTGCGCTGGTTGCTGCCGGAGTGACCGTGTCGGTGAAGCGGACGCGGGAGGTATTCGACTCTGGGAATGCAGCTGATGATGCAGGTCCCGGGCCGGTAGGCATGGACAGACCTGCTGCATCGACAGGATATCCTGGCTGCGCGGCCGGTCGAGTGGTCGAGGAGTAAGTGTCGGTAATTGTGCTATGAGGTGCCGCTGCGGATTGAGGCAGTGGAGGAACATTTGTGTTCGGTAAAGAGTGCCTTGAAAGTGCGGGATTGCTGCCGGTCAGAGCAATATCGTCATGCACAGTCTCGTCCACAACAGATTCTCCGAATCCTGGCCTCCGCCGCTGGGTCCGGTTGACACGGTCAGCGATCTCCTCATCGTAGCGACGAAGCTCTTCGGCTCGACGTTCTTCTTTCCGCTCGCGTCGTTGAAGACTCTTTCGCCTAAAAAACTCAAGCCCAGTAAGGCCTGCCAGAGTTGCTGCTAGACCTTGACGCTTCGTGATGCCTCCTGAAGGACGATCTGCTACCGGACTACCATAAGACTCCTCACTAGATACAGATGAGAAGGAGCCACTCCTTCTTGGCCGCAAACGTGATGGTCGCGGTGTGCGAATCGGTCTCGTCGGGCTCGCCAGAGGACTGTCATACTCTGTCGTATCAATCCTGTCGGTCCTTCTCCGATCAGCGGGTGAGAAAGGGGCCTGGCCAGCTTCGACGCGAGAAATGTCAGTTCTGCTAACACTGCCATTGTCCCCGAGCGGTGGCCTCGAATAAGCTCCTGAAGGTCGACTATACATTTCTGATGGCCGACTGTATGATCCAATGTCGCTCTCTTCGTCAATGCGATCCTTCTTGCCGAACAAGCGCCTTACACCCTCTACAGCCGCAAGACCAGCTCCAGCTCCTAGGATACGGTTACGCCAAGTTGTTGTACCGCTCTGTGGTGGTGGGAGCTTCTCATCTTCGATGTAAGAACCAGAAGTATGTCGTGAGTGTCGTGAGTGCCGTGAGCGAGAACGGGATCGTGATCTTGAGCCTCGCCTTGACCTCGATCCGGGTCGAGAAGTCCTTATCTCTGTTTCATCGACATACGTCTCTTGTCCTTCCTTCTTCCTCCTGCGGTTCTTCAGGGCCTTCCAGCCCGCAAAGGCTCCTCCTAGCAGAGCTGTATTCCTAAGGAAGTTTCCACTCTTCTTCTCTTCTCGCTCTTCAACGACCTCAGTTGTTCTTCGACTTCGCCCAGACCTGCCGGACCGTCCTGAAACATAGCTTCCATCATAATCCGACCCGATGAACCTCTCGGACTGGTACCGATATGATAGAACGAACCAGATCAGGATCCAGGCTGCTACAGCAAGAGCATAGACGACGAAGAAGGCAACCGGAGCGCCGTAGAGAGCGAGTCCAAGCGGTACCTGTGCAAGTCCAAGCAAGGCAATAGCGCGGCCGAACCAGTGGTGCAGCTGGGTCTATTAGCATGTGTTCCTGTGGGTGAAGGTAGTCGACCAACCATTAGCTTTATTGATACATAGTCTCTGTCCTTCCTTCTCTCCAATTTTCTTACTATCGCGCCTCCTATGACTTGGACAAGAACGAGCGTGTAAAGAGCAACACCGATACCATGGTGAGGGTTCGTGAGACTGCGTTCAGGCCCGACCGCGAACCAGCCAAGGATCAGTACAACTGTGAGCAAAAAGACCACGAGGATTTGAATCCAGACATGGATGTGTATGGCACGGCGTCGATTCCGCTGATAGAATCTTGCTATCGTGATGGCCAGTGGTATGAGAAGGAGGAATATGATTGATGCAATTGCGCCATGTGCTTGGACGAGAGACTGATATCCTGGCAAGTCTCGGAAACGATTGGCCATGCCTATGGACTGTCAGTCACCCATGATGCCCCTTCGATCGAGAGGAGGCCATACCATTGTATTGTGTCGTGGCGAGGTTGAACCCTACCAGATTGGGTAGGAGAAAGGAATTTCTCGTTGCATCCCATGTGCCGTCTCCTACGTATAAAGTCCCAGAGTCATACTGACTGCTACCTGGCGGTGACAAGCCATCTGTTGACATGGCTGTCGTACCGCCTCACGGGCGGCCGGCGTGGCCTTTCCCACCCTGCTCTTACTCGATCCGCTCAGACTTCTTGACGGATCGTTCGGTTGGTGAAGTGTATCGTTATCGACGACCGGTCATGGCGGAGTAAACGGCGATGGATTGTGGAATGTGGGGAAAGCTCTTCTCTGTACCGCGGGATGTATTTCTGGTCGTAGGGAATATTCGTCTTGTTGGACAAAGATTGAGCTTGATTTCGAATGTGATAGTGATAGAGAAGATCCGACTAGCGAGAGTGATCTTGCACCAGCAAAAAGAGGTACAAATCAAGATTCTGTGCCAGCAACTGCATGCATGTCTAGTGTATTCGTGCAGCTCCCCTCCATCCAACCAGAAAGCTGAAATGGTTGCGCGGGAAACGGAAACCACGCCCAAGCTTTGCCATGACTCGAGCCGCGGATTTCGTGGGTGGCGCCTTTTTGACGATCCATGTCAACGATTTCATCTTCATGACATGATATTCGTTAGGCAAAATAGATAATCCATTGCAGGATGAGCTCGAGAACGAAGCTGCCACCCAAGAAGAAGGGCAAGCAGAGTCAAAAAAGCGTAAGGTGTCTCTCGTGCATCACCGCCTTTCTGCGACTGACTGGCCATCCAGTCACCAGAGAGTGCAGATGATTTTCAAGCAGGTGAAATTTTCATACGTGCACTTTGACGAAGTACTCCTTCTCACTAATCTCAGCTGCTGATGCGGAGGAAGAGACTGGAGGAAAATGGCGAGCAGGCGACAAAGCAAAATCGTGTCGAGCATTCTTGAGGGCGGTCGAGATATATGATCGTGGACTTGGTCGCCATCCTCGGAATTTTGACCTCGCCTACAACAAGTCAGTAGACATGGAATTGCATGGCGATTGCGACTAACAATGCTGGAGGGCTCGACTGGAATTCGAGGTATCCCAGCAGCCGAACCTCGTGGCAAAGCTCCCCGTTCCAGGCCAGGAATTTCTGCAGCAGGCACTCAAGTCACACAGATACGCTCTGAGTTTGAATGAGGAGAATACAGATATCCTCTTCAACACATCGCAAATCCTTGTCGCTTTGGCAGAACTAGTCGAGGATGAGTCAGACAACGATTCTTTCGATCCCGCATTGCCGGCATCTTGGTTGCGTGAAGCTCTTGAGCTGCTAGATGCCTGTTTTAGTCGACAGGAAATGCTGTTCGAAGAGCAGACCCAAGCATGGAACGATCAGGAGCAAGGCGGCGGCGTGGCCATCTCCTCCGAAGCTGGTCCCCCGACCCCTTCATCAACTGGGACAGCTGGCACCGAACAGTCCGCAACCGTGCAGAATGCTGTGGCAGCTCAGGACCTTGTCGACACGGCACTATCAAGTCTAGCAGCTCTCAAGCAACTGATTCCGTTAGATGTCAATGGAACGCAAACTATTGCTTCACTGGCAGAAAACTTACTCACCACGAAAGTGCCCTATTGCATATCACAACTTCCGACTGAAGAACAAGATGCATCGAAACAGGAAGCGGCTCTGGGACAAGCGTCATTCACAGCAGCCCTTGCTGATGCAGAGTATACCAAGGGTGGCATTACGGGTCAAACATACTTGGAGAGGCTCGCCATCTTCGAGTCAGTCGACCTCACCTCCACCGAAGCGCAATGTGATTATGCCGATGCGCTGATCGAGTTCGCTTCATCTACCATGCCATCTTCGCTCTCTGATACTGTCTTACATAACGTGCTTGCCAAGGCAGTTGCACTTTACACACAGGCAGCGATCGCATTGGGTACGCCGACGAGTACAAAGAAGGATGCTGATGGCGCACTGTCGCTCAGTCTTGTGCCGAAAATTAACACAGAGCAGGAGCAAAGACTCGCTTCTGTGAAGGAAGCAATTGGCGACGCTCATCTAATGACTCATCGGGTTCTGCTTGCATATGATGAGGCCGGCATACAATTACCACAGACATCCGCTCCTCGCGCCGAAGCTCAACGTCGGATACAGCTTGCTACTCAGGCATACAAAGAAGCAGAAGTTTCGTACAATAGAGCCGGCGACGACATCGCGGCAGCAAAAGTCAGCGTCCGAGGCGTGATCACCTCCCACCTCGGTGCCGAAAAGCGCTCTCTCATCCCCGAGCTCAGCAAACGCGGCCCTACAGCACGCAAAATTGTCCGATCCATGATCCACGAGCAGGTCTTGAGCCAAGAATGGGCAGAGTTGATAGCAGGATAATGCATTACAGGGTATATATGCCTCTCCTCACGAAGGGAAACAGTCGCAATCATATCTCATCTCTCGTGCCTCATCATATCACGTCATGACCATCCTCTGCCTCGGGATATCAACCCACACCTCCTCCTCCTCGTCCTGCTCCTCATCAATCCTGTACCCAAGTCGCGAAAAGTAACCCTCCCCAAGACACTCCCTATAGTCCCCCGCCCACCTCTCGCTCTCACAAACGCTAATGGCGCCAGGACTCTCCACCACAGGCGTCAAACTCGTGTGCGCGGTGCCATCACTCATCGAACTCGCATAATAATCAGAGTACGCGCTCGTAACACTCCCCTCACTCTCGTAACTACTCCTCGGCTCCTCCTCCTCCTCCTGATCTTCCTGTTCGAGAAAATCCCCCTTGGTCAACCCCATGTCCCACCCGGCGTCAATCTCGAAACACATGCCCGTCTCCTCGGTCGCCTGACTCGAGGCATCGTCCAACCACGTCTTTGTCGCGAAGCCCAGCACCTGCTCCGTGGCGTCCAGCTCGAACGGGCCCATGGCCGGCGCAGGGAACGAGGAGAGCTTGATCATGGCCTCCAGATCGAGCGTGGGCGTGCGCGCGCCCGTCGGCAGCTCGTAGATGCCCTGCGCGATCTCGCTCTCTTGCAGTGGGTAGGGGCGGTAGAAGGGCGGGAAGTGCTCTGCTTCGTCGGCCTCGACGGGGGAAGAGAGGAGGGAGCTACCGCGCTTGTTGTGGCCTTGGGTGGTGCGGGTCAGGGAGTGCAGGCTTGAGCGGCGGGTGAGGAGGGATGCGGCGCGGGAGAGGGCGGGGGAGGAGATGCGTAGGGGTTGTGGGGTGAGGGAGACGCCGCTGTCGGAGCGGACGTGGCCGTGGTGCGACTTGGGGCGGGGGGAGAAGTAGTCGTCGCGGGAGCAGTCGGGTTGGAGGTCGTGGGAGGGGGAGGAAGGGAGGGAGCGTTCCGAGGGGGTTTGGGAGCGGAGAGCGGGATGGACGGAGAGGACGGAGTTGCGGCCTGAGGTCCAAGGGATGGAGGGGACGATGCAGCACGTGTGGTAGGGGACAGTGCCGTTGCCGCCGGGGATGAATTGAGGTGGGGTGGCGGTGACGGAGGTGAGCATTTGAAGGACGTAGTAGATCATGATCCAGCGGACTTTGCGGGCGTCGGAGATTGCCAGGTCTGGCTCGAGGTGGAGAATGGACTCTCGCTCGAAGGAGAGATAGGCTTGTACCAGAGGGTTGCTGAGGGCGTCGGTCGTGACTTTGTTGGTTGCTGCGTCGAGACCGGAACGAGCTGACGCGTAGAGCTCACGGCGGGAGGCTCGTGAGCCGAGGAAAGCTCGGAGACCGCGAGAGTTGAAAGCCTTGCCATCGAGTGTGCCATACTGAGGGGTGAGTGGGAGAGGATGAGACTGAGCCAGGTACGCGTGTCGCTCGTCAAAGGCGCGGACATTCTGTAGGACGCAGAGACCGCCAGAAGTGGCATTTGGCAGATTGCTGAATGACTCCTTATCTTCGAGAAGAGCGTAAAGAGAAGCAAAGTCCTGTTGCATGGAAGTCAAGATGTCCTTGTTGATCTCCGGTGGTGGCCAGTAGCCCAGCCTTCCGACATAGAATGACTGGACAAAAGAGCGGAAGCGGTCAAGATGCTGCCGTTGGGACGTTGTCAAGCCGAGGCTCGAAGGTGACAGCTCGTCTTCAAGGAAGTTCGAGAGAGCTCGAGTGACCTTCATCATGGATAGATCCATCTTGAGATAGGCTTTGGTGATGGACGCCTGGGTCTGTTTGGAGATTGATTCTAGCTCCGAACTCTGGTAGAGGAGGTCATTCATGCCAGAACAGTGGACGAATGCATTAGTCCAGAGATCGCGCAATCTGAAGTGCTCAGCAAAGCTAAGCATGGCGAGAGCATAGTCGGGGTGGTTGTTCATATCTGTGTAACCCATACGATCGGCATATGACAGGCAGTCCTTGACACTGTCAAGAGTGGCGGGACGAATGGTAAGTAGACGCTCGAGCAGATCGATCATGGCTTGACCTAACGAGTAGCCAACGAGTGGCTTGTCCATCATCCAGGCAAAGACATTTCGGGTGGTGATGTGGTAGTTCAAAGATTCCTCTCTGGTCAAGTACTCTGGTGGAGCGACGTAAAGATTTTGGTGCTCTGCAAGAGATCCATTGCTGGAGTAGCCACTGTCTGATGGCGACTCGCTACCCGATGAGTCTCTGCGACCGCGAAGGGCAGCTAGACACCCAGACTTGGCAACAGCGGTATAGGGTACTCTGAGAGCCGGACCACGCTGGGACCTGCCCCGGCGATAGAAATGGACAGCACAAGATGCCTGCTGATCGTACAGCTCGGCGTCCTGATGAAGTCAGCACCGTGGCAAGATGGGGTACCAAAGTGTACTTACCCGTCGAAGGTTGTCCCACTGAGTAGCTCTGCGAGTGGATCCGTCCCATCGCTTGATGGTAGCATTCTTCCTCCTCGTCGTGGGCGTTCTGCGGACAGGTTGGATGCCGGCCAGCTTGGGCAAGTCTGGCACTGAAGACTTCCTTGAAGACATGACGCGAGAGAAGTTTGGCACACTTGGAGTGCTCGAGACTGAAGCTGCTCTTGATCTTATGATCGGTGAGATGGGTTCTTTGTCCACCAGTCGTCCACGACTAGATGGTTCTAGTGGCGACACAGGCGGCGATGGATATATTGGGGCTGTGGTCTGGATAAAGTCCTGGAAACCACGAGCCATGGTTGAAGTTCCTGTCGGTGTCGAGGGTTGAGACATGATGTTATGACGGATGGTTCACAGAGATCGACATGACGGGGGCGAGAGCAGAATAAAGGAGGACGAGGAAGGAGCTGAACAGGAGATATAGTTCCAGACTATACTTTGGAGGCAGAACCAAACGAGAGGTCGCACGCGAGGTGCCCTAGATTAAGCAGTCTAGTGGAACGTGGCCAGCTGGTGTGCCTCTGTCATGGGCAGCTAAAGAGACGGGCGAAGGCGAGTGGAGGCGTGCAGGACATGGACAGGTTCTGCATGAACGCTTCCGATGTACCAACGGAATTGAAGCATCGAGGCCGTAGCTTCAACATGGTCGCAGTAGCTCAGAGCCAATGGCAGCCCCGATGGAGTGGCTGACCACGTTGACGGGACCCGCCCAGAAGGACGAAAAGACCGTGCCATCCATGGATGGGAGTGATGCCACTCATTCTTGGCAGAATCTTCCGGTTCGGGATCTGATGATTCCCATTTGGGATCGCCATGGGCCCAGTAGAATGGCCGAGTCGCGCCCCTAGCGCTAATTTTTAATCAAGGTGGTTCCCAGACTATGGTCGAGGTGCTTCGATGGGCAGAAGACGAGTCAAAAGCCACTGCGAGCGATTCAGTCTCTTCGTGCTGTGTAGTACCAGAGTAGTCACAACGCCTTTCTGCAATATTTCTCATCGTCTGACTGGGATTGTGTTCGTTTGGCTTGCATCGCGCATTCCGACGCGAAAAAACGCCCTAGCACCTGTACCGTCTGCAAGATAGCCGTTAGACTGCTCCGAAGTCTCCTCTGCCCGTACGTGTACTGTACGCGAAGAACACCACCCCTGTCTTACTTTTACTACTGTCCCGAATGCCGTGCTTTGCGTGTGCGATAGACCGTTTCGACTACCTCATCGGACGTGGTCATCAGGGGAAACAGCAGATGGATGATGCAGTATTCACGGTGAAGAATGTCGATCTATGACTGGGGGGAGGACGAGTGATCTCATGGGAGCCACTGAAGCCGCATTTCTGCCTAGGGTAAGTCATGCATCCCTTCTGACCCATTTTCGTGTTCACCTCGGCGTCGAGGCTGATTTTAGTCCCCAAGTGTGGCTGATCCAGTTCGGTCCAAGTCGATTCTTTCTCGCTACCACTCTTCGTCTTACTGCTTACCAGTGACATTCTGTCTTGATCTCCCTACCAAGATTGCTTCGACTTCTTGAACTTGCCACAATCTAGACAAGTGAATCTCAAGCCACCAGAGAAGAATTTCTATGATGCCGTCGTGATACTTGCAGGTCCGGAACACCAACTGTTCGTCCGAGGTCCCACCACACTCGATTCGCTGCGTTTCAGATCTTGCACATCGGACTGCACCAAATGCCTGGGGCCTTCATCTATTTGATCGACCGCTATTGACATTCATCAATCTTCAAGCGAAGGCGTCTTGTTCCACAGAAGACTTTACGACAACACGGGCGAGGTCTTGTACTTGGCAGCAGAGGTGGTAGTATTGTAAACGAACAAATTCGAGAATTGCTGACTCTACGCAAACGCCATCATTGATCGAGAAACACACTGCACCAAGACGGTGCCACGAAGAAGAATTCCAGGCGAATGACCAAGCAATCTCGGCGGTCCCCCACGGATCTTTGACATGCGTTCCACAGGCACCTGCTTCTGAAACCCATCAACCCTGTCAACCTGCCGTCCAACACCACGGACTTTACCTCCTCTTCATTCCGACGTCGACTGTCTGCGTCTCCATCACCACAATCATGTGCGTCGTCATCTCGAAGGCCGTTTGCGTGTGGGTCACCATGACATTCTTGATCACGATATCAGGTTCACCGCCTGTGACACCCTCAACAGCTGCATCTACCCCAGCAGGTGGATTAGGGTGAGTGTCAATCCCCAGGATCTCTGCCTTTGCCATCTCCGCTTCATACTTTTGCTTCTCGATCGCAGCCAGTCTAGCTGCTTGTTCAGGGTCTATGGGAGCAGGAGGTTGCGCGCTTTCCAGTGCGGCTCGGACTTTCCTGACCTCGTCAATGGCTTGCGTCATGTCCACTCGAGGCCAGCTCGGTTGGAGGACGAGGTGTTTGAGTCTTGTCGTTCTGTCCTCCAACTTCTGGATGTCTGTCGCCGATTTGTCGGTGGAACTCATGAGCACCTTTTCCGCTGAGAAGATGGCTTCATGGGCTTCCTTCAAAAGCTGTCGGTTGGTCTCGGAAGTGATTGCCTCCAATGCTGAACGGGCCTATAACATGTTAACAACAGATTCAAACAAGTGTCAATAGTAAGTCTTACTTGATTCAACGCCTCTATTCCCTCTTCAATCTTCGCAACATCCACATGCTGCGTACCCACAATCTGCTTCAACTTCTCCACCTTCTCCTTGATGGCCTCCCTCTCGCTGTCCTGCAACCTCACCTGATACTCACCCAGCTCCGCCTCGGTCTTCTCCCACAACCCACTTGCCTTCCCCTTTGCCTCCACCAGTAACTTCGCATTCTCACTCCTCCTTCCCCTCTCCTCCCTCCAAAACTCCCTCGCCTCCCCCGGATAACTCGTATGCCTGACCTCAATCTCCCAATCCGGCAAATGCTGCTCCGTCCTCTCAAGCCAATACAGCATCCTACTCTCCCTATCCCCCACTCCAGCAAAATGCACCAAAAAATCCCCTCTGCGCACCTGAAACGGGGCCAACGTCTCATTATGCTCTCCCTGATAAGCATTAAACCACCTCTGCGGCGCCCACACCACGTTCCCCTTGAACCTCGCGTCCTTGAGCAACTCATCCATCGCGGACTGATCCCTAAACACCAACGGCGCCTCAGGTCTGTAGAACCGATAACTCACTATCGCCGCGAACAGCTCCACGCTCCACTGACACACCCTCACCGGAAAGACCCCGTTATTCAGCCCATTCCAATCCCTCGTGACTAAAATATTCACATCATCAAACTCCGGCGAAGGAGGCAGGAATGTCTCGACCGGGACGTACGGATTCAGCAAGATCGTATCCGCATCCACCCACAGCAACCACTGCAGCCTCTCCTGCTCCGGCTTGGCCAGTTCGCGCAGGAGTAAGTTCAGGATATAAGCGGGCTTGGACCACACGTCGTCCAGCATCCCGTGCCGCAGCACGTGCAGGGGGTACCCGTGCATCCGATCGTGCACGATGTGCGTCTTGAGGGCGCGCTCGTAGATGGCCGCGCCGCCGAAGATGATGGTCACTTTGCCGACCGAGGGGCGGGCGCCGAGGAGGTCCGAGCCGGGGTGGAGGATGGTTTCGGTTGTTTTCGGGGGTGAGGAGGTGTTGTACGTGTCGGATGTGAAGGCGCCGAGGTAGGTTTTGTTTTGTGCTGGGCGAGGGGAGGTGAAGGAGGTGAGGTGGCCTGAGACGGCGTGGCGGAGGTCGGAGAGGGCGCCTTTGATTGAAGGGGTTTTGGGACGGTGAGAGGAGGGGTCAAGGGCGTGGTGAGGAGGTGGAGAGAGGGCGAAGGGGTCGTGGTAGGGAGAGTTGATGTCGGTCGGGACTTCGAGGATGTCTTCTTGTGGGTAGTCATATTCAAAGGTCGAGGATGGAGGGCCACTGAGACTGGAGGTGACGAAGTAGCCCGTAATGATACACAGAGCAGCGAATGTAATGAATCGGACACGAGCTGTGCTGAATGTGCCGACGTTTCGGGCACTCTGCTTGACCCAGCGCGGAAGCTCTTCTACATTGACACTCAGGAGTGGAGAGGACGGCGACGACATCTTGATCTGTCTGAAGATAATGCAAGAGCAGAGATGTGAATCCAAAAAGACCATTAGAAGCGCAGTCTAGGTTCATGGTAAATTACTTCTCATCCCTTGCTTCATGGTCTCCAAGATATCGTTCATGCCAGGTACGCGGAATGCAAGGGTGCTCCAGCAGTCTGCACACTGTGCTCATTGAGGATCCAGGTTCAAGGGATTTCCGAACAGTTTCATATCTTGCGCATGGCCTACATGCCAATTCGATCTCCTACTCGTACCTGCGTCTCGCATTGGCCCCAATATGAGTTTGACCCCAAGTCCTCGTCGAATGCGACACTGGCTTGTGGGAAGCCCACCACTACGGTGCTTCCACCGTACTGAAATTTGCCCAGAGTCTGTCCTCTGTTCACTCGTGCTCCTACTCTATTTTCTGGAAGAAGCTGAATACTGCCGACAAGCATGGCTCCAATGGCAACTACGATGACATCCTGTTTGTTTTCGTCCTGCTTGATTCGCGTGACGCTGCGACGATTCTGGCAAAAGACATCGAGCGTACTTTCCTACAGTCATTTCAGCATGAGCATATCCTCCGTGGGTCTATCTCGACTCACTTGCTTGATCGCTTGAGGATCGACTGTGTAGTAAGTGCCCGGTATCTCGATGATCTCTTCAATGACACCTGCAATAGGAGAGTGCCATCTGTGGTAGTTCTGTGGAGCTAGCCTGTGAATGGCAAGACACGCTGAGCCCATCGCTTGTGCTCGTGGTTCTGAAACGATCATGGCAGCTAATGTGAATCCGTAGCCTTTGATCCAGACATGAGCAGCTTGACTGATGGAAATGTAGACAGTAAGACGACTGTCCGCCACCGCCAACAGGACGTCTTCCTTGCAACGGTCAGTCTCCGGAGCGGGAATTGCTAAGTTCTGTGTACCTGATAATTGGAATCAATCGGTCTGGCGTCGGATCTGAGCGCTCTTGAGAAGAAGTCATTGAATGTCGCATATTTTCGTATATCCGGCTGCGCGAGCTCCAACAACGTTTTCTCCAGCTTGAATTGCTTGACAAAGGGCTCAATGTATCGACGACTATCGGGCGAGTCGTACGAGTCACCCAGGCTTCTGGTCTCCTGCTCCAAGAGATGCTTGGCGATGGAAGTTCCAAGTAGCTTCGCTTGCATCGACCCAGTGAATAGCAGATGCATTCCAAGGCGGACGATTATCGGCATGAGTTCCTATTCTTTCATACCGGTATCCCTGTTGTATACATAGTTGCCCGCATTCATGCGATCTAGCATGTCCTGCCAGTATTCGGGAAAGGTGTGCGGCTGCGCACATGCTTCGACAACCTTGATGATTTGTGTCTTGCTCTTGGGTGTAGTGAGAGCAGTCTGGGATAGAGATTTGTCGTAGTGGGTAATGTCATGATCACTGGCTGAGACTTTGATGCTCAGATCGTGCATCGGGCTCCCGCAATTGTCAGCATCGGTTGCAGAATCCTTTCGATCAGTATGGGGGAGACTTCCGCCTGCCTCCATATTCACTGCGAAAATTATGGCGGAGAAAGGTGCAAGACGAATGATAAAGTGTATACTTAGGTATGATATATGGAAGGTTGGATGGTGGATGGGGGATGCTCAAGCAGAACATTGAGGAAGCCACGACAACTACCACCTTCCACGGATCTGCTGGAGGTGTACGATGCTGGAACGTATATTCCGCGTCCTGACATGAGCCGAGCTATGCAATTGAGCAGGATTGACAAGAGCTGCACATGAGTTGCCCTTGTAGTCATAAAACTTACTCACCGCTCTCGATCAATGCCTTGCGACAAAGCGACCTGGAGTGACAGTCTTTCCCCGCTGATAAATGTCTGTCGTCAAGCTTTCAGCCACCAGGCGCAATCGTGATCATAGGGCCGATTAGATACGCCGGGAATGAGGACGAGAGAGCGGGGTCGAGATGGACATGATGGCCGGTGGACGGGAGTCAAAAGGCTACAACATCAACCCCATGTTATTTCCACTCCTCTCAGCAATCCTATTTCGCACATCCGGAAGTTTGACAGGAGTCTGATGACAACCGAGCGACTCCCATTTGACGATCCACCGCCCCGCGTCTCCAGACCAAAGCCAAGCGGCTAAACCCGTTTCAGCAAACCGCTCCCTGAATGGCCCCGGTTTTGCATCGCGAGTGACATCCTGCCAGACTTCAAGCCGTGTCGTAATATACGACTTCTCACGACACAGAACACACAGCACTCTACGACTACAGACAAAATATACAAGAGAAGAGACTCGCCTTCACTTACAAGTGCTACGGCAGGATACCCTCAATCCCACCACTCAAACGAAACAACAAGCCGAACAGGGCATATCCGCTTTCAAGAACACTACACAACACGCCATACCACCCGCGACATTCGTTCCTGACACTCCAGCCCCCTAGTCACAGATGGTGACAACCCCATAACACCCATCCACACAGCGCAGCAGGTCCGGCGTCCTCGCTGCACGCTCATCATGACCTCGAATCGACCCTTCCTCTCCAACTTCCTCGCCGCCTTCCGCGCCCACTCCAGCACCCTCCCGAAGTCCACGCCCTCCCTCAGCAGCACAACTACCTCTTCCCCAGCAGTCTGGACAGCCGCGGCGTCAACATACACCGGCCCCACCCAATCCTCGACACCACAACAAATCCATTCTTCCCCGCGCACCATCGATCCCAAGAAACTCCCCGCACAAGCCGCCCGCTCCACGTCTCCCGGCCCCCTACCGTTCTCGCCGCCATTACAACACAATGTCTCCCCTTTGACACACGGGACGAGAGGCACTTCCCCTGGCGCGGTGGAGAAAGGACCGAGTAGACCCCAAGGAACGTACAATGCCTCTTCCGCGGCGATCGGGATCCCGTCGAGTGCGAACAGGCGTAGGGGCAGCGATAGTAGTTCCGAGAGTGGATTCAGGGACGTGAGCAGCGGGCAGGAGAAGTGGTATATCGGAGGCAGAACGGCGGGAGGGGAAGAGCGGTATTACAAGCTGAGTGTGGTGAGGCGGGAGAGGAGTGCGGATAGATTGAGCGCCGATCGGCTGAGTCTGTAGGCAGATGCGGGACTGTCAGAATGAGAAGGAGAGGAATGAGACGGGATGGAGGTGATTCGGAACCGGTATAAGGGTTTATATGGCGTTTCGAGGCATTGCATGGTATTGCATCATATACGACTGGGCGGGATCAGATTGATGGTTGAGCTTCGTGGCTCATTTGATGAATAGGCTCGCTGCCTGCATAAGAGTACATAAGACTTTTCTACCTCTTCTGTTCAAGTCCTGGATCCGTGACGCCGATCGCTGAGCCCATGACCGACATGATCGCGAAAGGATATTTGATAATTTCGTCTTTTGCTACTTGCCCTCTTCGTATCGTCTACTGTTGCGAATAGTGGTCGTCTCTGAAGTCGTTCTGATTTGGTTGTCAAGTTCACTCTTGGTCGAGATGCTACAATCCTAGGGAGTCGCTCGCTGAATGCGCACAGGCGAAGACTGTTGTATGAATAGTACCAGGGCGCAGCTCAAGACACGGAAAAAGCAGCGTCTTCGCCAGTAACAGCAGTGACTGTAGCAGCAGCCTTGGCCGTCGCATCGCTACTAGCGATAATCGCGTCCAGTTCAGCCCTTGACTGGTCGAGAGCAGCCGCTTCCGCTTCAAAATCGATATCCAGCGAGAACGCTTTGTCTTGTCCTGTTGTGGAATCTACGCGGTCCTCCTAAGACACTTCCATGGCGTCTCCATTGCTGACTCCAAGCTCTACACCACCGTCGTCACTGACGAACCGCTTCTCGAATTCGCTGACGAATTTGACTGATCGCGCCGGGTCGTAGAAGAGTTCGAAGCACCGCTGAACGTCGGCCACTGCGACTTCCTTGGCTTTCCGCTTCTGCGCGAGCAGATGACTCGTAGTGATCAGGTTTCCTGCGTATCTGAGTCCAGCTTCTTGGCCAATCTTTGTCAACAAGGCCAAGGCGTCTGCTGAAAGGTCTATCTCCTCCTCTTGAGCACGTAGGTTGAGGATGTCGGTGATCTCTTGTGACTGGTACTTGTCTGTGGAGATGATGACCAGTCTGTCTAGAAGGTCCGGAGGCAAACCATGTGGGGTGACCGTCTCCTTTGTCCCTCGTACACGTGACAAGCCACGGTTGCTTGCCATGATAACAATCGGTGCAAGCTCATCTTCGAGCGCTCGGTTGATGAAGCTGAAGCATTCCGCATCGAGCATGTGAATCTCGTCGATGAAGAGGACACCAGGAACAATCGTCGCTTTGCCTTCCTCACGCCATTCGCCAACCTTGGTGTTGATCTGAGCCCGAACTTCGGAGCGAATTTCACCAGTATCACCCGAAAAGAGAGCGAGGAATCCTTGTGTACGAGAATTGATCACATCGATCTCGTGAAGGGAAACCGTATGGACGATCTCGCGACGGACTTGGAGCTCGCCTTCAGGGCATTGCACAAACTTTGTGTCCGGTCCCATTGCGTCGTAGTCCCTGCTGCGAGTGTACGAGCGGCCAAGTTTTGTGATACGTCCGCTGGCCTTGTCGATGCTGATGATGTCGCCTGCCATGACTTTTTCGCGGGTCATGCTATCAATCATTTTCGTGCCCATATCGTACAAGGTCTCCATGTCGGTGGTCTTGATTGTTAGCTTGCCCTGCTTGTTTCCGCCAGTGACACTGCGGTCAATCTGAATCTCGACCACCTCACCCTCAATGACTTCCGTCTCTTCCTTGATTCGTACACCGATGGATTTGCGGAATGCCTGCTCCAGTGCTTCAGTCTTGCTCATTTCGAGCGAGAAGATCTCGCTACTGGCCAGCGTGGTGAACGGGACATCTTCGCCCAATCCTTTGCTCATGCCAATGGCGATCGCAGTCTTTCCAGTCGATGGAGGGCCAGCGATAAGAACGGCTCGTCCGGCAATCTTTCCTTCCTTGACCATCTGTAGCACAACAGCGGCCGCTTTGCGCGCCTTTTGCTGTCCGACCAATCCATCAGCTATTGCCTTTGGCGCAAGAGTATCGGCCTGAACACCCAGACCACGGATGTGAGAATGAGCGGCAATGAGATTGAGCCCTCGAAGCTCCTTCGATTCGGAGACTGTCGTAATCTGCGCTGCCATCTTGGTGGTGGTAAGTGGAAGAGGTTAGACGGGCGTCAGCCCAAAGGATCTCGTTTGGGTTTTCTTATTGCGCAAGCTTGAGTAGGACGAAATTGACAGATTGTGTTGAAGTCTAGACGCGGTCGTGATGAGCAATGCTGTGTTACTGATACTGCACGAGTGTTGCACAGAGGAATGACCGAGGGATGTACCTCTCCACTCTGCCAAAGGAAAAAGTCGCGACACCTGCGAAGCTCGACGCATCTCTGACGCTAGCCTGATTGGGACTAGCCTTTTGATGTCCCTGGTGCAAACAGCACTTTGAAAGCTTATGATACTACCAGAACAAGGCAAGTTACCTAGTCAGGAACGAAATGTCAGGATCTAGTCGACTATTCAGTGTCTTCCAAGCCTGCCATCCTGACACACGAAGAGCACTCGTTGCAGAGGTAGGTGCAATGGATGTGAATGCCAAGGACGACTGATTCTGGATCAATTTTAGTGTCGTAGACGTGCGTTTTTGCGGCGCGTCGCGATATGCAATCCTAAATCCCCGTCCAACCAAGCCATCGTCTTCTTCCTTTTCCATTGAAGACATGATTCGGATGTTCATGCCGCTGCAGTAGCTTCTGTCGTACGCTCGATTTGGACTGCCATTGGCTGAGATCGTTGTTGCGACAGGTCACCTTCAAGGCAGGCCCTACATAAATGCATCGGAACAATATAGGTCTCGTTGTACAGGTGAGCTACCTCCAATGATGTGTTCTTTTTCTCCAGTACAATTGTCAAGACCATCTACGCCCCACTCACATCGTCGCGCCACCTCATATCCCGCCCAAGGCGATAAGTGCGGCTCGAGCTCTTGCTGCAAGGGATCCACCTCTCACCGACCATATATACCCCATTTATTTTCACTTGCACATACCACTTTCTCCTTGCTTCAAACCACGATGGCACCCAACAGAAAGACTAATCATCGTCCTAGTCGTAGGGAATACGATACTTGGAGACCGGATGATTACGATCGTGACACACAGCACGAACTATGTCCACGATATACCGTACCATATCATCCTGTCGATATGGAGCGGTGAGTACAATCTAGCTATCACGTTTCACTTCGGTCCATGCTGAGTAATTGTCAGTATAGATTCGCGCAATTCAAACAAGCGCCACCGAGAAGAGCTCAGTCCTAATGGCGGAATCCGAAAAGTCCCCAGACTCACGAACGTCCCGGTCTCGCCGGAGGCTCTGCCAGACGAATTGCAGAAGCAATGCCTGGACCAAATCCCTCAGAGCCTTGTAGATCTCATCTCCGCCACAATCGAGTACCAAAATCGACACCGTGATCTCAAGAAGATCAGTGGGGAACATGACCAAGTCAAGGATTGGGTGCGTACATTCGGCAAATCGTCTAGGATCCAGGAAGAAGCGCTCCAAAGAGCTACAAGTAAACACGAAACGGCCGAAAAGAATCGGAAAGTCAGTGAGGATGTTGTCAATCAAATCTTCCGACGGCTTGCCACTATGCTCGTCGCAGCAGCAGTCAACGGCCCTGACGATAATCGAGTGGATTCGCCCGCTGGTAGTTCCGGATTCTTGGCACAGGAAGTGAGGATATTGCAGGATCAACGAGTGAAGGCGGAGAACCTGCAAGCGACGATCCGCAACCTGGTTGATGGTATTGACGACAAGCACGACAGTCTTGAGAAAAGGGTTGAACAGTATGAGTACGACCAGAACAATCGATGTTTCGACATTCGCAAGTCTCAACGTGAGTATGCCGACAAGCAGCAAAGGATGGACGACCATTGGCAGAAGCGCTACCAAGAGCTCGACGCCGAGCATCGCGGCCTGAAACAGGAAGTCGCACTCATCATCAATGACATGAAGTCAATGCAGGAAAGAATAGCGAAAGCCGAGAGCATGCAGAAATCCTACTCCGACATGGAGGACAAGATCGACAAAGCTACAGGCTCTATCAGTGCTGCTGCTACTGAAGTTAGCCGTGCTAAGCAAAAGCTCGGCTCGCCCGAAAGTACTGGGAAGCAGTGGAAAGAGCTCGAAACGAAGTTGAAAGCGATGGACAAACGGGCCGACTCACACAACTCCTCTATCAAAGCGATTAACGACAACGTCAACAACCTATCCACTAGGAACCATTCTGACCTCAGAGATATCAAAACTAAGCTGGAACTTGTTGAGAAGGCCAGTATCGAGCAAGGCAAGAAAGCAGAAAACGTGATGACCACGGTTGACCAGAGACTTGGTAGATTCACCTCGAAGCAAGCTATCGAGGAGAGAGAGTCAAACATGCAATCTGTAATTGCGGCATCGCTCCAGGATGTCCTAAACCCCGGGTCAGCGATCTGCCGTAACATTGTTGACCAAGCTGTCAATGCCAGTAAGACCGACATCGACGCAAAGCTATCACAAGATCGAACAGAGCTCGAAGCCCGTTTGCGCTCCATAGAGGTTCAAAGTACGAATGGTGCAACGATCGCTATGAAGGAGATTCAGGCTATCAAGGACAAACAGGCCAAGCTGCCAGATGTCTCCAAGCTAGAGACGGATGTTGACGAGCTGAAAAGACAAAATCATGAAGTCGAAAGCAGATTTAACGTCTTTACTCACGCTCGAAACGAGTTCCGCCAAGTCTTGGAGTACAACAAGAAACCAAGTCAACAACCTGCTCGGCCTGTCCAGCGAACGCCCATCCGCCGACCATCTGGCCCTGCCACTTCGCCGGTGCTTCCTTCACAACCTCAGATTGCACTGCCTTCTCCACAAGCACAACCTTCAGCATCATCATCGCAGCAACCAATTCATGTCAATCCACAGGGGCATAGAGTTGCTGGTCCAGATAACGCAACAGCGAGCTCCCCTCTACAAGGTGTCCCGCACTGGTTGCCGCCTGTCTTTCCGCCCCAACAGCAGGGCCGGATACAGATGACGCCTTCACAACAACAAGGTCATGCTTCTCACAGTGTATATGCCTCTGCACATGTCCCTCCGGCTCAACTACCACAACAATCACCGATTCAGCACGGTGGTCCTCTAGCTGTGCAACTGAATGAGCAGGACCGTCTGAGAATGTCCGCAAGTGTGTTCGATGGTGTCGTAAACGAGTTGATGAAACCGGGCAGCATGCTCCGAATGACGCAAGGAATGGCCGAGCGAGCTCTTGCGCAGGCGCAGCAAGCCGTGACGAATTCCGAGCATGCTCTGAACAGAGCGAATCAGAACACTCAAGGCTCATCGGGAGACTTCTCCGGCCTGCAGAATGAGATCAATCGCCTAGCAACACGCATGGACCAGCAGGGGGCACAAGCTATACAACTGATGACAGCTGCCAACAATGCAAGCAGCCAAGCAAATCGAGCAACGGACAAGCATGACGATCTGGAGAAGCGGTTCAACAAATTTGAGAGGGGAGAGAGCGGTATAGGTAGTCGTTTCGGGGACGGTACACCTCGCACGACCACCCCACAAAGCACCTCGCCTGGTCCATCTGACACTGCTACCGTGCGATCTGATCTGAACCGACTCATTCAGGACTACCAAGCTCTTAACGAGAAAGTCGATCTGCGCGGCGGTGATATCGAGGATCTGAAGACTGGAGCTGCCGACCATGCGGTCAAAATGGATAGCCGCATCAGCAGTATAGAGGAGATGATCCGCAAGCAGCTTGTCGACGAGATGCTCAAACTTACGAACACTCATGCCTGTTTCGAGGATACTCCGGGGCAACTGCGCTCTAGTCACGAACATCTGAAGACCGAGGACATTGCTCCTCTTCGAGCTCTGACTGAGCAGCACGAAAACCAGATCACCTTCCTCCGTAATCGTGTTGACGACCATCGCGAGCAGCTCAAGCAAGCCAACCTGCCTTCTCTTCCGGATCTTCACAAAGCAGTAGAGGACAGTTCCAACCAGCTTCACGACTTGGAGAAGCTCGATCTGCCCGCCATGAAGGCTGCGCTAGGAAAAGCCGAAAGAGATATCAAGAAGCTGCTGGCCAGATTTGGACCCCTCCGCAATTCTATCAAGAGGATAGAGATCGCAGTCGAGATACCCACAACGGATTTCCCTGCGGAGGACAAGATTGCCCTTGGGCGGATGAGGGAGGCCGAGGAGAAGCGCGCGGCGCAAGTTGCGAATACGAACGGCTCGTCTTAGTATGACCAGACCGTACCTATGTCGCAATTGTTGGTCCAAGATAGGACAGACGCTCTCACTGGGCGTGATAGAAAGGTGAAAGAGAAGTCGGCGGTGCGAAAGGTGGGCGGGAAGGACTCATCGCAGGACGATGAGGTTGTTTTCGTATCGCACCGACACTTGGAACGGACTAGTGGTAATCGCAGCAGAGACGTGGCCTCGACGACATTGGCGTCTTCTGTAAAGTTCGAGCGATATTTTTCGTTGGGAGAAGGCGAAAGGGTGTAGGCCATGATCGATCGCATTACTGGCTTTCGGAAGGATTAATGTGTATTTCATACAATACAGACTGCGCAATTGGGCTTTTGGAGGCACGAATCGGCTGCGTCGCTGTTGCCGAAGGAGGCATGGAGTAAGGGAACAGGGCAAGACTTGATGGGATCTCTTCACGCATAGCGCTTTTCGGCGCCTCGGTATCTCGGTCTTTCAGAGGGTCACGACAGTCATGACGGACATCTTAGCGGTGCATAGTATACCCCAGTAGCGTCTTTGGAGACGAATGTATTTTCGGTTTTCTGTCTACCAAGATTCCAGGCTTGCTGTATCTCCTCCTCACTATGATGAACCTTGAATTGCCCCGTGACTTGGAAGGAAGCCCAAGAGATGCAGGTCAAGCTGTGGAGCACTGTGACTGGCTGCTCGTTGCTCAGGATCAAATCTCGGTCAGATATGACTGGCTACACTTCCTTGGAGACGAGAGCGGGGCGACACGACCCTAGAGTCCTCGGTCAAAGGCCGTGGGGTATGGATGATCCCGCTTGGACCACGTTGCTTAGGACTCATCTGTGCTGTAGTAGCGCTCAGGGTTCAATGGTGTCCATCTCACCGCTCAAGGAGGGGCAGGATGACAGGGGTAAGACCCCTCGTGCCATGGGAGAGGGGGGGGGTGTGCCTGAAGTTGAGGAGTGCTGGGACTTAGCCTGGGAGTCGGGACAGGAGGATTCAGCATTCTCGGGATCGATCTTAGGCCGGTGTATGGAGGGCTCAGGGTGTGAGGAGATGCTCATACCACTTTAGTCTGTCAAGTGCTGGAATGATAATGTGATGCTGGTCTGCTTCGTGGGAGGTTTAGGACGTGCTATATCGCATAGAGCACTTTTTCTGGTTAACATCATCATCTTGGTTGTGCATGGGAGGCAGATGTAGTACGTAAATCGTGGAAACTTGACACCCTGGCGTGTAGTGCTCTGCTCGAAGCACTTCAGTGCTGTCTTCGGGAAGATCAATCCGACACAGGCTTTTGCAGACCTCAGATCACTACAGCGACGACGAGCGTCTCGGCAGAACAACAGTCTTCACGGCTCCTCGATGGTCAATGTTCGTGGCGCCAGATCGAGCTCACAACAGGCGTGTTTGTGGTCCTATACATACGTGACCTAGATTGAGACATGGCAAACGACAATAGCTTGGTCATTGAGGTTGTCTATGCCCAATCTTCTGCCAATGCCTCGGTCGTCAATTACGATGTTGGCGAGCCCACTTCACCAAGAAGCGATGGAGGCTCGTACGCGGTCTTGTGACCTGCATTCGCGTCTGCACAGGATGACACTTCTAAGAAGTGGGAAGTGCGTGTTGCGGGGCGCGTAAAATCCGGGTCAATACCACGGGTATGGCGTCCAGGTACAATCGCTCTTTCAGAAATCGTAGCCTGTGCGCTGGCCAGTTTCAGATGCCTCGGTGTTTGAACCTTCAGGAGTGGAGCTGGGGGGTGTCCGGTATCGAAACTTGGAGCCGATCACGGACATACCCACCGGTGAGCAATGCTTGATAGTTGAGGTAAGAGCTATGCTAGGTAATCGCTACGTCTCGTGGCCCGTGGCCATTGACCGTACGAAGTATCCGTTGAGATGGTGGAGAGGCGGAGTAGAGACACAGACCAGTACTTCGAAGCGATGCATCCGCACAAGATCCAAGCTTATGCTGTAGTGTATGCCATGTACTCAATGGTATGCTGATACCCAGGGGAAGGGACATCGGGAGGATCTAGACCGAGCCACGCCTATTCCGAGCACGGCGCAATTTTTGTGACGTGTGATGCTTAGAACTCCATCGAAAAGTTGAGCCGCGGCTGAACAGTGCTCCCAGTAATGCCTATGCGAAGCTCTTATCCCACGTAACTTGTATTTCCTTCAGTGCTTGCCCTGCTCCCTGTGCTTGCTAGGTACGGAGAATGATCCGTCACTTTGCATCTCGTAAGACTACATATTCACCTTTTGAGCTTTCCAGAAAATGGTGCGGAGCCCCTTTGAAAGTCCACAAGAATGATGTGATATGGACTGCAGAGTGACACGTCGGCAGAGCACGCACCTCAGGCCACGCTATTCGGCTTGCTTACGCCCCCGCGAGCCCCGGACTAATCCGCATCATGTCTGGTGATATGGTGGTGGGGAAATGCTGGGGAAAGGCGGAAGGAAGCACGTGTAATGCATGATCAGGCAGGAAATCTGCGGGTCATCTTTCGATGACATTTGACCGGTCCTTGGATGCATGCATGACGGAACAACATTGCACTGATGGTCCGAAGTATGCAGGACTGGAATCCGGGGATTTCTCGTGTGGTTGCTGGCAAAGAGAGGCTGTGAGATGATACCGAGGCGTTTGTGCAGCAGGTAGGCCATGTTCCTTGATCAAATTGGTTATACTCATGACCAAGTCCGGTACAGGAAATGATAAAAAGATGCAATAGGAGACATGAATCCAAACTTGATTGGACAGCGCAGTGGAGTGACGGAGGAGCGTGATCAATCTGAATCGTTGACAGGTAATCTGGGTTGCAGCTGTAGGTGCAGGCGAGCCTCGGTGCTTTGCAGAGACGCGGTGAGAGGCGTCAGACGTGAGGTCTGCTGTCAAAGACAATCTCTCGGCCACTAGACCGATGCAGGACATTGCTCAAGCCATTGTTGTTGTGAGTGGAAATGGACGTGGGGAAAGGGCGTCGGGGAATTTCTCACGGCAGGCCCTTTGTGGTGTGTCATGTGCCCACCTGGCCTGATTCGGGGCGTCGATGCGGCGATCAGGAACCTTGACCAACCTTACACTTCTCTTTTGTGCCGGGATCGACGTTATGCACCGCTGTCACATCAAACACTGACACACTGACACCTCTCTGCACTAGTCGACGGTAATTCCAGATTCCTGACCCTGTCACTGTCGCAGGAAGTGTTTGGGAGGGGTGACTTTGACACTGTAATGCTCTGCTTGCGTTATGCCTGCCACCTATTCTGAAGCACATACCTTTTCAAGTGTCTCGAATTACAGCATCTAATACATATATCTACTGACCCCGGGTCTTCCCCGGACGGTTCGCAATCAACCAGATCTCCAACCACGTCTCCACACCCAGAATGTGTCCAAATGTCAGCCTGAGCATATTTCCCATCCCTCGAAAGATCTGCCTCGGTACGTAACCCATGCTTTTCTTACCTGCGTGCTCCTATAGACCCCAGGATCCACTACCAAGCTTCCACGGACCTTGCAGTAGCGCGGGACTTGACTCACTCTCATTCTGTAGATGCTGGCCTTGGTACTGTCAAGCTTCATGCCTCGGCACCTAGACTGCCTGCTTTCTGCACCCTGTGGGGACCCGCTTCAAGCCCTGCTATGCTACATGCAAGCCTCGGTATCATCCCTGCTGGTCTTTCACTGGACGGAATGCTGAAACACTGCTGTGCTAACTACCACACCCCCCTTATGCGCCAAGCAACGTACAAATACTCGACATGATCCGTCCCCTTCCCTACGCGCTCCATGACCTGCGTAGCCCCTTGGCATACTCGAGCTTACCGTCTCCTCCGCACCTAATGGCGCAATTAAGCTACACTGAGCGGCGTCGTGCATCGCACGCCTCGGAAATGAACCGATACTATGCAATACGGTAGCTGGACCGCCTTTGCCGCCATGGACGGCGACTACACACACCCCGCTTGCATCTAGCTGCACCCCGCCAGAAAAGCTTCAATGCCCAGGTCACATCAATCGTGGCTTGGTGATCACGCTCACGGCCTCAAGTTTGGATTGCATACTCCAACTATTGTCCCTCGGCCGAATATCCTTGTTTGTGCGTCTGGCAATGGAGGAGAAGATCTTGGCGACATCGATTCAGCGACCGGTGTACTCGATGGTGCCTGATGATCTGACGATGCGATATCTCCAAAAGTCAAGACTCGGGGGTATAAAGTTGTCCTGATTCCCTGCTGAAACACAACTTTCCCTCAACATCCTGACAACTACCAGCGGCAGGCCGATCTCTACTTCAAACCAATCCTTCAATCGCTCAAAGCAAACACAGGTGTTGACCACCCCCGGAACAATCAATCAACATGAAGTTCAACCTTGCCCTCCTCGGCCTGGCTGGCGTTGCCGCCGCAAATCCTCTCCCTGAGGTCGCCCCAGAGGCTGTACCCGCCCTTGAGGCTCGCCAATTCGGTGGCAGCACTGCGAACGAATTGGTCAACGGTGCATGCCGCCGTATCACGTTCATCTGGGCCCGTGGCTCTACTGAGCCCGGCAACCTTGTATGTTGAGGTCTTTCAAACGCCTCAATACATTGCTGATCGATATTACAGGGCTCCACCCTCGGTCCAGATGTCTGCTCCGGCCTGAAGTCCCGCTTCGGTAGCACCAATGTTGCTTGCCAGGGTATCGGCGGCCCATACACCGCCGCCCTCGGCGACAACGCTCTGCCCGCTGGTACTACCTCCGCTGCTATCGGCGAGGGTGTTCGCCTCTACAACTTGGCCTCTACCAAGTGCCCCCAGACCCTCATCGTCGGAGGTGGCTACTCTCAAGGTGGTGCTGTTACCCACGGCCTTGCCCGTCAGCTCTCCAGCACCGTCCGCGGCCGCGTCCGAGGTCTCCTCACCTTCGGTGACACCCGCAACCAGCAGGATGGTGGCCGCATTCCTCCCTTCCCAGCTTCCCAGACCAGGATCATCTGCACCATCCTCGACCCCATCTGCAACGGCCAGCTCATCGTCACTCTTGCTCACCTTTCCTACGGTGATGATGTCCCAACTGGTGTCAACTTCCTTGCTGGCCGCATCAACGCATAGGCGAAAATATAAGCCACATCGCAGGGGTCGTGCATGGCACGTATCGGGGAGGAGGTGGCAAGAAGGTGGAGCAGACTATCGTTTAGGATTGAAGCTATCAAAAGCCAGGCCGTGGGCGATCAAGCAGCCGGGATGGTGGGAGGAGCGCATGGTTGGGCGGACGGTTGAAGTTCCTACCACCGGTCAATTTGTAAATGCGACTTCGGCACCATCGACAACGACCTTGAACTTCTGTTTGCAGAGCTCGACATTATCTTCACTGTCTATAACTTTTTGTTTTTACACACCAGAATGAGAGATGCTTTGATGATTCTCACAATGTTTCCTTGTCGAAGTTTCAATTATTCTCTCTCCGTTCCTGGCTACTAAGCGATCTGAGACAGTGCAAGCCGATCATCCTACAGAACCGTTGTTCGAATCATGCAAATTCTCAAGTATGGTAGCTAGATCCTACTACCATTGTCGGTCGATTGCGGCACGGCTGACCACCCCGATCGACCCACAGTGATGCGCAATACCAGGCCTCCAGGTACCATCTACTTACCATGCGGTCATCACATCCTGCGAACGTGCGGCTGACCCACCATTACCCATGCATCGGTAGACCGGGGATCAGACGCTTGAACGCCAACATCGTAGGATACTTGGAACCAGACAAAGGTGAGGGGTGATGCATAGCTACCTTCGACAAGGACTCCAGGTGTGGTCAGACGTTGTAAGCACGGACCACTCAATGTGCGAGAGCCGCATGTGTCGCTCTTTTGCTCAGCGCGGGTGGGGTGGAGACTATGTGGGGGCCAGCACCGCGAATTCCTTCCAATGTGCCGTTCCCAAGCGCGTCCTACAGACCGAGGCATCTGGACGCGTCCTTGCAGGTTTCCTTTCCTCCAAGCATTGTTTCAAAAAGAGATTTGACTTGCACAGAGAGGCAGGTCATGTTGCCGTATACTGTTGGCTCAATCTATGGATGCTAGATGCATTCGTCATCGTCCGGAGCGGTCAACCCAGTCACAGCTTGACATCCACTACTTCACCATAATAGGTATCTATCGTAAACCTACAGCACGTTCCCGAACCAATCTCGACCATCACAGGCAGGCCAGAAGCTCTCACCCCGCTCTCGGAGGATTTTCTCATGCTCCATGACTCCAAATCGCACCAGGACTGGATTCAAGCTCAAGGCGTGGCCATCTAGACTGAAACCTTGCCCGCCTTGTGGCTGTCGGACTACTTTCCTACGTCGATCGCAAAACTTGGACAGCTTCTGCTGGCCAGTCGGAGAATGCGGGCTTTGATGAACTCATTTGACATTTTGATTAGGACCTGTCACAATTGATTAATTGTCCGAACTGTTGACATGCGACACTCGGAAACGTCAAAGAGGTTGACCAGCATCGAGATGGTCTTGATGAGCAGATAACAATGATTGTGATGCGTTATGCTTCGCTTCCACGCGCCGTCAATGGAGCTGTTCGGCGACCAGGTTTGATTTTTGCCCAGCAACTCCCGCATCACCCTGCCACCGAGTCAAGCAGATGGCTTTGCCAGGATGTTGCGAACCGTTCCGTTCATTCTTCCGACTCTGCCGCGAAGGTCACTCGAGCCCTAATATGCTCACAGAGCGCTGTTGCGGCGCAGCTTGAACGGTCCGACGTGCAGTGCATCGTAATACAACATAGACTTGGTGGAGAATCAATTTGGGAAACGTAACCTCGCAGCAGCCGGCGCCAGGCTGCATTGACACGAGGTGCGTGGCATGCGCCCAGCTCGGAACGCTTCACCGAAGACATGCCAATGCTGCTAGCAACGAGGTACAGGGATGTCATAGGACGTTATGGGCTCGGACCTTCCCAGGCGTGGTCGATGGACAGGGGCGTGATTGGCCCCTGGAGTCAATGCTCTCTTGATTGACAAGGATGCTGTCGACTTCTATTCTACTTCTACCAATGATATAGCATTCGGATAAGATGCTGCGCAGAAGGGGGGCACTTAAGACAAGGATACAGAACAGATCTCACGTTGGTGCAATGTTGCGAATGCACTTTCTTGAGGGACAATTCATCATTGGCGAGCACCCAGATCCCATCGATGACTTCTGGAATGGTTACAGAGCTTCTCGCGCGCACAGAGAAAGACCGGAAACCCTTAACTGTATGTCTTCAATACTACAGCAACACCTTCTGCATTCGAGCAACGACAGATCTCCGCGTAGCGCCTGACCAATAGTGGTACACCCTCAACACCGAATACGATGCGACTATAGTTGAACCGAACCCCTGCAACGACGTTATACTACGCCGCCTGCAACACCACGAATGTCCATCTTCGTCCCTCAGCTGAACGCCATGCATATCCTGCCCTGTCTTGACCCACCGTTTGGGTAGACGTACATGTATGGAGTCGTGCTGTGCATACAAACCCTGTCGACCACAAAAGTAAGTGCTGATATGGCCAAGCCATCTTTGCTTGCCATCATTGCTTGCCATGGGCTCAACGGCAGCGACCCCTACAGCCATAGGGAATCACTGCACTTCCTGGTAGATCTGCGTCGCCTTGAGCATCCGACCCAAAGATCCAAGAAGTCCACTTGCAGCCACAACCACACGGCACGTCTTGGTAATCGTGCATTGCCATGTACATCCGGAGCCATGATCTCGGTACGCACGCTGCTGCTGCTAAGAAGGGTTCCCGCCGAGATGACCAGGTCCCCAAGTATTTTGTGGGCCAAGCTGGTCATCTCGGCGGGGGGGCTCCTTACATTACAATAAGGACCTCTAGTCACAGTCCCCTTCACTGTGGTGTCAATGCTTCCTGCAAGCCTTGTGGAGCTCGTCACTACGACGAGGCCTCATTGATATTCTTTGTACATATCACAGCCAGGATGCAATACCACCACGTTCTTGAAGTGATGGCGGTCGTAAATGCCTCACGCTCTTGTGCACTGAGCAGCTCGGTAGGGGCAATGACATTGTCACCCTCAATCTTGACCAGGTAAGGTATCACGGCAGCGGTCACAGGCCCACAGTCATGACACATGTCATCCATCCCTCGTGCTGCCAAATACCGACCTGGTTCCCGGAGATGACTCCTCCAAGACCAAACTGCTGGAGCACAGCATCCACTACAAGCCTGCGACCCATCCGATCCCAGTAAGTCCTTGTCCTCACCACACCACCACAGGCAAACAATATGCAAATACCACAATCGCAAGTGAGTTTCTGCATTACATCTACATACCACACCATCAAGCGGAAGCCTGACCGGTACTGTGCCCCCGATCATCTCCCGCTTGCTCTGGCCCCTCCTCTCCCTCAGATCGAGTGACCTCCTTGACCACCGTCCGTCCCTGTATCAACAGGACTGCCACCAGCAATGCGGCATTGAATCCCGCCATAAGGTAGAAGGGAGCACCCACGCTCGTAACGTCGAAGAGATGTCCTCCCAGCTTTGTGAGCAGCAGAATCGCCGCTCCTCCCGCGAGTGAATACACCCCCGCAATCGTCCCCTTCAAGTGCGTCCTGTCCGTGTGCTGTACACTATCCTTCCTACCATCCTGAGCCAGCAGTGGCGTCGCCTCCGACTCCCCCGTCGTCCCTGCCACCACCGGTCCCCCAGCACCATTCACACTCGGCCTGACCTCCGCAGGAGACAAAATCGCCTCGGCCTCCGCCCCGGCCCCACTCTGTATCCCCTGCGCCAATATCCCCAGCGAGCAAACAATCGCACCAATCTGACTGATCCCAATCAAAATGACCGCAACAATCGCCCCATGTCCGCCCTTCGCCTTTGGATCCGGACTCCTCAGCGTTCCAAACGCAATATACCCCACGACCCCACTCGCCGCCGCCACCGTCAGGGGCAACCTACTCAACCTACTCCTCCTGGCATAGCGGGCATTGAACCACCCGAACAGCGGCGCGGAGAGGAGCGCCACGAGCTGCGAGATGCCCGTCAGCATCGAGGCGAGCTTGTACGCGCGCGAGCAGTTGTCTTTGATCACGTCGGCGGGCGAGTCGGTGCAGATGCCTTCGCGGATGAAGTAGGCGTTTACGAACAAGGGGATGAAGAGGGAGATGCCGACGGACGAGGCGCGGGCGACGAAGCCGCCGATGTAGCCTAGGCCGATGTTGGGGTCAGTGAAGCCCAGGAGGATGGCGGATTTGACGAGGGAGTAGTATGAGGGGGTGGAAGGGGTGGAGGATAGGGGGTTGGGTTCGGGACACTTGAATTGGGAAGAGGAGGGAGTGGTGAAGAGGTGGCGGAGGGATTTGTTGTGTTCGCCGGGGAGATTGCGGAGGCCGATGGCGACGAAGATGGCGACGAGGATGGAGACGGCGCCGACGATGTAGAAGCTGTTCTGCACTGCTTGGGCTTTGGCGAGTCCTTTGCCTAGGGTGGTGGGTAAGGGGAGGAAGACTCCGAGTGCGACCAGCGCGCCGATGCCTGTGAACATGCCTACGAAACCGGCCAGGCGACTGGCGTCCATGGGCGGGTCGACCCTCTCCTCTCCTGTCTCGATGTTTGCAATGGACCGTCTGCGATGCCTGTACTTGGCCAATAAAGGCTGGCTTTTGCTTCGAGTCTGAAATCGCGCTGGGGTGATGGTGAGCTCACTGCTGACGCTTGGTGCAAGTGAGTGCCTGTTAGGGTTGCCCGTAGTCTCTGCTCTGTGTGCCTCGGGTCTATCCTGCTCTTGTCCACGTGCTTCCTCTGCTCGTATCGCGGTCATAGCTGGCAATATGGCAGTGACCATAGTCGTGCATGCCGCCCCACCGACGCTGAAGAGCATGCGCCAGATGACCAGGTCAGGATAGACATGAGTCGATTGTACCAGACCTATGAGGCTGAGCCCAATGACAAGGTATCCCGTTGTTGCGACGTAGCGTACGCCCACTCGATCTGATATGATTCCCCATAATGGACATGCCACCAGAGCCACAAGTTCGTCAGCGAATCCGAGTGTGCCGACTGCTGAGCCGACCGAGCTGCGTTGTCCAATAATATCGGTAATGACAAAAGATATGGAGGAGTTGAGGAAGACCAGAAAAGAGATAGAGAAGAGGGCGATACCGAGCAGGTATGTGGTTGCTTGGAGAGGGGTTGCGGTAAAATGAGGAAGGATCCGATACATGGCCAGCTAGGAGCGAGGGGCAGCAGCGCCTCGCTGTTGATAGTCGTGAGTCTTGAAGTCCCGAAGGACGAGCGAGAGAGGAAAGCTATGTCGGGCGCATGTTCGAGGGTGTACAGATTCCGAGCAAGTAGGTTGAGAGTCGAGCTGTCGGGGATACAGCTCGGGAGGATCGAACGATGATTGGTCAATCACATGTACCGCGCATCGCTTGTGGTGAGCCGTCTTTCATGTTCCTGCATCTATAGAATATTGCACACCAAACCTTATGCCTATTTGTGCAGCCCTTCATCGTCGAGCGCAAAGACGAGCTTCTCGCCTCTGACGACTCGATTCCGCAGCAAGCTCAAGGCCTTTTCTGCCCGTTCGAGCATGTTCTCGCCCTCAATCTCTCGGATCCTGTTGGGTCTGATAATACCCTCTGCAACCAGCTTTGGCACTATCACAGATTGCAAGTTTCGAGCATGAAACTCGTTCTGCTGCCAGAAATGCGTTCTGACACCCCTGGCATCAACACCTTCGGACCATGAGGCTGCCTTTTGGACGTCCATTTCATAGATAGGCTCTTCTGTTTCGGTAGCATCTCGGACGATGACCGGCAGCATAATCGCGACTTTGGCTCCGGATTGTGCAATTTGCGCGATCAATGCGAGCGATTTGTCTTGGCTGCCGATACAGTCGATGATATACGGGAGACTGCCGAGCGCCTTTAGCTGAGACACTACATCATCTTCACTGTAGTCAAATGTCTTAATCGCTCCCAGAGACTTCAAGTATTGGTGTTGCCGCTTCGACGCTACGGCAAGCACCTTGATATAACCATAGTACTTGAGTACCTGGATGCAATATTGTCCGACAGAGCTCGATGCACCCCAAACCAGAATTGGGCGATTGTCCTCCGGGGTGTAACCCTCTGGTTTCGGCCATGGTAGAGACAAGCCAAGGTCAGTCACGATTGTGTGGAACGCAGTGACCAGATTTGTAGGCATTGTCGCTGCCTCCTGCTGAGATATGTTATGTGGGAGCTATTGGACGTCAGAGATAGCCTCTGCCGAACATACGCACAAGTACGCACTTTGCCAAACTTGGTCGCCTGGGCAGTGACACAGGTCTGATAGGCTTTTTCTTTCGGACCTAAGCCCGTAAAGCCAAAAACTTTGTCGCCCACTGATAACGACGAGACACTACTGCCAACAGCGATCACTGTGCCCGATACAGCATCGCCAAGTATTTGAGGGTGCTTGACCAGGAGCCCGCCATCCCCTTGGTGGAGTTCAAGCGGACCCATGGTCGTGTATTCATTCTTGACGAGGACCTCATCATCACGGGGCGCTACTGTTGGCACTTTGATAATGATAAGAGGGGTCCTCTTGGCCACAGTTGCGATGGCTGAATGTCCAGTCATGGTGCGGAATACCGTGAAGTCGCTACTGATTCGAGGTTGAGAACGAAGACGCAGATTGAAGGACGACACTACGACATTGTAATCTTACTTACCTATATCTAATCCTGTAGCACGTACGACAGGGTATCGCTATTACAAAGCAAGGAATTGGAGGAGCAAAACTCAGCATTGGCACTGGTGCTGGGGAGGAATGCAGCAATGTTGAAACCGTGCAGATCTCCGGGTCGGCTTTGTAAGCAGATTCGTCGAAATACCAAGGAACGAAGCAACCTTCTTACCCAAGCGACTGGTTCAGATTTTCAAGGATGAAGAACATTGTGCTACATATCTCCTCTAGTCTACTCAATAAGCGCACTCATGACAGACGAGGTCGTTCAGTCTGCCGACATTCGTTCGCTTACTGCTTGAAGACCCTGGGGTGGCGTATCATGTTAACGATCACGAAACTGGGACATTGACATGAACAGGCGCTGCAGAAAGCTCAACAGAAGTTTCAGCAGTACAAGAGCATTGTGGTCTGTGATTGATGTGCCTGAATGGCCCAAGTTCGGAGCGGCTTCAGCCAGCATGTGAGGTTGAAAACAAGCTCACGAACGACGATGAGAACCCCACAGATCTACAACTACCGAGATGCAAGCGGCGGCATGAGATAATGGTCCACGAGCTCTAGAGAATCATCTCATAGGTTTTACTGCTGTCTCTGGCATGGGATAAGCTCAGAAAAAGCGGGAAATTGCTCTACTCACCTCCGCGACCACATTGATGTCAATTTCAGATGATTGCGACATGTTATGGGAAGAAACGATTTATCTTTGTTGTATCTGTCGAGAGTTGCATGTTTTGTCCGATGATTTACTTGGGCGGGACGTGGAGCTTTTTAAAGACTTGGCGTTATCAAGCCCAGCTCACGGACCACCTAGCGCTTGCTTTGAGCGACTCATCGCGGAACTCCTCCTCCAGTTCTGCGTTTTGCATTATCCAGTGGTTGTTGTGCCTCGCCAGTCGCTGCCAGTATACATACTTGTATTATCGACGGGACAAGGTACGATTGGTGTCTCGTTCTGACCGACCGATCGACTTCTGCAATCCGACACGTGCACGGAAGGGCTCGTACCTCACCTTCACAATCACAAGCGCCGTCACCCACAGAGGCATCCGCGCATCGATACAGACAAATCACCCATCATGCACATGTCATGATCGCGTTACTCGTTGCCTTGGCTTAGTCATCCGCTTGTCACACCATGTCAAAGTACACAAAACGAAAGCTTGAGGATTTCGACCCGAACAAGAGCGACTCTGACGACGGAGATTACGACAACAGTGCCCCGCGTCCCCCAAAACCACGACACAAAGGCAAGTCGCGCGCTTCGGCCGCTGGACGCAAGCCGGCAAAGCGCAGAAGAGAAAGATACGGAGGATCCGACGATGACATCGAGGACGACGATTTGAGCATAAGTGAGGCCGAACGATCTTTCAGCGAAGAGGATGACGACGATGATGACTTGAACTCCAATACTGGCCGAAGAAAACGCAAGGTCGCCAAACAGCGAATCAATTACCAGGAGAGCGACGAAGAGATCCAGCAAACCTCGAGTGAGGAGGAGACTTCACCTCGCACACAGAAAATACAGCCGAGACCAAATCAAAGTCTAATCGTGAAGCTCAAGGTCAACATGCCACCCACCACAAGAACGAGGCCAGCAAGACCTGGGAGCAGGCGAGGTCCGACACCTGAACCATCCGCTGCAGGAGCTAGGAGGAGCAGTCGGATATCACGGGAGAGTGTGGAACCTCTGATACAGCTTACGGACAGTGGCAAGCACACCACCACCACTCGAGAGGGTAGTCGCGCTCCATCAGAAGAAGCGCCACGACGCGCATCCCGCGGAGGCAAGGGCGTCAAGAAGTTACCCAGCGCAATCATGGAAGCCTCACAAGAAGACTCCGGACCTGTCGAAGCAGCCGACGCTGGGAGCTTCATGAGTCAATTGCAAGAGCATGCAGTGACAGAGGACACCGAGATGAAGGTAGAAGGGGACGAGTCTGCGTTGCAGGCTGGAAACGACCCCATGGATGACCGCGTTCCTAGTAGCGACGCGGAAGCGGAGCTCCAGGTTGAAGCCGACAAGGATGCAGAAGGTGACGACGATGACGATGACGACGAAGGACCCATCAAGCGAAGGACTAGCCGCACTCTTCGTAAACGAGACCAGCCACCTTCGCCGGTCCAAGAAGCAGCACCCACCACACGACGCACACTGCGGGCTCGCAAGCCGGGCGTTGAGCAGAGCAGTGACTTCGAACCGGAAGCAGAGGATGAAGAGATGGAGGAGAACGTCTCGGACGATGAACTGGCAGGTCCATCTCGTGCCAAAGCCGCCAAGAACAGCGATTCCGACAGCGGAGTTGGTCGACGGTCAGGGCGATTGGCCGTGAAGCGGACAAGAGGCTCCCAACGACCGAGTGCACATTCAGACTCTGCTGCGAGCGAACTCGATCCAGACGAGATTGCAGATGAAGCATTATCGCTGGAGGAAGACCGGAGGCGAAACAAGCGCCCTCGCCGAGGCAGACGAATAGAGGAACTATCACACGAACCCAATCTGCGCAATCGTAGTAACAGGCCAGATTACAGAGTCTTCCGCCCCGAGCTCATGGCGCAGCTCGATGTTGAAGACGATGCCGCACCGCCAACGGCATCACAACCTCGTGGTGGACGAAGAGTGAATGGGCCCTGGCGATCTCTTTTCTCCACGCTTGGTCCTTTCGGAGGTGCAGGTGGAGGTCAGCCAGTCTTTGGGGGCCCGAGCGGTGGAGCGGCTGCTGCTGGAGGTGCGGATTCTGACAGTAGCGACGACGATCAAATCCGTCGACCCTCGCATGCGGTTGGTGGAGCCGTTGGTATGACACCTACGCAAGCCCAACAGCCATTTGGTGGACTTGTACCGCAACCTCATAATCAGGACCCAGCCCAGGCAGGAGGTGGAGCGCCTGCGAACTTCGGAAAGGTCAAGGACAAGAAGGCTCTGGCGGACGCCGACCCTCTTGGTGTTGATCCGAATGTCAACTTCGATGGCGTTGGTGGCCTTGGTGATCACATTGACAGACTGAAGGAGATGGTCGCACTCCCGCTGCTCTATCCGGAAATTTTCATGAGGATGCACGTCACACCACCTCGGGGCGTACTTTTTCATGGTCCTCCAGGAACTGGTAAAACGCTACTCGCCAGAGCACTTGCTTCTAGTGTGTCTTCACACGGCAAGAAGGTCACATTCTATATGCGCAAAGGAGCTGACGCCCTTTCGAAATGGGTCGGTGAAGCAGAACGTCAACTCAGACTACTCTTTGAAGAAGCTCGAAAGAATCAGCCCAGCATCATTTTCTTTGACGAGATTGATGGTCTCGCGCCGGTCCGTTCAAGTAAGCAGGAACAGATCCACGCCTCCATCGTCGCGACTCTGCTTGCTCTGATGGACGGCATGGATGGCCGAGGCCAGGTCATTGTTATCGGAGCTACCAACAGACCTGATTCTGTTGATCCCGCGCTACGTCGACCAGGTCGTTTTGATCGAGAATTCTACTTCCCACTGCCCAACAAGGATGCTCGGCGGTCTATCATTGACATTCACACCAAAGGATGGGAACCGCCGCTCAAGCCTCAATTCAAAGACCAGCTTTCGGAGTTGACAAAAGGTTATGGAGGAGCTGATTTGAGAGCGCTCTGCACAGAAGCTGCACTCAATGCAGTTCAAGGAACTTTCCCTCAGATTTATAGCAGTACCAAGAAGCTACTCATCGATCCGGCAGAGATCAAAGTCCTCGCAAAGGATTTCATGATCTCTGTCAACAAGATCGTTCCAAGCTCCGAGCGAAGTGCTAGCAGTGGATCTGCTCCACTCAAGAAGAACGTCGAGCCTCTGCTAAGATTGAGCTTGCAAGAGATCGAGGCTCGAGTGAATGAGCTGGTACCACGAACAAAGAAGCGGACTGCGCTGGAAGAGGCAGAGTATGACGATCGTGATGATGAGCTCGGCTTCGAGAAGGAAAATCTTCAACGAGGTATGAAACACAGATACTATATATGCGCTCCGTCACTAACGTTTTGTAGAGTTTGAGGGCGCTCGAATTTTCAGACCTCGTCTACTCATATGTGGTCGTCAGGGTATGGGCCAACAGTACCTAGGTGGAGCCCTTCTCAATAAGTTTGACGGTCTTTACGTGTCCAACTTCGATCTGTCAAACATATACAAAGACTCGACTAGATCTGCGGAAGCCGCCATTGTGCAAATGTTCGAAGAGGTGAAGCGTCACAAACCAAGCGTCATCTACATACCGAATGTCGACATCTGGTATCAGTCTCTCCAGGACTCGGCCATCAAGACTTTTACCGGTCTCCTTCGATCTCTGCCTCCCACTGATCCTGTTCTCCTTCTCGGAATCATGGAGGCGATCCCTTCTAAAGAAGGTCTGGATAAGAGCATGGTCCATGATCTGTTTGGATACTCGACGAAGAACACTTATCTTCTGCAGAGACCAGACCGATACGCCAGATCAGAATTCTTCCAAGTGCTTATCGACTATATTCGGCGCTCACCTGCAGAGTTTCCCGACCCTGACAATCGCAAGAAGAGAATTCTGCCAGAGCTTCCAGAAGCTCCTGCTGCCCCAGAAGCGCCCAAGGTTCCCAGCAAAGAAGAGCTCAAAGCACTTCGGAAGAAGGATCGACATATTCTGAATCAGCTGAAGATCTTGATCCAAGGTGTCATGGATCAGATCAAGTTGAAATACCGGAAGTTCAGGACTCCTCCAATCGATGAGCGAGCTTTTGCATACTTGTTTGATGAGCAAGACCCCGACATGCTTAGCACAGATCTTCCAGAAGAGCAGGCTGGGCATCATATGCATCGTCCCTATCGTATTGAACTCGACAAGAAGGGTGTCAGCGGTCTACGAGAAGTAGCCACCGGCAAGTTCTACTACAATCTGGAGATCGTCACCATTGAGCAACGTCTGTCGAATGGCTACTACAAAAGACCTCAAGATTTCCTTGCCGACATCAAACGACTTGCCAAGGATGCAAAGATGAGCGGTGACTATGATCGCATCATCAAAGCGAACGAGCTTTACGCCAACGTCGAAGTCGACATGGCTGGTATAGAGAACAATCACCCCGCACTCGTCGCGGAGTGCGAAGCAGTGTATCAGCGGGAGGTTGCGCGCGAGCGAGAAGAAAAGAAGAAGCGCCAAGAGTCCGGCCAGGATCAGCATGCTCCTACCAACATTCCTGTCGACATAACAACCTCAACCGACCCTTCCACCGGGCCTATCAGGCTAGGTATTGAGATCTCGGCACCCCGGACTGTGCCTCCGCCTGTCACGCCGCAGAAGAGCGAACTGTCAAATGGACTTGACCACAGTGATGGTAGCCACCAGCAGCAGAGCAATGGTTCTGGCCATGACGGTGACGTCGAGATGGCAGGTTCTCAGGACACTTCTGGTGCCCATAGGCCGGACAATAGCCAGCCCTTCACGACGCCCGCACCCAACACCCAGACTCAGAAGTCCCAGCACAGTTCCATCATGCAAATGGCTCCAGGTTCGCAAGCTCGCGACTACCACAACAGTGCAAGCACCACGACATCTGGCCAAAAGACCGGCGATCGCTCCCGCTCCGATCGTAGCAGTGGGCACACAGGCAACACTCAACCCAGTAACCACACGAATGGCTACGGACCCGACTTCAACGCTCTACCCGAGATCAACGCTGCCGGCATCCCAGACACGCAAGAGCAGTTGTCCCAGGTGACACCACACTCCAGCCCGGACATCTACGCCCCAACCACCACCATGGGTCCACCGATCGACGCGCCAAGTAACTCCCAACCCGCGGCCGCCCCTCAATCCTCTCCGCGCAAAACATCCGACATCGACGCCCTCCTCAATCCCACCGTCTCCGCACCAGCCGGCACAACTGCAACCTCCATGGCCGGCCCGACCCTCATTCCCGCTGAACCCGAGCTCCTCAACGCCTTCAGCGCCGAGCTCGTCAACCGCAGTTCAGGGCTCAGCGTGGAGCAACTCGAACAAGTCCTCGCGGCACTGATGCGTGCGATATGGGACACGAAGCGCGAGTGGAATCGCAACAGAGTGGTCAAGCACGTCGGAGACATGTTCAACGAGACGGTGGCGGATATCGAGAGTATGCAGGAGGTGGCGAAGAGTACGCAGGAAGAGGAGGAGGAGAGGCGGTACTTGAGGGGTCAGGTGGTGGGGCAGGCGCAGGGGTGGAGGCAGTAGGGTTGCTTTCGCCCTGCTGATCACCCAAAGGAGTTGGAGAGTGTCGGGGATGATGCAACGGGAGATGAGAAGGGGGGGAACGGTAGCACGACGGGAAGATTTGGGAAGGGCACGACGCAGGTGGCCGCGGAGATGGTTCTGGACAATGGACCAGGTGAAGTGGAGAAAACATTGGAGAGATCAGTGCACAAGAAAGTCAGGTTCGGCGATACGCAGAAGAAGGGCCTGAGAAGCGAGAAGAAAGTAAAGGCTGCATGAGTGGATAGAGGTTGCTTGTTAGCTTTTCTGCATGAATAAACTTGCTTCATTACCACGTCCTCAAATTCTCATGCGCTGATGATCCTCCTTGAACGAATGAGTAGCCACCGAACAAAGTCAATCTCGATATGCTTTGATTTCAAGCTACGTAGCCAGTAATGTACATCATATGCTTCGTAGCCATTAGCCATGCAGCGATGCAGCAATGCAGCGAGCAAATGAAGAATTCAAGAACGCCTTGAACTCCTGCGCTATCCTGCGCCGCGCTCGACCCTTGTTGAGTGCGCGGCAATGCGTTCCCTCCTTCCGTCCGTCTATGAAAACACGTCTCGCCTGCCAGCGAGCTGATCTACTGTGTCGGGCACTTGTCTACTCTTTCGCCGATCTTTATCTCTTCTCGGGACTACCTCAAGACTGCCCGCCAAAGCCGGGAATGCCCCTGAACGTCTGACCCTCGGGCAACTTTGTCCTTCCGAATCCTAGGTCCAAGTCGAGGATGATCTTGAGCGCGTTCCTGCTACGCAAGTAAGGCAATGGCGCCTGTGCCCCGCCCATACCCGTCATCGGTTCGAGCTTGCCGCGCACACCGGTATCTTCTGCTTCGTGGCCAGGCATTGGGAGCAGATTCTGCAGGACTTCGTAGCCGGCGAGAGTGAAGCCAAATTGTGGCGAAGAACGGAAGATACGGGCTGGACCACCCTTGAAGAAGGCCTTGAAGCCTTCCTCTTTGAAGACGGTCCTGGCGCAGTGGGAGAGTGATGTGTATGTCGTATCACCCTTCCGTGCCTCGACTTGGAGACGGGTCTTAATCACGTCGCAGGGGGTGGTGAGGTAGGCTGCGGGCATACCGGCGATGGCACCGGCAGTGAGGAGCTGGAGGACGCCTGAGACTGTCAGTGGGTACTTAGAATGGAGGATACCAGGGATACCGACCAAGCTTCTTGGTAGGAGACTCGCCGAAAAAGTCTCTCTTGAGATGGTTGTAGGACGGGAAGTAGATGGCGGAGAAAGGAACATCACGGAGCAGACAGGCGCTAGCACCCTTGTAGAGGCCAACAAGACCCAAGTTGCGCACGATCCACATAGCACTGCGCCGCTCGACGCCCTTCTGCTTGGCAACCTCACCTTGGACTTGAAGACGAATCTTCACAATCTCCAACGGGTTGGTGAAGACGACTTGGCAAGCACCAGCAGAACCACCAGCAAGAATTTCGGCCCAGAGCTTGATGTCGCCAGTCTTGGGGTCTGAAAACTTGCCACGGACAAGATCGTTGACTGTGAGCTTGATGGCCTTTTCGGGAGCAACACCGACCAGCTGAGGAAGAACACCAGAGTAGAGACCCTTAAAACCTTCGTTCTTGACAACCTTCTGGAAACAGTCGATCGAGTTCTTGTAGAGCAGCTGCCCGACACGAGCCGATCGCTGGTTCTGCATGCGTGTCTTGACCAAGTCGATGGGGTAGACCATGAAAGCACCAAAGGCACCAGCCAACGAACCGAGAGCGAAGTGATGGACGGAAGTTAGAACATCGCGCATGAGAGTAGAAGACTTCGCGATGGCGTTGGCGGCCGCATCACCAGCGGCGCCCAGGCGGGACTCGTAAGCAGGGTGCGAAGCGACCCATGACGGATCCAGCACACGAGAGAAGTCGCTGAGACCGAGACGGCCCGATGGTTCGTCCAGACTGGCAAAGTGGAAGAGAATGTCGGCCTCCATGGGCGTAAAGAGAGAAAAGCGAGTGACGCGGGCGGCCTCGTTCAAAAAGTCTGTACGTGTGACCTTACCGTCTGGTGACTTTTCGCAGGCATTGCGTACAATGAGCTCGACTAGATCCATCTCACGCAACACATTTTGGAAGGCACGGACGTTGGCGTACGAAATCTTGCTGCCACCGGAGATGTTGCAGAGAGATGACAGGTTGGAGAGAAGGTGGTCGGAGAGCTTGTGTGAAGCACACTCGCGAATGATCCTGGAAAAGTCGTCCGGATCGATGTAACCATCCTTATCTTTGTCGAGGTATTGGAAAGCCTGACGGATTCTCTCGCCCTGTAGACCGCGCAGCATTTGTGAGAATTGGTGGTATGTCAAGCTGTGCCTCTTCTTCTTCCCGCCAATGTATAACGACGCCCACTCTCCTTCCCAGTTGAAAGGAATAGCATCTTGCGATCTGTAGCGGGAGTAGACATCTCGGAAAGACTCGAAATCTACCATGCCTGTGACCGGGTCGGCGAAGAGCCGATATGCCATCTCATACTCTGCATCTGGCTTCATGAGAATGTTATTGAAGCTTGCCCAGTCATTGAGGGAGACGCGGCCCTTTTGGTGGCGATCGGCGACTTCGAAGAGGATAGAATAGGTGTCGCGAGGAATCTTGCGCTGTGATATGTTAGCAATTGACCATCTTGTTGGGTGAACGGGACTTGACCCGAAGGAATTATACTCACATAATCCTCACTGTCAGGAGCGACAGCATCGATGAACTCCTGCCTGCCCAAATAGTGATCTCCAGTCTCTTCATCCTTAGCAGCGAAGCGATCGAAGACAGCTTGAGTCTGCGACGAAGGCGGCTGGTCGTCTTCCTGGTGGCCCAGGAGGGTTTCCTTCACGGTCTCCTTGACGGCTCCGGCCATTGTCGCGATCCGGTATGTGGTGACGGCAGGGTTGGCAGACGGCGTGCGGCAAGTGGCAGATAGACAGATGTATGAGTATTACCTTGTGTAGATCTTCAATTCCTCTTCCTTTGCACCAAGAGCAGCGAGCTCAATCTCACACCTCGGCTGGAGCGGTAAAGTAAAAATCGCAGCGAGCTTCAGCTCCGGATCGTTCTGCTTATCGATTTGCGGTAATACTGGGTGATTAAACGATCGATGAAAGTATCTAAAGCCTTGTTAGGCTGAGTAGAGGGGTAAGAGGATGAGAGAGGTATATGAGAGGGACAATGGTTGGAGTCGGTGTCGCTGTCGTTGCTCTCACAAAAATCTGTAAACTTCACATCTCACACCCCGTCGGACCTCGAGAGCTACAGGTCCGGCATCGGCAACAGCCGGCTACTCCGAGCAGGACACTGGGGCTCTTCAATTCGCTCAAGCATTTTCTTGTCAGGGACTGCCAAAGGGTTCGCTGACGAAAGAGCTTGCGCCAGACACTCACACAACTCCATGATTTTGGAGAGATAGTCTTGCCTCTAGTCCATAGCTTCATCAGTGTCGCAGCCAGAGGCCATCAATAACGATTGTCATAGTGTCGAAATTATTAAGGCACCGCGGGGCAAAGGAACTTGGACGGCAGGGATTGCTCTTGTCGTGCTTTCAATCGCCGACAATCGCGTGGTCGGTCCAAGGGGCATTCAACAGACTCCCTCAATGAATCTAGCACGATTGAGATGCCTGAGTCATCCTCTCAGGCCTCCTCAATTTGATATTGTGACTAGACTATGTTGCACTACTAGCAGTCGAAGTGCGAGAAGGTGAGTCACAATGGCAGTCAGCATAAAAATGATGATGTAGGTGGAAACTGTGGAGAAGCTCTTTGCGGCTGGAAGCATTGTATAAAGAAGAGCTCTCGAGTCCAGAACTGCAACATGTAGGTCACGATTTCAACGACTGTTCAGCCGCTTCAACCCGAGCCTACAAAATGCGTATTCGAGACTTGGGCTACAATCCTGGCGTTAAGCAAACGGGACCAAAGAACACGATCCTTGACGTGCCTGGTGTTGGTATTGCACAGGTCACCATACCGACCGATCCGGAGAATGAGAAGGCTGCTAAGGAGCAAGGGAAACCTTGTGCTAGCAAGGGCTTGACGGTCATCCTGCCTCGACCTGTCGACAAATGCTGGCTTCCATGTCATGCCGGGACAAATGTCTTCAACGGCAATGGTGAGCTTACTAGTCAAGCACCAATTGCTGACTGGGGCTTCATCAACATGCCAATCGTCTTCACCAACAGCTGCAGTCTGGGAGTGTGCTATGATGGGGCACAAGACTTCATGTACGACATCTTTGACAAGCGCAACGCTGATATCATGGAGCTCGCTCGCAACTATGGTACCCCAACTGTCGGAGAGACTGCGGACTGGTGGATCAACAGCAAGATACGACAAAGCCGGTTGGATCACAGCGATGTCAAGAAATGCTTCCAACAGATCAAGACCCTTGAGCAGGGCGGCGAAGTGCAAGAAGGTAGCCACGGAGGAGGCGCCGGCATGACATGCAACGGCTACAAGGGAGGTACAGGTACTGCCAGTCGTGTAGTAGGAGGAGAAGGCGGCGGAAAACAATTCACGGTCGGCGCCCTCGCACAGACAAACTATGCCCGTCAGTATGACCTGCAAATCGGTGGTGTGCCTGTTGGTCGACTTCTGGAGAAAGAGGGTAGCCGGCCAGCTTCAGATATCAAGAAGACGGAAACTGCGCAAGGTAGGGCCGAGGCTGGTAGTCTGCTGGTCCTATTGATGACTGACGCACCTCTCCTACCAAATCAGCTCAAGCGACTTGCGAGGCATGCCGCGATTGGTGCTGCTCAGGTGTCGGGCCACGCAGTTGGTCGCACTCACAGCGGCGACATCTTTCTTGCAGTATCAACAGCTGAATACGAGGGCGAGCTGTTACGTAGTAAGGAAGGGAAGATCGGAAAGACGACCGAAACATACTCTACCGAAGTACTGAAGAACGAGAGCATAGATGCTTACTTTGAGGCTGCTGCTGAAGCATCCGAAGAGGCTATTCTCAACAGTATGGTCGGGGCTAGAGATGGCATGTTGGCTCTCGATGGTAGTTTCATTGATGGGCTACCAGTCGATCGTGTCAAGGAGCTCTTGGCTAAGCATATGGTAGTTGTCTAAAAATGGTCAATGCGAATGTCAAAATCTGGATGTCTTGAGCTGTGCGGGTGATGGGACGGGACGAGGCCGACCTTGAGGTGCCATGTCCGACAGACTTCTGTCCAGCGACCATATATGCATACCCAAATCTACGTATGGAATGGACAGGATTGTTTATGAACCAATGAACGACTTTAGCCGGGCTCCATTCAATCACGTGATTGTTGGGGCATGCGGGATTCACGCAACCATCACATGTGCTCAATCTCAACCACGCAGGTCAGGGTACATGCACGGTAGATCATCACTCGGAACGCTGCAGGACAGCTTCCCCGTGTACGTACTGAAGCGCCGTCAAACACAAAGGCCCGCATGTAAGTGGGACAGAGAGGTGTCTTTCTGTCCTCCTCGCTTGAAGTGTTTCTCAAGACCGAAACAACGCATAGCGGTGAAGTCGAGGATCGTCATCAACGACACAGCCCCTTCATATACTCGAGGACTAGGCACTTCACCACGTGAGCTGAAGACTGAATCGAGCAGATAGGGTAAAGAAGGGAAAAGACCCTGGACAGCCGCCGTATGTCACCAAGCAGCATGTTCGTCGCTTACCTGGATCCCATGATTGGACAGATGCCGAGTCATGCACGCCAAATCATGCCATCCACAAAGCTGGCGCTCCTCGAGGGATCTGGCCAACACTCGCAAAATCCGCTTTGAGTCCAGCGGCGCAGAGCATTGATCGTCTAAAGCAGCGAATGACGAAGACAGTTGCGAGGGGCACCGCATGACTGGACTCGAAACGATTGATGAACAACGCATCCGAGCAAGATCGGACCTTGGCCTGGGGAATACAAGTACGGCGAGGGTAACTACTGCAGTACAGGTACATCTGCCAGTACCAACGTGAGTGCATATCGCTGCTCTCCGGTCTCCTCAGCGCCAGCCTGTCGCGTCATCTCCATCTTCAGCTTCCTCCGCGCATTCAACGGCACGGTCTCGTGTCAAACAGATTATCCTTTTTCACTCAAGGCATGACTTGCCGAGCCCGAGGCACCGACACTTATTATTCGACCGTCTCCAGCCGATAAAGACATCAGGTTCGCCATCTTTACCAGTTCCAGGACCTTCACTCTGCTCTGTAGGCCCTACAAATCTGAAGACATTAGATTCTGGTCACCTCTGGTCACCAGCCTCAACTGTCTGAGACATTTCCTGTGGCTCTTCGCTGTAGCCGGTCGATCAGTGCAGCACGACCCGTGGTTCAACAGTAAATCCCTAGGATCCCCGCTCTGGCTCGCCTACCCTCACCCAGCTACTGCCCCGCAATCCTCTATCCTCAACCCACAAACTTTGCGATAAATCGATTCTGTTGGCCTGGCCGCGTGGACTTGGCTGAGAGAAAGAAATCTGTGGTACCACGTTTACAGATCGACTCTGTCAGGTATCTGCACGTCTGCGGCGTTTTCCCTGACTAAGAGCCGCAAAAAGTCCTATTTCTGGACGCTCATTCGTCTGTCCACTCGGACTTGCCGACCCGGTGGCGGTGCTCGACCTGCAATAACGAAACGCAAATTCAGTTGTCGATATTCAGGCATGCGGCTCAGTCTATGATCGTGTGGGCCGCAACTGGACTCTTTCTGCTATAATCGCTTCGAAATTCGCATCCTTCCACTCGTCATAGCGACCTACTTGACGACCGCCATGTTCTCGTGACGACATTTTGGACGAACTGTTCAATGAGCAAAAACGATTTACTACTTCACATGATCCGACTACATCATATGTCAACCTAGTCATGGAAAGAACAAAACCTCGCAAGCCTAGGTCGCCACGATCTCATCGTGGCAAACCACAGCAGGACGTCCACGTGGAGACCCTTGTGTCAGCACCGCTTGTGGCACAGAGCAGATCGCATTCTGTCTTAGCTACAAGCACTGTCCAGGCCCCTCGACAAAGTCGTCAGCCAACACAGCAGACAAAGCTCCCCCAAAGCATGGATGAGGTCCTTCAATCGCAGTCAGAGCATCACGCTCTCGACCCATACGTCGTGGTCACATCTCGGCCGCCAAGAGCTACCACGGCACCGCCTCAGAACTCATCACGGCATGAGCAGCAGACGAAGAGGTATCAACCCGACAACAACCCCTCTGTGCCTAGGTTGCGACGTAAGAGGTCCACGATCGGGAGGAACGCAGCAGTGGCTCCTGCAGACGGACCATTACAACAGTCGATGTCGCCAGCGCCACTGGATCCGCCTCGACAGAGAGCGAGGCCCGTCTCCGCACAGGCACCAATTACCCCGGTCAATGACGAGTCCTCAACCGCACAGAATTTGTCCCCTCCTCAGCGGCTCCATCCTGCTCTGAGGCAGCAAGAGAATCGTTTGAGTGCTACTCCACACTCCTACGCTCCATCTACCACGCCATCCTCGCGATACACAGCTTCGCCAGCATTCAGTCAGGTCTCCAGCCGCACATCTGTATCTTCCTACTCTCCTAATATGCCTTCTGGTACTTTCGGTGTCGTGTCCTCAGACCGAAAGGATGACCGCAGAGGTCCTGGTCTTCCGTCTTCCCCAAAGGCTTTCAAGGACGCCGCGAATGCGGCACAGCGACCTACTTCGGGCGATGTGGCATTGCAACCAACCATACCACCCGAGTTCGCCCATCTCAACGTTGATGTACAGCAACAACAACACGCGACAATTCGGACAAGACCACGACGACCGAGCAGAGACGGCACACCTGATTTGTCTGTGGTAAGCAGTCCTGTCCCGGTCATTCAAAGTGATCTGTCACCTCGACCAGCCTCCGGAGAACGTTTCGCTTCCCCAATATCCCCTTCCTCTGAGGGCCGCCGCCGCTTCTTCGGGTCCTGGTCGCGCAGCAGCTCGAGGGAGTCGAATCACAGAAAGGACTCGGGTGTCTATCCATTTTCTCCTGTCAGTGAGAGTAAGCAAGAAGCCGGTCGAGCCACCCCACATTCCACGATGACCGCCAGTCCGTCACCTGTAAACGAAGATATCAGCAGACCAGGAAGTGCCTCGCGATTTGGTCGCCTCCTCGGCCGCTCCAAGGATAATGGATCCAAGTTGCAGAAATCCGCTCGGAAAGGACCTGCAGCTGGAACTGGTCATGAAGGGTATGGAAAATTCGGTTTTCGTGGACGTAATTTCAGCTTCTCGAGCTTGAAAAGTGCTGGAAGGTCGAGCAGTGTCGACAGCACGACAAGTCGAGCTTCTGAACGATCAAACAGCAGAACAGCGGACTTCGAATCTGACTACAGTGAGTCGGAGACAGAGGGCTCAAGTGCAACAAGGTACGGCAATCAGAGCACTGTAGCTGCCAGGGCAGATACTCCATTGCTCGACAAAGAAGCTCTCGTGCACAGCGGACTCGTTAGTAAGAAGCAGTTAGAGCCGAAGAAAGGCGCAAGCTTTGCTCAGAGGGCTGGTGAGAATGCTGCACCGGTCGAGATGCTGAATCAATTCGAATCGACAAACTATATAGGGGTCAACAAGGTCAAGCCATCGGCTGGCGATCAGCCCAGACCGCGAACTCGGCGCCTTTCATTTGGAAGCGGGAACAAACACGACCAGACCTCGACAGACTCCGAGAAGCCAAAGCCCTCTCGACGATGGAACTTCTTCCAGCGAGCACAAGCGAAACACAAGGAAGCAGCTTCGTCTCCCCAATTACGCCAAGATGCCCTCTCAAGAGGTGAGAAGTTGGGCTTCTATGCTAGCGACTTTCAGCAAGCCCCCGTCGATCTGACCGATGCTCGCAATCTAGCGACAGAACCACACGATGAGCAGAAACGCTCACCTGAAATTCGGGATAACGCTCCCGGGAACAGACTCGTACCATATGACTCCCGCCATTATTCACTTCTGCCACCTCCATCTGCTCGAAACTCGACTCAGACGTCGACGACGAAGCGTACATCTCATGGTCGACCACCATCCTTTCGTCTTGACTCTACAGAATCACCAGAGATCCTGTACGCGACTATGGCCCAGGCGGCGCAGTGGCCTCTTGTAGTAGAGGCAGGTCCAAGCTCAGCAAGATCTTCTACAGTCCCACGTCCCATGCCCGGCAACGCTTTTGCTCTTGGCATCCACAACATACAGACCGATGCACCGAGTACGTCTACGGTTGAGCCGAATGCTCCCGAAGATCAATTCATCGCCTTCCCGCCGAGGAAGAATTCGGAGCTATCATATACATCAAGCTCCGGTGCGGCGAGCTTTCACTCGGCATCAACCTTGGTCGGTAATGCACAGCCAAGCACCTGGCTGGGTGATGAGGATGTCTGGAATGAATACAATGAGCTGATCGACGAAGTGCTACCGCCCAAGACTGCCCAAAATTCTAGGACGCCCAAGACATCACCTTCAACATCGTCATCGCTGAGCGCTCCCTTCCAATATGATGACACACGCGGGCCATTCCGGCCTGAGTCGAAATTTCTACCTCAAATTCATGCCCTGATCGAGGATCTCGAAGCACCGCCTGCTCATGAAGATGTACCTCAGTGCAGCAGTCCAGATCGCTTCTCTCAGTATCTGCAACCTGCAGCTACGCCTAGTACTCCATATTCTCTATCGGACATTATGGCTGGCTACGGCGAAAGGACAGCAAGTTACGCGTCGACAAAAGGTCGTAATAGCGGCTTTGGTGATCCTCGCCAGAGTATGGAGAGTGGTTACTCATCCCAGTACAGCCGTATGTCAGGTCCATCCAGACCTATCTCCAAGCCAGAATTTGGCGAAAGCATCAGTCCTGTCCTGGAAGAATCGGAGCCACCGTCTGCCATCGAGGAGACGCCTTCTAAAAAGATTCGCCGTAGTGCCGGTGCCGACCTCCGGTTTGGCGCGCTGATGACTAGCAAGTGGCTATCTTTTGGAAGGGTCTTGTTCAGTCCTGCGCACAATGAGGTGCGAAACGGTGAGGATGTCAGAGTGTTGGTAGTCGACGGTCTAGGCAAAGGTAAGTGTTGTTTCTGGAGCACAATTCAACGAGACTAACAGAGGACAGATTGGTCATACTACTGTGCATTGACCTACCCTAATGCCACCTTCTACAACTTGGAGATCACCCTTACTGATGGGAAGTCCTCGACCAAAGGTCAAGATCTGTCGAATTATCGCAACGTCCGACACTCATCCATCGGCTCGCCGTTTCCATTCCCTCGCGGCTTTTTCGCCGCGGTCATCTTCCGTTTCCCGGTCGCCACGACAGATAAGGCACTTCACGCCTGTTTATTCGAATGCAAGCGAGTGCTGAGACCAGGCGGATATCTGGAGATGTCAATGTTGGACTTGGACATGATGAACATGGGTACCAATGCCCGGCGGGCTCTGAGAAGCCTGAAAATGGACATGCATGCCCGAAACAATCAAGTCAGCCTGCGCAACCTCGGTGATACCATGCTAACTCTTGTCGGCCGACGTGGCTTCGACAATATCCAGCGATGTATCGTGGGCATCCCAGTAGCTGGCAGGATACCTCGAAGTCAAGACATGTCAAGCGATAGTAGCGGTCGATCCTCGTTGAAGGCAGCTATCTCTGCGCATGAGAACGGTGAGAAGAGGCAGACGACAGATTTTGCGGGCATCCTATACAGCCAGCAAAGCAGCTCGCCAACGAAAGCGAGAGACAATGATGAAGGCATCACCAAGATGGTGGCCAAAGTTGGTCGGTGGTGGTATTCGACCTGCTACGGCTCTATTGCTGGATCAGAGAACACCATGTGGGAGCAGCCTGGCCTGCTCCGAGAATGCGAGAAGCAGGGTACGGCGTTCAGACTCCTGCTCTGCTACGCTCAGAAGCCGACTTGCCCTCCTAGAAGGACGGCGAGCGTTTAGATGACCACCAGATGAAACACATAATGACTGCACGAGACGATCCTAGACTGCAAGTTCATCACGATTACAGCATCGAACATACATGACCCAGCATGATTACCAACCACGAATATACGCAGCGAAGCATGCAGTAAGCATCAGCGAACATCACAGCATTTCCACCTATGATGATATTTTTATTCGCATATTATGGCAAACGGCAGGTCCTGATGCATTTGGAGGGATCTTTCGGTATTACATGATGAGGATATGGCAGGATTGATTTCATTGGTATGACGACCAAGACGCACAGGCTCACGCCTGGGGAATGAGCAAGAAGAGGTCTTGACCAGTACTGAGTACTTCAGATTATACACCGTGCTCGAAAAGAATGACAGAACCCATAATCATGATGTCTTGGACTTCTCTTGGCTGCGTTGCATGTCAGCATTCAGCTCGTGTGAATGATATGGTTGGCCGTGGGGCCCTCTGCAGTGATCGACGCTGGATCCCCTTACCCAGATATTATCCCTCACGTTGGTGCAGGCTGCCTTATAATTCTGACCATGGATGAAAGAGCGGTCGTACCAAAGTTGGTTCACGGCGTAAGCTTCAAATAGGGCAGTCTTGTCCTTTCCCTCTCTCAGTTCTTCACCCACCAGTCCCAAGCAGTAAACATGTCTTCCGAACCCTCCGAAGCCGAACTCCGCCAACAAGTCGCGGCCATGACAGGCCAGATGGAGGACGACGCCTCCAAGTCTGCCTCGAGCGAAGTCGTGACGGGCTCTTGTCTCTGCAAAAAGGTCTCCTACAAAGTGACGGGCGCACCATTATTCCGCACTGTTTGTAAGCTTGCCCTTACCCGGTGCTGACCGAGCTGACATGGCAAGGCCACTGCTACAACTGCCGCAAAGCAGGCGGCGGGTCGATCCAGAGCTCGAGCGTGTACATGACCAACGTACGTCTTTCATCTGCCTCTTTTTCGGAGCAGGTCAATGACAACCTATGCAGCAAGTAGAAACTACCGGCGCAGAACACCTCACCACGTACGAGGACCATGCAGTCGATAGCGGACAGCACTTCGTCCGACAATTTTGCTCGAAATGCGGCAGCCCTGTCCTGGGTCACAGTCCGATGGCGACGCAATTCACTGCCATCAACGCGGGGTCCTTAGACGAGAAGTATGTCAACGAGTGGAAGCCGACGGTGGAGCAGTATTTGCAGACCAAAGCAGGGTTTATGCCACGATTGGTGGGGGAGACAGAGGGCGTGAGGTATGTGAGGAGTATGGTGGGAGACAAGGCTGAGTAATCGTGCTTCTCCCAGTGGCAGGGTGGGAAGGAATGGAGGGGAGGCAGGACAGACATGCATGCACGTTGCGGTGATGGGTTTAGCGAGGAGTTTGGTGCAGAACTGTGGCGGCGGAGAGGGGAACAGGCGCTCGGGTGTTGAGAGCCGGTAGTGTGTGAAATGTACATGACAGCAGCGTGTATATGCAATATTGCGGCGTCGAAGCACATGTTCTCCTCCATCGAAACTCTGCACGCACAGTAGCTGCCAACGAATAGAGCGACGAGGTAGCACAAGTACCGCCATTTATCAAGCAATAGTGATCTACCTACCAGTATTTTTTGGGTATAGCGCCGTCAGCTGAGCGCGAAGACTCCGGTTGTGATTGGCGGGGTTGGCTCCACTGGTCGAGGTCACTCTTTCTTGCTCTCTTTCTTGATCCAACCGGACGCTGTCCTCTGCCATGACCGCAAAAGTGCCCGCCACAGACACGACTAGATCGTGTCGCGAACCAGTTGACCCTTAGTCCAGGATGCATATGAGCTTCTACCGCCCCGAAGCGGGCGCAAAGATAGGTCGTTGTCGCTTTCTTGATCCACTGCCGTCTATACTTTGATCACCTCTCGTCGCAATTGAGCTGATCTCTAGCGACGACTATTCTCAATGAGCAAGAGCAGCTGAGGCACTCACTGTTGTCGACGTCCGACTCCAGCTGACCCGAACGACCTCGCGACTCTAGAGCCGCATAGTCAGCCATGGGTAAACGTATACTGGTCGCTCGACAATGGCGACTCCCAAAGGTTGTCTTGAGCTTCTTCGGCATTGAGCTGTGTCTCACTGTCGCTGCCCTCGCTCTCTTCGGTATTGCAGACCCGAACCTTTACCGCACTAAGCTCTGGCTGGACGGCGCTCTCAATGGCTTCAATAGTCATCCTGAGCAGGTTTTATATGCATACGCGAATCATGAGAAGCCCGTCATACCACTGGTGTGGAGTCAAACGTACGTTCCTGTTCGTCGTTGATCTGGATCTGAGGCTAACATTCATATCAGGATAACGACATTCAATCTTGTCGTATCAATCCTCTCAACCTTTCTCCTGCTAGTCAAATCTGTCATGTTTGTCATGAAGACATGGGTCCCACTACTGTCCTTGTTCATGCACATGGCATTGACCGCACTCTACGCATTCAGCACATACGCACAGCTGAGTCCGGACAAGTCGGATCCGTTTGGACGGGTACAGAATGGTCCACCATGGTACATTACCAAGAGCTGTGATGTTGTGCATGATCGTCACAATTATGGCTACTGCCGGCAAGCAAAAGCCAGTCTGGGTGTCACAGTCGCCATGACGTGAGAATACTCTTCTAGTCTTCCACTCCTCTATACTGACGATGGCAGTGGTATCCTTCTCATTCAGATCATCCTAGCATGCATCTCCGTCGTTCCCAGCACAACGGAGAAGCAGCTTCGCGGTCAGTACGACGACGAAGACTCGGAAGACGAGTATCAACATGGCGAAGTGGTCATGTACGCCCCAGAGAAGCCAGCAGAGAACCCATTCTACTCACCACAAACACCCTCTCAAGCACATCCCTACTCGCCTCTTCCCCAAAAACAGCCCATCCACTACCAACAAGAGCCAGAATACGAGCTCTCCAACCTCACCACAAAAGCCGACCTCGAAGCCCAGCGTCTATCCCAGCAATACCCCCAAATCTCCACGCCTCAACCTACCCGCACCTCCCTCCCACCTCAATCCTACAGCCCACAACCCGCCCCTCTGCAATCCCACGCGCCTCCCTCCCGACCCACCTCCCAAGTCCCTCAATC
>SWCR01000005.1:600000-777318 GCA_007556565.1 Elsinoe fawcettii | reverse complement strand
AAAAAGGGTCCCATCCCCAAACCTCCCGGACGCTCCAAGCTCGGCATCTTCAAGACCGCCGCTCCCTCAGGCGGCGAGACGAAGCAGAAAGAAGGCAGGAGAGAGCGCAAGGAGCGCGAGGCCGCGAGTAAAGAGGCCGAGAGGAAGAGGCAGGTCGAGCGCTATTTCGCGCTGCAGAGGGCGGGGCCGCCGGGGAGGGAGTGGGAGAGGATACAGAGTCCTGCTGTGACTGGGGACGGGGAGAGGGGGTATTTCGTTGGGCAAGAGCAGGGACGGCAGGGCGTGAGTGCGGCGGAATATATCCAGGGGTATGCGCAGGAGGTGAGGGGGCATGGGCAGACGGGCGGGTTGCCGTTTAGGGAGCGGTACGGTGCTTGATCTGATGTTGATTTTTGAGACGCTGTAATGATACCTCTTTTCCTTATTCAACACCTCTAGTTCTTGTGGTGGTGGTGGTGTTGCTGTGCTTGTTGATGGTGACTACCACGATGAGGTGTCGTGGGTGTACATGGCAAGAGGAAATTATCATGGCATCGCTGTTGTGTTTGTGCGAGTTGCAGCTCTGCTTTCCTAATCCTTGACGTGGGAGCGCATAGCCAGGTTGTGGAAGCAAGACGACCACACCTTCATCGCCATCCTGAGCGCCGGTACTCTTGCAAGGTGGTAGTCACCTTTCCTCCATCACTGTACCTACCGCATCCCCATCTTCCTGATGCAATCTCTCATTAGTATTCTGGTAGACAACCTTGACTACCACATTCATAGTCGCATCATACGCAGAGCACAAAAAGCTCAAGACAGAAACCGTTTGAAATTCAAAAGACTACCACGCTTGCTATGCACTATCCACCCAGCATACTGTGCCTGGTAGTCCCATGTCCCATCCCAATAACACCGAAAATGCCCAACCCGCTCAAATGGCTCGATAAAGAAATTCATTCTGGTAGTCATCCCCCCGCTTGCTATGCCACGCTTCAATCATCAAATCATTCTGGTAGTCGAATTCGTAATCACATGTCGTCATGTGGTAGTTATCTAGGTGTCGCAGATGGCGGGTATCTCTGGTAGAAAATTTTGAGAGGCGAGAGGCGATGTGGTGTGGTAGTATGCACAGGCGGTCGTTTGGTAGGTGTGATAGGTGCTATGTAGGTCGAGTGGAGTTGGCGGAGATGTGGTAGGTGTGGCGGAGTGGTAGATGGCGGGAAGAGGGAGAAATTAGGTGCATGTGGTGGTAGGTGTGGTAGTTTGATGGGAGAGACGTTGATCACAGGCGGTAGTTGTTTGCTAGGTGATGGCGGAGGTGTAGGGAAATGGTCCAGGAGCGTGAAGTCGATGTCCATATTTGGTAGTTCGCTAGGTGATTCAAGGGGAGAGGGTTCAGATTCTGGTAGTATTGCAGACATCGGCAGAGTCTCGTGTGGTAGTGATTTGGTAGGTGTCGGGAAGGAAGTATTGACGATTGATAGTCGTACAGGGGTTGGAGATCCGGAATGTGGTAGTTTGATAGGAGAGACAGTGCTGGGAAGTGGTAGTGTCGTAGGTGCTTGAGCGGCTTTTCTGATGGTGAGAGGCTTGACTGCAAGCTCCCTGTACTCGACCCTGGTAGTCGACGACTTGTCCCCATCCTAAAAGACGTCGTCTGGCCAGTCCCATCTGCCGTCATGGCGTTGCAGATTCTCGCGAGTGAGCTTGGGCGACTCCGTCTTCTCAGATTGTGTTGTAGTAGAGGCGACACCAGCAGAGGTGAGACTATCAGCCGGAGCACCATTTTTGGCGGCGGCGGCTGCGTATTTAGATGTGGTAGGTCCCGCGGTAGGGTCTTCGGAGCTGGTAGTAAATGCAGTATTAGGTTTCTCCGGCATAGCACCGTGGGTGGTAGTCGTATCGACAGCATCTGCAGCAACCCCTTCGTCGGCAATAGAAGTGTCTGCTTCGGTGTCCTCGTCGATCATATCGAGACGACTGCTAGTCTTCCTCTCGAGGAGTCCGCGCAGCTCAAAGGCTGGGGTCTGGGGTTTCGCAGGTGCGGGAGCTGGAGCCGGCTTGGTGATCTTGCGCTGAGCAGTCTTCTTTGGAGTAGCGGCGGACTTGGCTGCTGCGGTACGCGACGAGGTCTTGATACCAGTGTTGGTCTTGTCTGTGGACTTGCGCTTCTTTCTAAGACGAGCACGACCTTCGGAATAGTCGGAGTCGTCATCAGCGCCGTCGGGCTTGAAGGTCTGGTCACCGTCGTCCAAATGGCTCTTACGCTTTTTGGGCTTGGTCGACTTTGCGTTCGCCTTGACAGCTTGTTCCAGAGTATTGAGCTTGGCGTCAAGGTTGAGTGGGGCATTCTGTGCGCGTGATGGAGTGTCGTCTGCAGCACCAGCAATCGCAGAGTGATTATGAGAAGTGTTTTGAGTAGGCGTGAGGTCATCTGACCCAGGCCCGTTGTCAGAATGGACCCTGCTGTGAGAGGTCGTGGTAGCCATCAGAGTGTCGGTGATTTGGAAGTGAGATTTGTTTTGGGTGGGAGTTGCTTCGTCGGAATTGAGTGAAGCAAGATCTTGGAAGCTGTCAATCCTCTCTGTGTATTGATCATCCGCCATGGTGATATCTTGAGGTGAAGTATTGTGGAGGATAGAGATGTTTTGTTGTAGATAAGAGCCGCCCTTGGCTGCTTGATTGATAAGTTTGTGAGAAGAAGACGAAGGGAGAATCGTTGCGTTCTGTTGCATGTAGAAGTTGCCTTTTGTAGGGCTGCTGTCGGTGATGTGGATATCACTCATATCAACGTCGCTATCGAAGCTCTGATCTGACTCGATATCTATTCGATCTTGGCTTGTGTTGATGGTGTTTGTTGTGATGTGCTCGCGAGGCTCTGTTGGCTTTCCGGCTGATAGTGAGGTTCGAGAAATATTGTGTTCATCAAGAGAAAGATGAGAAACGTTGATATCCGGGAAGAGGCGACGTTCAGAATGCAGTGTTGGTAGGCCAGGCACGAAGCTCTTGCGGCTTACTGACGAGGCGAATCTTGGTGTGTATTTTTCGTAAGGTGAAGTGAGGACGGGCATGGGCGAGGTCTTCTGAATGGAGGTATCAAGAGCCTTACGTGCTTTCTCAAGGCGATACTCGAGGTCGCTCACTCGTTTGCTGAGCTTTTGCTGCTCGCGTAGATCCTTCTTTGATGCCGAAGGTCTGATGCCATACGGCTCGGATGCGAGGGAAGTCGTTGATCTCATACGACTATGCTCGATATTGTCGACGACAATATCCTCCTTGGTAGTTGTGTAAGTCTTCTTGAGACTTCGCATGACATTCAGCGGGTTCATGCCCGCAAGAAACCGGCCAGCCTTGACCAAGCTGTGAGGTTCGGGGGTAACCTCAGTCGAAGGCAGGAGCGTCCCCCCAACGGACGCATCCTCCTGAAATCTGGACTTCCGTCCAGGCGTCGTTGGAGCTGGAGGCTCCGCCTTACCGCGGAGGGCAGCAAGGCTGCGCCTCACGCGCAATCGTCTGGAGGTTCGCTCCGAAGAGCTCACCACAGGTGCTGCCTCCATGGTGGAGGGGGAGGCAGCGAGGAGAGGTGCCGGCGTGGCCAGGCGAGGAGAGGTGCGCTTCTCAGAGCGTGAAGCTCTGTCTGTCTTTGACTTGATGTTTTGCTAAAACATTGTACAAAATTGTGGTGTATGTGAGAGAGTAAGTGAGTTACAACAAACATGACGTTCAGCTTGGACGAACGCGAGACGCGCCGCTTGGGCCATTCCCCGCATTTTCCTTGGCACTGGGATGATAGCCCGCGTAATCACGTGTGGTGGTTTGATCTGGCCAGGATCACACACAACTACCGCACCCGTTGATCTTTTGCAGATTGATGATGGTCGTCGCTCTGGTAGTATCAGTGATAAATTGTCAATGTCTGGTAGTCCTACTCCATCAAACTCGGCGATACTACCACATTGATCGAGCTTCGTCTGTTCGATGATCTCCTTTGGTCTGGTAGTTCACATACGATTAGGTTCGATGCCATCACCGCACTTTGCGAGCAGCTCCTGATTAACGATCTCTATCAGCATAATCGCCATATATTGTCCGCCGGTAGTACCACCACATTCGTCCAACATCTCATCATGATGGCTTACACGCATATCGGTAGTATCAGTCCTCCCGTGTTGTATACGTGGTAGTAACCACCTCGCCGTTCTGCTGGGAATACGAAACCGAACTGTCCTTCACACTAAGGTCTTTTCAGCCTGATAGTATGCCACGACCTACGGAACACCTGGTAGTCAATGCCAGCTCGATCCACCAATACCTCCATGCCGGTGAATCTGCGAGTGGGTATATAATCTGTAAGTGTTGCATTTCCAGTTCCGAAATCAAAGTCTCTGGTAGGTCATGTCGGTTCAATCCAGCAATGCCACCATCTTCTGGTGGCTCGACTATCGACGAGATGATGCCATGTAACATTTGCACGAGCACAACAAGTACTAGTAGAATGCTGTCAAATGTGATGTGATTTGATTCATCTACGTTACATGATCGCTGCTCCCTGTCTGTGGGAGAACCTTGCGACTTGATCTAGTTAAAAGCTGAGTAGGTATCTTACTGCGCCAGAAGCAAAGAAAAGAATTGTGCTCGTCGCCGATGACCACATCAATCATCGGACAAGCAGAAGTAGTCCACCATCGTATCATCTCATCACAATGCTCTCTGAAAACAGCAAATAGCCGACCCGGGGGTATAGGTATGCTAAAACGCAAAGACGGAGCGTTGCAAAAACAGTCTTAATTAAGGCGCGAGCCTTTTGGTGTAGGAGACAGTCAGCGACGGTGGCTGATGGGTGGGAGAGGCTTGGTGATCTGGCGACCGTCGGCGCGCTTGTAACTCATGCGCATGCTGGCAAGCATGGCCTCTTCGGACATCTCGTCGTGATCCACCATGATTTGACCAGCGTGGCCAATGGAGGGGCGGGCGCCGCTGCGCATAGGGGCGTTGATGTGCTGAGTGTCGAAAACTTCTCCGTAGCTACGCTTACTATTGCCGTTGACCTGTTCGTGCTGACCATAGCTGCGGAAAGACTTGGGAGCTTCAGAGTAGGCAGGGGATGGGCCAGCGCTATTGGGTGATGAAGGCTCGAGCAAGCGGCTTGGTATCTGGTGATGATTGGTGTTGAGTGCCGGCAGCATCTTGTGACTGGCAGTGTCGGGTCTGGTAGGCTCGTGAGCGTAGGTAGGGTAGCGTGGCTGCTCCTGCTGGTAGGTGGGAGGTGGGTGTGCCTGAGGCGCGTACGAGGGCTGAACAGGCGGCTGGACTTGACGTGGCTGAGCCGGTTCGTATCCGTAGCTTGGAGCAGATGCAGGATGCGCAGACCTGTACCCTGGCGGTGAGGGTGGCCGCTCTGAGATGCTTGAGCGCATGTTGTATTGCTGTTCGTAGGCAGGTTGCTGTGGCGGCTGGACAGGAGGTTGCACGTGGTTCGGGTATGCGTAGTAAGCGCTTTGCGGAGTCTGCGGTGCTGGCTGAGGAGCGTAGTGGGGTTGTGCTTGCTGCATGTGCTGCATGGGTGGTTGAGCGTGTTGAGCGTACCCAGGAGGGCCCTGCTGATACTGTGGATAGTACTGAGGATGGGCGTAGTGGGGTTGGCCGTAGACGCCATGGGCGGGAGCCTGAGCGTGCTGGTGGTATGTATGAGCCATATCTTGGTCTGAAAGACGACGGGCAGGTGACGGCGCAAGCTCTCTCTGACTGCAGACGCTATTTGACCTCTGTCTCTGCATGTGCTCACCATTCGTCGCGGTCATCATGCCTCCAGCAGCATCTTCGTATTCGTCAATCTCCTTGCCGTTCTTGTCGTGCTTGCGCATGCGCACATCACGTCGAATCCTCACACGGCAGCCCTGCTCGGCAACTAAGCGGCTGAGGTCGGTACTAGTAGCCAGACCAGGAAACTTTTTTGCAGAATAGACCAAGAAAGGTTGCGACTTGACCTCCAGACGGTGGGTGACGTGACCGCCCATGCCCAAAGCCTTCTCATCGTCAACACCGACTTTGTCATGATCCTTCTCCTCCTTGAGCTCCTCGTATAGGTTGAAGCTCAAGCGGTACTTGCCCTCGTGGCGGACAGAAAGGTCGGGGAAGAGGAAGTAGCCGGCAGCAGTGGGACGATCGAGGTAGACTAGTCCAGCGACAGGTGTGCCAGTCAGGACGGTGAGCCTGTTTGGGTCCTGCTGGACGCGACCTTGAGCAATTTGCCTAGCTTGCTCGAGAGTCGCGAAGAGGAAATAGTTGGCGTTCATCTGGAAAGTGATGTCCTTCTCGGCAGACTCGCCCTCGAATATGCGAAGCTCGACAATAGGAGGAGGGTCGACGGGACGGCGATCCGACGAAGCTGCACTGCTGTCAGAGTGTTTCAATTATACTCGGACATATCAAACTTACACTTGGCCCCAGAGCCGCATGCTCGAGCTCTCTCTGGCTGCTGAATTACTTGGAGCTTGTAGGTGATCTTTTTGCCTTCCTTTCCAAGAAGAGAACGTGCGCCGCCAATCCCGCTAGTGGTCCCTAAGGTACTCTAGGTTAGAGTAGTCGCCCTTGAATCCTACGCCGGAGGTTTGGTCCGTCGACTGTTCAGCCTGTTCCTTGTCTACTCGACTCTATTGGTTTTCGTGTCACTTCGGGTACAGGACAGGAACACACAAAGTCTGTTATGACACAACCTCGAGCAGAAAGCAATCTTGTATCATGGCAAAGCTGCAACTCCCAAACGCAACAAACGTCTCTTCTACATCTGTCAGGCTTGTACCACATCCACGGTCACCTTTGTCCCAACCCAGAGCACGGAAACCCTAACATGTTGCTCTCCCGTTCGGAGATGATGAGATGTCCAGCCGGTCGGGAACCATGATCGAGAGATTCGCCCAACCCTCCCTGCTGGAATGCTTTGGCCTTGCCCTTCTGTCACGACCTCCTGGGAACCGAGGAGCGGGTCAGCCCATGACTTGCAAGAAAGCCAAAAGAGCCCATGACTCGACCCTGATCCCAGCCGTTGCCCAGATAGGCCATGGCGTCTGTTTTAGCTGCAGAAACAAGGTAGCGGCTCCACGTCTAAATGGCCGTTAGCCCGTGTCACACAGCATTCTTCAGGCTCGCCAAACACCTCCCGACCGATATCCGGGCGAGAGAGGTACTGGACGAATGCACAACATGGTCACAGGAGGGTACGGTACGTCAGTACTGGTACACGAGCTATCGAGAATTGCCGTTGGTTTTTGTGCATCCTATTTTATTATGGTAGATCCCGTGGCTAAGATGGGCTGACCTGGATCTCACCACCAGATCGGATGCCAGAGGGCTGTCACTTTTAGTCCTGCGCCCAGGACCTTGGACACGCTCGACACCAAGATCAACCAGGCCGGGGTTCGTGGGTTTTGGCAGCGATGCCTGAGAAGTGCATTCGACCATTGAGGGCGCTGGATGTGCTGTCTGCACAAAGGTGGATTCTCGTCGGTCGCACAACGTCAACCACGACAGGGATTAGCACGTTTCTCCCCTTTCAATTGTCACCCTCAAGGGATGCTTTGTACCACCGAAAAAGCACGCCCATGTGTTCGAGGTGGGTCGTCGCGATTCAGGACTCACTCTCAAACAGATCATGATCAACCTCGAGCTGTCTCCCAAAAGTCCGCGAACCCATGCTGGTCCACTCCCATGGCGAGACCCCGCGCTATCGAAAGCATGACAACTGGACGTGCAGGAAATGATGCTTTTTCCTTCGTCCTTTCACGACGCACTGACGAGTCGCTTGCGTGACAAGCTCAAGACGCTTGGACATTCCAATATTCCGAGCCCTTTTCACCTACCGTACCCTGTGGTACCGGTACCTTGTCGTCGTCTATCCTTTTCCAACGGTCACGGCTCGTGTTCGATAGCCCGTGACCGTTGATGACTTTTCATCTCGTCAAGACCTGTCAATGCCACTTGAAACACCAACGGTCCGTATCGACCGACTACCGGTCCGGAGGCAAGGGAGGGATCGCAGCGGATCAGAGAAGAAGGCCCAGCCATTCCAACGCACGTTAGCGGGGGACCTCTTTCTTCACCGTATTCTGTACCTGCTCACCCACTCGCTGGGCTCGTGCAGCCGCCGCAAAATCCTCCTTCTCCCAGCTCATGCTTCATGCCGTCATCCAGCCAGCTGCCAATGTGTCAAACACCGTTATGGAGGCAAGAGCCGAGCCGACTACTCCTCTTTCTTCACATTTCATGCAATCCTGGGATCCACAGTCCTGGTATGGAAAACACCAGACAAGGGTCTTGCATTCGGAGAATTCTTTTCACTTCTGCATGCTGGCGATCTTTGACGTGATGAGTCGTGCAGACATGGGTGTGCAAGACGACTGTTGAATTTCCATTTTAAACATCCATGTCCCCTCTCTGCCGCATCTGTGAAGAACGAACCCCTGCTCGACATTCTTGGTGATGGACGCTTCCGGTCAGAGGTGGGACTTTTGATCTCCTGCATGCCCAACCCCGCTCGAGCGCTGTTTGTCCTTTTTCCAGCGCCGTGACTGCACTTCTGCGCTGCCGATGAATAATCGGGCTGGAACGCATACGATCCGCAGAGCATGTTTGCCTTTACATCTTGACAGGCATTGCTCGCCTCCCGTCCCCGGGGGCAAGCAAACATGCAGTATGCGACGTGATGGCAGTCTTAGGTCTTGATCCGTACAACCATGCCTACAGTACCAGAAAGGCTTGCTCAAGCTTCCTCTGCCGGAATGCCCCAGGCATGCAGAACATCATGCCATGCATGCATCAAGGTAGGAGAAAAGTCGGTCAACGGAAGGAATGGAAGAACAATCCCTGAGTTATGCCCGCGGACCTGGTAAGTCGGTCCTACTCTTGCTATCACATGAGAATGGTCTGGCTTCACGATGACAAAAGCAATAACCCCTTGTCTCGAACTGGACCCTTATGCATCCTCTTGCAAGCCAGAGGAAGTCTCTGCTCGGTCTCACTGAAAATCAACGCCGATACAGCAAAGCGTCCCAGGTATGGCTCTGCCTTGTTCGGATATCAACAGCACGTGTCATCGTTCGCAGCACGATCAGGCGCTCATTATAGCGCTGAGCCATGTAGGCACGAAACACTTTATCAATGGCATCGCCTATATGATAGGGACAAGCAGGGTTGATGCAAGTGACCTCACCAGCCCTTCTCATGGACGAGGACCCCGTCTACGGTTATGCCCAGCACAGTCGCAAGTTGTCGAGCGCTCTCACCGCTACGCGCATGAGGGACACACGCACAGCTGGTGGGGTCCGTTGAGTCCGACATCCATTCAACTGGTCGACGAACCTGGTTGTAGGTCGAATCCGAAGCATCATCTATGACCATGCGCCTCCCGAACAGTCTGCTGCACATGTTGCTTCGTTGTCCAATTTTCATCGCTCTAGTCGTTCGTGAAGTCCAGTCATGACGGACTTATTTGGACAGCATTGACGCCGGATCAAGTATGGTCGCGCTATTCTGCCCAGTCCTGAGATTTAATTGTGCGACTTGCATTGAGTTTGTAGCGAAGTTCAGAGGCAGAGTTAGATGATTCAGCTTGAGCCCATCTGCAGAGGGAGCTGCGCTTGCGGACATGGTTGAGTTTGTCTGACGGAGTCCTGACACAGTGCCAGCATACAAGGCACTTCATTGTATGTGCCTATCATGATGTGTTCAATGGCGTGATCATCGAAAAGGCAGCCGCGCGCTTCTTTGAGCTTCTGCTAAGCGTGGTCATATGGGCAGCACTTGTATGTCCTCTCCACGTCATTTCTGTGTTCTTCAGAACAGCAATTGATCGATCCATGTATTGCCTGCTTCCAGCAATACTATCGTGATACGCAATATCCGAAGAGCATGTTTGGAGAGCTGAAGATGCTGTTCCTGCAGCTCCGCCACGACGGACGGGCCCGCTGCTGGTCTGACACAACCGCAAGCTGCCTGATGGTCCCTGGCAATTTGCGGGGCAATCCTGTTTCCTCAGCTTCCGCCAGCGAACAATTCAGGTAGGTCAGCTTTCCTGTCTTCCAACACATCTCTATCTCACCGTCTCATACCCATTCCTACCACATCCCTACAATCTTACACCCGGAACTTCACATATCACACTGCAACATGTCCTCCAACGATTACTACGGCGGCGGTGGCCACGGTCAACAGCAAGGCTACGGTCAACAAGGCGGCTACGGCGGGCAGCAATACGGCGGACAGGGACAAGGACAGCAATACGGTGGCCAGCAACACGGTGGCCAGCAGCAATATGGCCAGCAGCAGTACGGACAACCACAGCACCAGCAGCAAGGATACGGCGGTGCGCCCCAGCAGGGCTACGGCCAGCAGAACCAAGGCTACCCTCCCCAGCAAGGCTACGGCGGTCCTCCTCAGCAGGGATACGACCAGCGCGGTCAGCAGGGATACCCGCCTCAGCAAGGGTATGGTCAGCAGGGAGGATACCCGCCTCAGGGTGAAGGTGATCGCGGGCTGATGGGTGGATTGGCGGGCGCGGCGGCGGGTGCGGTGGGTGGGCATGCGATGGGACACGGGATCTTGGGTGCGATTGGTGGTGCGGTGGCGGGGTCGAAATTGGAGGATCACTACAAGGATGGCAAGGGGAAGAAGGATAAGAAGCACAAGAAGGACAAGAAGGAGAAGAAGTACAAGTCGAAGGGCAAGGGAAGTGGGAGTGATAGCAGTGATAGCTCGGATTCGGATTAGTAGGATGGCTGAGACGCTTTTGGGTACCTAAGAACATGGCTTTCTGGATGCGGTTTGACTGGCGAATTTGGAGTGAGCGCGAGGATGTGGTGATTGTGGTGACGACTTTATTGCGAGTCGAACTGGTAACCTTATGTGTACATGTCTACTAGGTAAGATGGTTTCATGTTTCCTATTGCGAGATGATATGTTATGGGCGACTATATTGGCTTCTGCCACTCGAAACACAGTCCAGCATTAGATACATGGAAGATTACTGATGAAATGGCTGCCGAACCCATGCCAGCATGATAGGCAAAGGTCATCGAATAGTCAATGTCGGCTATGGATGCTCTTCTCGGGCGTTTGGAGGTAGAGAACCCGTAAACCTGCAAAGAAGAATTTGGTGTGCATTTGGTGCACTTAACGCTCACTTCCGATGCACAGAATATCTCGACAGGTGATCGATCACACAGCACGCGCTCACCAAATGCCTTCGATTGCAAGAACATCCTTGACTTTTACAAGACGAGAACGAGCGTCCCAGTTCATTGCTACTCTAGTATCCCATTCTACCCTATATATCTTTCCTTTTCCTCGTACAACCAGATCTAGTGATCCTCCTTGATATCGATCTCGGTACCCTTGAACTTCCTCGCCGACACCTTGCGCTCGAATAAGATATCCAACTCGCGGTACGAACGACCACGCATCTCAGGAAGCTGGAAGTAGGCGACGACCAAGCACAACAGACCCGTGGCGCCCCAGACGTAGCCACACTTGCCGCCGAGGTTGCCGCCGGTTGGGTTGAGCATGTACGAAGCGAGGAAGATGCAGGGGATCTCGACGATGTAGTAAGTCGCGCGACCCATGCCGGTGGTGAGGGGACGGAGGCGCACGGCTGAGGTCTCGCCGATAACGACCCACGATGCGGGCGCGGGACCAAGGCAGAAGAGCACGGAGACGATGAGGCCGAGGGAAGCCTGCGCGAGGGAAGCGGCGTTGCCTCCGCCGACAGACGCGGCGACACCCAGGGCGATGAGGAGAATGGTGTTGGCGGCGGAACCCCAGAGGTAGATGGAACGGCGGCCGAAGTAGGAGGTGAGGATCCAGGAGAGCATGACGAAGATCATCTGCAGGGCAGAGGTGATCAGGCCGAGGGCGAAGGCGGTGTTTGTGGTGATGCCGGCTTGTTCGAAGAAGTAGACGGCCTGATTGGCGATGAGGTTGCCAGTTAGGTTCTGGGCGGCGTAGACACCGCAGACGATGAGCGTACGGCGGAGATCGGTGCCCTTGAAGAGCTCGAGGAGACTGGGCTTGGCCTGGTGGGCTTCGTGCTCGACAACACGCTTGATCATGGCGAAGGACTCCTGGGCATTAATGACAGTCTTGCGTCCGAGGCGCTCGATGGACCTGATCGCCTCGTCGTGTCGACCCTTGCGGGTGAGCCAGTATGGTGATTCGGGAGCGAAGAACATGAGGATAGCAAGAGGAGTTGGGAACATCCACTGGAGAGCGATCGGGATCTTGTAGGCGGCCGCGTCGAGGTGGGTGTTGTACCGGTAGGTGACGGCACCGACGATAATGCTACCGATAGCCCAGAACATCTGCAGCATCTGAGTAGCTGGGGCGCGGAGCTTGATGGGCACGATCTCGGAGCAGTAAGCTGGCGCGTTGGCGATGAAGATACCCCATGGAAGACCTTCCAGGATCTGGGCGGCGAAAATGACCGGGAGCGAGTCGGCGAAGTAGAAGACGAAGATGAAGACGTTAAGGAGCATCAGACCAGTGATGGTTGCCCACCGGTATCCGAGCCATGTGGTCAAAGGACCAGCGATGAACACACCGATAAGGGCACCAAGCTGGCCAGAAACCTGTAGCGCAGACTGCCACTTGGTCTCGACCACGAAGCCAGCAGCGGTCTCGATGCCGTACTTCTGCTTGAAGGCGGGAAGAGCCAGGAAGTTACCGATCAGGAAGACGTCGTAGGACTCCATAATGATGCAGCAGGACATGACAAAGGCCCAGAAAGATGCCATGGGGTACATCTTGACGGCCTCCAGGACGGTCATGTTATGTTCGAACTGCTCACCCTCGATGGCTGCAGCGCTGACGGACGGCTTCTCATTCTCATTGTCGGAGTGGTAGATGACGGCCTCCTGGACCTTGTCATCGTTGTGGGAAGTCATGATGGGCGATGTCCCAAATGTTGACCGGATGGGCGAAGGGAGGGAGAGCGAAGTTCCGGTAGATGAGAGGAGGGAAGGGGTGCTCGATTGGATGGAAGGAAAGGCTGCTTGACCTGGGAGACTGGCCGGTCTTTATCATCCGAGATGGTTGTGTATGCTCCACAAGATCCCCACCGGAGAGACGGGTAGGTCGGGCTCGTAACCTGGAGATCGCGTGGCGGCTCAGGCGAGACACTTTTCTGCATGTTTATTTGAGAACGTCTCACTCACTTTGACACTAAACTTTATTCACGAGCCGCGCGTGGCGGGATGGAACACCACCGTTGATGCACGTCATGTTGTTTCCGCGGTAAAATAGGCGATAACACCACCACCCTGGACGCTCAGCGCAGAGGGAGGGCGCGAAACAGAAGACACAAGCAAGAGCGGGACCACATGGATACCCACATCCCCAGGGCCAGGCCAAACCTTGCTCATGGTGTCCTGGAGCAAATCTTTGCCGAGACTGTAGCCAAAGCTTGGGTGGAGGATAAGCTTTGAACAAGCTTCTCGCAACGGTTGGCGCCCATGAAACCCGGGGACCCAGCATGGAGCCCCGGAGGGTATCAGCAGATTTCGACCTTTAGATGATGTTACAACCGAGCATGTGCGTCGCGACCACTATGCCGATGGGGTTAGAGTTCGTTTTCTGGTGACCACATGAACAACAAATGAGCTCTTTGAAGTGATGTTCAACAGCATTCTGGTTCCCACGTGAGCTGGCTGATCCCTCCCTACTATTGTATGTCCCTGTTCGCAGCTGAAATGTTCGGGCCGGAAACGTATGAGATCCGTCCATGTAGTTTTGTACCATGCCTTGGTGACTACCAGCCCTTTCGAAGGGTCCATCGCCCGATACGTTCGACCTCGACACGCGTGATTGATTAATGATCTTTCTGACACGTGAAAATGTGATCTCAGGCTGGGTCGATTGAGCTGGTCTGTGCGGCTTCGCGAAGAATTAAGATGAGGAAACCCCACATGTCTCCCGTCAATAGACATCTCCCCTCTGCGCTTTGGTCTAAGATCTATCTAAGGGGCTGGAAGCTTATGTGACTAATCGGTCATAAGTGACTCTAGGTAGCTTTCCCCGTTCCCCTGAAAGCTTGATCTCAGATGTGCCGAGAACGGGCTCCAGGCCTCGAGATTCACCCGCCGGAGTTCGCATTAGACGTGGAACTTCGCACCTTACTTCAGAAATCGTGAAACTTAAGAGGGGTGTACGCTAAGATAGCCAGCTTAGCTGACTAAAAACGTAGACCTAGTGATTCCAGCGTACACCCTCGTAGGGGAGGACTTGGCACATGCGGCTCTAGCTGTTCCCGTCACGTGACAAGGACCCTCTAGCTGCCTTCTATAGGCCTTCTAGCTAGTTTAAACAAAGGCAGCTATTAGGTTAAGCACTATCTCGATATATAGATAGTCTAGGTTCTATACATTGTACTAGTAGGGCTAGTATAGGATTATATATTATAGCTTTTAATAGTAAAGACAATAGACTCTTCTATAGTATAATACTTAAGTTAGGTAACCTAGTGCCATATACTCCTTTGCTTAGTATAGACTCTTATTAGCTACAATACAACAATTTAATAAGAGCTACTAGCTATAGTAATTATAGTAGTAACGTGACTCCTCTATAAGTTAACTATCTCTATAATTTAATTACTCTTTAAAATTTTAATATAGTAAATTTATAACTTATCTTCTTATTTCTATAATAATAACGATTTTTTGACGATTTTTTTAAAGGATACATAAGCTAATATTAATATAGCCTTCGAAGGTTACTAAAATAGTAATTTCACTTTAATTTAAATAGCTACTAATATGTTTCAAATTCTATATACTATATTATAATACTAGTTAGCTAGACATTAATCGCGAAATATTATTAATAAGGACCATTAGATTTTATTGCCTACTAAAGAATAGATATTATTCTAATAAATTATTTATCTTATAAAGCTAGAAGCACCTATAACACTTATATTTATATAGGATCTTAACGTGACTCCCCCTTATTTGAGACACCTCTATAAATAAGACAAAGCTAAAAGTTTAAATATAGTAAATTCGTGACTTTCCTTCTTATTTATATAATAATAACGACTTTTTTTTGATTTTTTTAATATATATGTAAGTAGATATTAATGTAGCCTTTAAGGGTTACTAAAATAGTAATTTTACCTTAATTTAGAAGGCTACTAACGCGTTTTAAATTCTATTTTAAACACTTTATTATTAGCTTTAAGGACATTAATTATGATATTAAGCTTAAGAATTGCATTAAATTCTATCGCCTACTAAGGAACAGTTACTAGTCTAATAGATCCTTTACCTTATAAAGCTAGGAGCACCTATAATACCTACGTTTACCTTAGATCTTATCGCTAAGATAATTTAAGGCTAAAGCTTAAATCTAGACCTCTAACTATAAATTATATTACTAAGACCTATTAGTAAAAATTGGATCTAAAGGTTCTAGCGACATTATCTTAATATATATAGCGTCTAGTTATAGTAATTAAAGAATGTATAGTTTAAAAATAGTACTTATAAGGCTATTAAACTATTCTATAATACCTTATTTAACCTATTCGAAAAATAGTAATACTAACCTTAAAACATCTATAATATAGACGAGATTAGATTTATAGTTAGATCTATATAATCTATATATATCCTAGTAAGTAGCGCTTAGGTTAATAGTTAAACCATACCTATAAACGCGAACCTAGCTATTAGGAGTAGATAATAGTTATTAAATATATATACGTATCTAGAGACACTCTACTCTCTCTTCTTATTTATAAAGCTAATATCTTGCGATCTAATTAGATTCTAGACTTAGTATTACTAAATTAGCGATTTACGACCTTAAATAAGCGCTAGACTAACAATTTACTAGGCTATTAGTAGCTTACTACTATTTTTAAGCTAGAAATATATAACTAGGTAGTAAATCGACATCTCTTTATTCTAGATAGGTATAGCTCGTATATAATAGCTCGATTTGCTCTCTATTACTTTAAATATAATATCGACCTTATTATCTACCTATTATATATATTATATCTACTATAACCTCTCGATATTAGCGTCTTTCTACTAATTAAGACCGCTCTTACCTAAAAAATTAATTAGCTAATTTAGTTAGATTCTAGCTATTTACTCTATATATAGTAGACTAAATCTTATATATATATATAGAGTAAAGGTCTTATAGTTAGTAATATTAAATCTAGATTTGTAAATACTAGACTTTACCTATTTAGTTTAATAATAGTCTTAGTAAATTTACTATATAGATTATATAATTAGCCCTCTATGCTACTACCTATTAATAATATACTCGATTCGGTACTACTAGGCTCGTTGCTACCCTCTAGTACACATCCACGAATAGCTAACTAGACTTTAAATAACGCTATTATGTTATTATCGATCGATTTACTTCTAAAGCGCTATATCTCAAAATTGACATCTTAATTTAAATAGGTAATTACTAATAATATACTACTTCGGTGTGAAAATCAAAAGTAGCGATTAGCTCTAGAGACTTAGAAGAAACAAAAAAAAAAAGGCAAACGTATTATTTTAGAAGGTAAATTTATTATTTCCTCGTAGGAAGTAATTAATAGCCTTTAAAACGCTAAAGCATTATTATCTAACAAAAAAGGTAAAAAAAAAACTAGTAAAAATAGATCTAATTATGCTAATATTAATAGAATTAGAAGAAGAGGATTAGATTGACCTATATAGCTCTTTAGGAGACGAACTAGCCTAAAATAGCTAAGAAATAACAAGTTTTACTAGAAATATCTAAATTCTATGTCTTAATTATAGGGGTGTCTTATTAAGTATATTATTAATAGGTAGCAGTATAGAGGGCTAATTATATAATCTATATAGTAAATTTACTAGGACTATTATCGAACTAAATAGGTAAAGTCTAGTATTTATAAATCTAGATTTAGTATTACTAACTATTAGACCCTTGCCCTATATGTGTAACCTAATTAGCTAATCAATTTCTTAGGTAAGAGTGGTCTTAATTAGTAAAAATACGCTAATATCGAGAGGTTATAGTAGATATAACGTATATAATAGGTAGATAATAAGGTTAATATTATAGTCGTAGCAATAGAGTATAAACTAAGTGTAGGGGGGAGACTTGGCAAATGCGGCTCCGGCTGAACCCGTCACGTGACGAGGCCTCTCCGGCTGCCTTCCGCAGGCCTTCCGGCCTTATCAAACAAAGGCAGCTAATAGTTCTACCACCTATCTCTACTATAGATAGTAGTCGGTTCTATACGTTGCTACACCCCACCCTTACACTAAGCTATTATATGCGAGCTGTAGCTATCTAGAATAAGGAGTTACCTATTTACTACCTAGTTATATATTTCCAAGTCGAAAACAGTAATAAGCTATTAATAGCCTATTAGATCGTTAGTCTAGCCTTTATTTAAGGTTATAAATCGCTAATTCTATAGTACTAAGTCTAGAATCTAATTAGATTACAAGTTATCCTCCTTATAAATAAGGAGGGGGGGTAGGGTATCTCTAGATGCGTATATATATTTAATAACTATTATCTATCTAGACTAGCTAGGTTCGCGTTTATAGGTACGTTTTTGACTATTAACCTAACTACTACCTACTAGAGGATATATAGATTATATAGATCTAACTATAAATCTAATTTCGTCTATATTATAGATGTTTTAAGGTTAGTATTACTATTTTTTAAATAGGTCAAATAAGGCGTTATAGAATAGTTTAATAGCTTTATAGGTGCTATTTTTAAACTACGAATTCTCTAATTACAATAACTAGATGCTATATATATTAAGATACTTTTTTTAGAACCTTTAGACCTATCCCTTACTAATAGGTCTTAGTAATACTATTTGTTATTAGATAATAAAGGTTAAGCTTTAGCCTTAAATAATCTTATTAATAAGATCTAGAGTAAATATAGGTATTATAGGTACTCCTAGCTTTACGAGGTAGATAATCTATTAGTATAGTAACTGTTGTTTAGTAGGCGATAGAATCTAATACGATTCTTAAGATTAATGTTATAATTAACCTTAGTATATATAGTCTTAAAGTATAGACCTTAGAATCTTAAACGTGTTAGTAGCCTTCTAAATTAAGGTAAAATTACCATTTCGGTAACCCTTAAAGGCTATGTTAATATCTGCTTACATATATATCGAAAAAATTGTTAAAAAATTATTATTATTATATAGATAAGATGAAAAGTCACGAATTTACTATCTTAAAGTTTTGAAGGGTGGCCGAAAGGTGGGGGTAGCTAAAAGGTAGGGTAGTTACATTATATAGAATTTGGAACGCGTTAGTAGTTAACTAGATTAAGGTAATGTCTACATATATATATATTAAAAAAATCATTAAAACATTGTTGTTATTACGTAAATAAGAAGATAAGTCACGAATTTACTATATAGAAAATTTAAGGAGTGATCGACTTATAGGGATAATTAACTTATAGGTGCGTTATGTTATAATAAATAAATAATAAAGTTAATATTATAATTAGAGTAATAAAGAGTAAACTAAGCTATTATATATAAGCTATAGCCATCTAGAATAAGAAGATACTTATTTACTATTTAGTTATATATTTCTAAGTTAAAAACAGTTATATACTATTAATAGCTTAATAAATTGTTAGTCTAGCTTTTATTTAAGGTTATAGATCACTAATTCTATAATACTAAGTCTAGAATTTAATTAGATTAACTTATAAGTTATCTTCTTTATAAATTAAAAGAAGAGATAAAGTATCTCTAGATATATATATATTTAATGACTATAATCTATTTAAACTAGCTAGGTTTACATTTATAGACATATTTTTAATTATTAATCTAACTACTACCTATAAAGATATATATAGATTATATAGATCTAACTATAAATCTAATTTCGTTTATATTATAAATATTTTAAGGTTAATACTTTTATTTCTTAAATAGATTAAATAAAGCATTAAAAACTAGTTTAATAACCTTATAGATACTATTTTTTTAACTATATATTTTTTAATTACTATAACTAGATACTATATATATTAAGATAACATCGCTAGAACCTTTAGATCTATCTCTTATTAATAAGTCTTAGGTATATTATTCATTATTAGATATTTAAGGTTGAGCTTTAGCCTTAAATAATCTTATTAATAAGATTTAGAGTGAACATAGGTATCGTAGATACTTCTAGCTTTATAAGATAAATAATCTATTAAGATAATATCTATTCTTTAGTAGGCAATAAGATCTAATAGTCTTTAGTAATAATATTTTATAATTAATATCTAGCTAACTAGTAGCGTAGTATAGTATATAGAATATTAAATACGTTAGTAGCCTTTTAAATTAAGATAAAATTACCGTTTTAGTAACCCTTAAAGGCTATATAAATATCTGCTTATATATATATATAAGAAATCGTCGAAAAATCGGTATTATTACATAAATAAGAAGATAAGTTACAAATTTGCCACGTTGAAATTTTAAAGGTTAGTCTGCTTATAGGGGTGGTCTATTTGTGGGGTTGTCACGTTATAGTATTTGGTGATAAGAGTCTACAAGAAGAAGTAATCCTGATGGTAGGGCAGTTGGTCAACAGACTAGGTCGCCTTCTGCGCTGGGATGTTTAGGGTGGTGAAGTTCCATGTTCGGCCCCCATCTGGTGTCGACATGACGCCTCCAGTGGCGCCGTATGCCCATGCACCAGTGTGCTTGAAGCTCATGTCAGGCTGGCTGAGGACCACAGAGACGTCTGTCCATGCTAGAGCGAGGGTCAGTCTAGATTCCATTATGATGGTGCTGAGACTTACAGTGAGCTGGGTGTGGCGCGCAGTTGCCCGCGGCACATTCGATGGCGATATAGAACAAGTTGCCGTGCTCGCCCTTGCCTGTGACATTGTCAATCCTCGATTATATGATATCCTTGTTAAGGTTGTCCTTACTCATGGACAGAGTCGAGACCAGCTTGCCATCAATGTACATGTTCTGATCCCATAGCTGAGTCTGCGGGTTCAGCTTGTCTGTGGCGGTGGTCAGGGAGGCTACAAGCTTCGTACAAAAGCGACGACTTACAATGAGTTCGCACAGCAGAGCCAGGTCCCGCTGTCACTGACTTTCCGTGGAACACGTTCCAGTCTGGCTGTGTAAGGCTTTGTACTACGATGTCTTTCTCCCTCCTTCACTTACTTGGTGCGTCGCCCGTCAAGGTGTAGGCATTGTTACACCAGGCAGTGGTCCCAGCACGGCCGCAGAAGGTGCTGTATGGGCATTAGTATGGAGACAGAGAGGCATGGGCAGATGGAAGATCGTACTCGCCAGGTCCGATAGCGCTGACGCCCTGCATAAAGGACTGGTTGTCATCTGTGTAGATGCCGCTCCATAGGGAGTTGTGCCCGTTGACAGGGTTAGGCAGGGCTGGAAGTATGACAGTAGTGTCTGCTTCCTGGATCCATGCTGCTCCACGAGTACTGAGGGTAACAAAATCAGAGTTTGCTAGGGCTCCGGTAGCAAGAAGGGCGACAGCGCTGAGGGTGCTAAGATGTCCTTGCATGGTTGTGTTTGTTGACGGAATTTCTGTGATATGCCTGTACTTCTGCCTTCAAACGCTTCCCTACGATTTCTTATAATACCTACTAGTACTCTGTGCATGACTAGATTCTTTCCGATGTGGTCGAAGCAGGAGAAGTATTCCGAGTAGGTCATTTCCTCCACTTGACTAGCACGTTTCGAGTCGGGTTTCAAGTTGATATATTGGGCCAACCAACCATCTGGGACCATATAAAAGAGATTTTCTCCGCGAATCGCCCTGACGATCTACAAACAGATCAAGTACGGAACAAGCAACGTATTGTTTCTAGAAGGTTGTTAGAGTTTCGTGTTTCAAGCTTTGGTCAGGAAAGCTTGAAACGGTTGTGGGATTTTTCGTGTGCACCTTCAAGCAGGCAGGAGCCGAGGTAGAGGCAACGAACCTGATGCAGAGCTGCCCCGTTCATGGAACCTGCGGCATGATTTAAACATTCCGACGAATGCCGACAGTCCTTGCGACTCATTTTGTGTCGTCGCCCTTATTAGGGCTCTTACAAACCCATGTGGCAAGAGATGAAGTGCAAGCGAAGTAGCGGCAGATGCGGAGCACTACTCCGTGTAGCTGATCTGATAGTAGCATTATACTTCGAGAAGGTCAAGAGTGGCTAATGACACATCATGCTATGTCTCCTGACAGAGGACTCGGCATGTAAGGCACGGAGTCGCCGCCAACCATATCAGATCTACTGATGGAAGAGACCTTCTGAGGTCACAGAGATGAAACCTCTCGTGGTAGGCCAAGCTAACTTATAAGGACAGGTCGTATCTCTACCACTTCTTGCATATCGTACATGTATTCGTCCTGGACAACTCTTGGTCAGTATCGCCCGACTACTTATGCTTACTCTGATCCGCCTCTTGCCCCTTCATAACCCATCCGCTATGATGCTTCGCATAGGCCTCCTCCCCCTCCTTACTCCTCATAGCTTCCCTCAACTCGAATTTGTCCGGCACATTGAGACCCTTCTCCGTCGCATCTCTCTGCTCGATCCTCTCCTTCCACTCTTGGATTTTCGGAAAGTTGTCGATCTCGACTCCTGCCCAGCGGTGCCACTCCACCCAGGAGAAGCAAGCAATGTCCGCGATGCTATATTTTCCTCCCACAATCCATTGGCCCTCTTTTTGAAGTCTATCTTCGAGTACAGAGTACAGTCGCTTGGTCTCTGTCTGGTAGCGATTGATGGCATAGGGGATCTTCTCTGGCGCATATCGGTGGAAATGGTTCGCTTGGCCCTGCATAGGACCTATGCCGGATTGCATCCAGGTAAGCCATGAAAGGGTCTCCCAGTACTCTGCACTATCAAATGGGAAGGAGATCTTATGATCCTTGTCGTAGCGGGTCGTAAGATACTGTAGGATGGCGCCGCCTTCAAACACTCGTAGCGGTGGTGAGACGGTGTGATCAACTATGGCAGGGATCCGCCCATTTGCTGGTTCTCAGTCAGTACATGGGGGACATGGGGGACCGATGACTGTACGATTGATCTCTAGAAACCAAGGCTCCTTCTGCGTGTTTTTGGAAATGTCGATCTTGTGGACTTCATAGTTTAAGCCGAGCTCCTCGAGAGCGAAGTGAATCTTATGGCCATTGGGTGTACCGGCGGTGTAGACCTTGATGTTAGTGGACATGGTCATCGAGGGTACTGATCAAACAGATTGTAGGAGAAACCTCGAAAGAGCTTTATTATAATGCTCTAATGTCAACATGAAATTATCACCTCAGTCAGCAGCATGATGTCAGTGGGGCACCAGGGTCTGTCTGGGAAAAGCTGCCGACTTGAGTCGCGGGAGCTTCACGGCTCCATTTCTAGTGCCGAGGTCGGAGCCGTGGAATGTAGGACGGAACAGGTGATATATTTGTGTGGGAAATATGTACATGACCAAGGTGCTCAGCAGCTTGTGAGTGTCCAAGGCACATTCTACTAGAAGTGACAAGTTTCTAAAATCAAGTTTGTTGGTAATGCATGAGGTGGCCGGGTAGAAGGGAGGATCTGTGAGGTGGTTGATAGCTTGCGCTGAAGCAGGCGAGGAGTGATTTCGTGTCGCCTACTCGAGGCGAATAGGGGCCTTGGACTTCCAGAAGCAGAGTGCGAAGCCAATGAGTACCTTCAGACCTCCAGCAAGCCAGATGGCAGGTGCAATGTCGCCGCCATAGGTCAAGAAACCGCCCGCAATGGCTCCCACACATGTCATGATCATAGAGGCTGCTCGTCTGTTGCGCTTCGAGTTCTTAGTGAGCGGTGCAGTCAGGAGCTTCTCGTCGTATGCCAAATCACAGTATGCGCTGGTCAGCACGACGGTCGTAAGTTCGCTATAACCGAGGAAGCGAGATACAACGATCTGGCCGGCGGCGGAGATGGAGAGCAAGCACAGCGGAAGCAGGACAATGTTATTGTCAGGAACCGTACGTCCTGCATCTGGCGGAACCACACCGAGCTGCACCAGTAGAGCACTGATGAAGCAGAGAAGAGCTCCGACCAGAAACGCCAGGATGATAGTAGTCCGCTTGAGAGGTCCAAGATACCTCATAGCCCTGCTGTAAAGGAAAGAACCGAGCACAAAGCTGAGAATGGCGGTGCCTGACTTTGCCCATCTGAACGGTTGATCTTTTGGTTGACCGGAGAAACCTAAACCAACATAGACAGTATTGCCTGTGAACATCAGCGATCAGCCTTGAGTGTTTATGGTGAGACTGACCAGTCTGCATGCTGACGAAGCAGCTCCATACATTAAAGACGGCTCCATCAAGAAGACCAGTCGTGAAGCAGCTCAGTATCAAAAGAATATCAGTCCATGCCTCCGATACCGTCTCCTCGAAATATTGTCGGAGAGTGGGCTTATCCTTGTTCGCAGTAGGGTCTTCAACGTCGGCCATGATTGGTGGTGGGAGAGCAATAAATCAGATGATTTGAAAGGGACGATACTTGTAGAGACGGGGGAAAATGGCGTCCTCTGGTGCGGGGAGAGGGATGCACGTTCCTTTTACCGTAGCCCTCTTTCGAGACAAGCCTGTCAAGCTTTCGTATGTCTTGATATGCCGTGACGGTAGGCGAGTTGGCCCGACGACTTGGCAGAGAGTGGATCGAGGTAGTGGTTCAATCAGAACTTCTTGGACGTGACGAAGCAATAGATAGTAGACCTTGTCTGATAGTCGGTGATGTGTCAACAGTCTTGTCTCGTCTTGACTAGTCTTGAGTGAACTAAGCCTCAAGAGGGAGCAGCCAGTGTCTTGGCGATGTGATGGTTTTCGTAAATGGCGGGAGTTCCTGAATCTTGGAGCGGGGAATGGTGCCGTAGCTCCACATAGTGATGACGTGAAAGCACTACAGCTCGACATCGATGAGATCCCCGATAGATATTGCCCAGGTTGGTCCCTTTTAGTTTTCCATATTTGGTTGCGAGCTTGTCCACTTGTCCAACTTTTTGTTCTCCTCCAGTAAACTACACAAATCCAATCCAGAATGACACACTACGTAGGTCAGAGCGTGCTCGAGGAGCGCCGAAAGAGGAGTCTCGATGCATATGCCAAAGCTGGGTTGAGCTCTCCAAAGGCTGGAGTGTGAGTTGATAATTATCAATGTGCAAATCCAGTCCTTACTGACCATTCTCACAGCCCACAGCCAAAGCGTGGTGGCAAGGGGGGTGACATCCTTGGTCCACAGAACCCAGATCGTGCACGCCAAGAGCCGGACACGATCCGACCACCTTCGACCGACAATGGCAAAATGCCTAACATGAAGTGGTACGTTGAATACATCGAAGCTATATAGACCACATCTGATACTCTCCAGGTCGTTCACCGACTCTCACATGCGTCTCGAGGAAGGTGGCTGGGCGAGGGAGACCACCACCCGTGAGCTGCCGACCTCCAAGGAGATTGCTGGTGTCAACATGCGCCTCGGACCTGGTGTCTATCGTGAGCTTCACTGGCACAACGAGAGCGAGTGGGCCTATATTATCGCTGGATCATGTCGTATCACTGTGCTTGACGTCGAGGGTGGTTCCTTCATCGATGACCTCAATGAGGGTGACTTGTGGTATTTCCCCACTGGTTACCCTCACAGTATCCAGGGTATTTTCGATTCTCCGTTCAAAGCACCCCTACATACTGACGTCTCCAGGTCTTGGCGATGAGGGTACCGAGTTTCTCCTGATCTTTGACGATGGTGGTTTCTCCGAGGACAGCACTTTCCTCCTTACCGACTACCTGGCAAAGACGCCAAAGTCAGTCCTGGCAAAGAACTTCCGCATCGACCAGCGCATCTTCGACTCCCTATCCGAGCACGAGAAATACATCTTCCAGGGAACGATGCCAGGCACTCTCGAATCGGACCGCAAGCAAGTCATCCAGTCCAAGCACCGATTCACTCACCGCATGCTGCAGCAGAAGCCCATCAAGTTCCCTGGTGGCGAGGTCCGAATCACTGATAGCTCGAACTTCCCGGTCTCTAAGACTACCGCCGCTGCTCACGTCACTATCGTTCCCGGCGGTCTTCGCGAGCTCCACTGGCATCCCAATGCCGACGAATGGTCATTCTTCCTCCGCGGTCACGCTCGCGTCACTATTTTTGCTGCAGCAGGGAACGCTCGTACTTTCAACTACGTTGCTGGAGATGTCGGTATCGTACCCAAGAACAACGCCCACTACGTTGAAAACATCGGCGACGAGCCACTTGAGATGCTCGAGATGTTCCGTTCCGACAAATTCCAGGACTTCAGTACCGAACAGTGGTTGGCGCAGACACCTGCGACCATGGTTGCTGAGCATTTGAACTTGACTGGCGAGAACAGAGAGAAGTTCTTGAAGAGCCTGAGCAAGGACAAGACCGCCGTTAAGCCACCTATCAGGAGAGCAAGGTCAATGGGTGACATGGAGGAGGTCCTTGACGAGATCTCGTACGAGATTGTATAGTCGGAAAACGAAGAGGACGACGACCGTGTACATAGCAGTCTCCCTTTTGTAAATTGCAGTTGCGCAAATCTGAATTCATACATCTCCAGAAACCAACCATCAATCCAACTGCAGCTGTACGATGTCATGCTATTTACAATATGTTCATGGAGTTCGGAGCAAAGCAATGCGTCCTCCTGCCTTGATCGTCTCTCCTGGCTGCACAAGCAACTTCTCTACCTTTGTCCCAGCCTTCAAGTCTCCTGGAGAATTCACGCCAATCTCCAGCTTCATCGCCTCCAATATCGCCACAACCTTGCCAGCATCGAGCACGTCGCCCTCCTTGATCTCCACCTTCCAGACGTTCGCATCGACTGGCGCATCAACACTAACAATATTCGGATCTGCAAATCGTCAGCCTTTCCTTTCTCCTTTTCAAGGTTATACTCACCATTAACCAGTTCCTCCACCGTTCCTTCATCAACCTTATTCCTCCCCTTCTCCTCCCTCCATTTCACCAAACTCTCCTCCTCAGCCCTCACCATCTCCTCCTGCGCAACCCTCTGCCTCTCCCTAATCCCCTTGACCTCCTGCCTCGTCTGCTCCAACACGCGATTATGCTCCGCCATATCAAATGTCCCCTCCTCATACTCAAACTCATACCTCCCGCTCCTGAACCTCGCCAAAATGTCATCTAATTCCGCTTCACTCACCCTCTTATAAGTCAAGATGTCAAAATCCCGAAACAACCACGGCCGCTCCCTCGCGAACCCCCGCTTCCACCCAAAGTAATCGAAACACGGCACCGTGCGCCCCGTCATCTGATACCCGCCCGGACTATCCACGGGGTAAATACTCATGCAACTTCCGCCCCAACTCACCGTTCCCTCGGGCGTGAAGACACGACTCGGATTCTGTTTGGGGCACGACATGCGCTGCCGCGGGTCCACGGGCAGGGAGACGGTGTTGCCGCAGAAAAATCCCACTACGACGGCCATGAATTGGCCTGAGAGGTAGATGTCCTTCAGCTGGTCGGGGGTGAAGGCGTTGTTGCGGGCTACGAAGGAGAGGTTGTCAGGAAGGTAAGGCGCGTGGGGCCGTTGGGTTTCCGTGTAGCGCTTTATAGCGTCTGTTTGGGGCTGGGATTCGAAGGAGAGGGGGAGGCGGAAGATGCGGCAGGGGACTTTGGTGGTTGAGAGGTCGCCGAGTTGGGACTCGAGGGATTGGAGGTGGGAGACGAGTCTATCGCGGGGCAGAGAGGCGCCGTCGTAGAAGAGGGTGATGGAGGTGCAGCAGCCGACTGTGTTGATCAGGTGAGACTTGAGGAAGTCAGGGGCGGATGGTGAGTGCAGGGCTGTTTCAAGAGCGGTGACTCGACAGCGGTGATTGAGGTCAAATTCCTCGTTGCCGTATTCTACGATCAAGTGATCGTCACCGCCTTGACGGTATCGGACTTGTGGTAGATTGCCTGTGGGTTCGCGCTGCCAGACAACTGCATTGTCCCCGTTGCCCGCAGGTTTAAAGTGAGCATTGATGGGCTTGATGGAATCGAGTGAAGCACCAGATTTGAGAGCAGACTCGACACTGTCTAGAAACTGATCGTTGTCCTTTCGTACGGTCAGAGCTTCCTCCAAGGTTACTCGCTTGTACTGCATCGTGTCTCCAGCCTTGATCTGACCCATCTTCCACCACTCTGCTCGAATGATGGTAGTGCTTGAAACGAACCCTCCAAAATTCGGACAGTCGACCGGGAAGATACAAGGATCGTCTCCAGTCCAATTCAGAGCTCCCATAGGATAGCCATATTCTACCAGATTGCTGGGGTGTGAGCCACCTTCGCCGCCATCCTTGCGAGCCCACTTTGGCACTGGCCCGACAAGCCTGATACCACTTCGGCTGGCATTGTGAGAGATCTTCCATTTCGTAGCATAAATCATCTCGATATCTTCGGGGACAAAGTAGCCATCTGAGTGTGGACCTACCATGGCCATGATCTCCCAGTCATTGCTGTACTCAGGAATAAGGTTTTGTGGAAGACTGACTTGAGCAGATAGCGCCTGAGGAACGTCTTTCGTAATAGACAAGAGATCTCCTGGTGCAAGCTGTCGTCCCTGATACCCACCGATCGCCACGAGTGGAGAAGTGCTCTTTGACCCATGGTATTCTGCTACAGAAGGAAAGCCACCATGAATGGCAAGGTAGGATCGACAGCCTCCAGCAAGAATCTTGCCAATCTTAAGCTTCTGTCCAGGCTTAATATGTGTTCGTGTCCACATCGGCACTGGTTTACCATCCAATGTAAATTGCATAGATGCACCAGTCAGTGCCACCACCGCGGCCCCGAAGAACTGAAGCTCCGGGCCATTCAGGGTGATCTCCAATCCTTCTTTTGTACGTTCGTTTCCAACAAGCATGTTGGCGATCTGGAATGCTACAGGATCCATGGGCCCTGAGTGTGGTATGCCCTTACCCACGGAAGGTCGAGCCGGTAGGTCTTGTATGAGTGTATATGCGCCAGGACTGATGACATCGACAACCGAAGGCGTATACTTGAACGTATTCAAGAAGGCAGTGATAGTGTTGCCAGACTCGAAGTCTTCTGAAAGGATGACCTCAGATAGAAAGTCCAGATTGGTGGGAGGGCCAGACACCCGTGAGCCAGAAAGAACAGAAAGGATACCCTTGACAGCGTCCGCCCTTGTTTTGCTGTGGTACATGACTTTTGCAATCATAGGATCATAGTTTGGCGTTACCCTTGCCCCAGTGAAGACCCAAGTGTCTATTCGACCACCCTCAATCTCATTCCAGTGAACTTCCTGCAGTAGACCAGGAGCCGGCGAGAAGTCCTTGAGCGGATTCTCGGCGTACACTCGAGCTTCGACAGCATGTCCAGAAGGTTCAGAAGGTACCAGTGATTGCAGGTAGTCCGCGTCCAGGCCGCCCTTTCCAGCAAGCTCTGCATCCGCCTGCTTGATCATGAGCTCCACCAGGTCAATATTATAGCACAGTTCAGTAATCCCGTGCTCGACCTGCAATCTCGTATTCATCTCAAGGAAGAAGAATTCTCCTGTGGCATCGTCGACAAGCGTCTCAATCGTTCCAGCTGACCCATACTGAATGCTCTCGGCCAGCTTGACAGCTGCCTCGCACAGTCTTTTCCTGAGTCCTTCATGCTTCTCCACAAAAGGACTCGGGCACTCTTCGATGACCTTTTGATGCCGTCTCTGAATACTACACTCCCTCTCTCCGAAAGCGACTGCCTTTCCCTTGCCATTTCCGAACACTTGCACCTCGATGTGGTGCCCTTTTTCGACGTATCTCTCCAAGAATACCCCCGGGTCCTTGAAGAGTGCTTTTCCCCTGCTCTGCACCATCTCGAAGCCTTTCCTGACCTCGCTCGCATCCTTACACACCACCAGTCCCATCCCTCCACCACCTCCCGTTGCCTTCAGCATGACCGGAAACCCTACCCTTTTCGCCTCCTTCTCCGCCTCATCCCCATCCTCGACCAGTCCCTTACTACCCGGCACAACCGGCACGCCCGCCTCCTCGGCCAATCCGCGCGCAATATGCTTCACCCCGAACTTCTCAATGACCTCAGGCCCTGGGCCTATCCACGCGAGTCCAGCATCTCTGACCCTCCTCGCAAAGTCCGCGTTCTCCGACAGGAAGCCATAGCCAGGGAAGATGGCGTCGGCATTGTGCTCCTTTGCGATCTTGATGATCGCGTCACCGTCTGTATATGCCGTGCTATCCGGACCAGGGAGTAGGACCGCCTCGTGAGCAGCAGTCACGTGCAACGAAGCCGCGTCGGCATTGGTGTACACTGCCACCGTACGCAGGTGTAGCAGCTTAGCAGTGCGGCAGAGGCGCACGGCGATTTCGCCTCTGTTGGCTATGAGGATGGTCTTGATGCGCTCCATTGCTCACTGCTCACATCAAGAAACAGATTCGGGAGACTCATCGAGGGTGGTTATGAAGCGCAGCCATGCAGGTGATATACGCCCATTGGTCCGCCAGCCCCAGAGCCGGAGCCTGGAGTCGCGTGCGGTACGATGCGCGGGCGAAGCGTGCCATGGCTGATAAGGAGGGGTAAAAGATGGGCGGGATCAGCTTGTTACGGCGGGCAGTGATGCAATTAGCAGATCAAGCTTCGTTTGATAAGGAGGGGTTCTTGTTGGAGGTCGATTGGAGATGGGGTTTCGGATCCGGTGGCTCACGGCTCGGAACCGTGATTGACTGCCTTGCCAGAGGGCATACCTGACTTGAGAAGTCCTGCATGTAATAGTAACGTCTTGGAACAACAGCGACAGTCACCATGGGCAAGTTGACGCAAAAGGTCATGATCAATGTGGATTTAGGTGAAGGTGCGGGGCAGGAAAGCTGTGGAGGAGGGGCAACTGCTGACACTCTGCGCAGGATACGGCAACTTCAAATGTGGACCAGACGATGAACTAATTCCTCTGATTGATCATGCGAACGTATGTCGCTCTATATATACATGCATTGTCAAGCTGTAAGGGTTGACCATTTCTAGGTGGCATGCGGCTTCCATGCCGGCGATCCTCTGATCATGCAGGAAACGGTGCGAGCATGCAAGAAAAACAATATTGCTGTAGGCGCACACCCTGGGCTACCAGACATTCAAGGATTCGGTCGTAGGGAAATCAAGATGTCGCCCGAGGAACTCACCGCCATGGTGCGCTACCAAGTCGGGGCTCTGAAAGGCTTCTTGGATGCAGAATGCGTGCCATTGCATCACGTCAAACCACACGGTGTTCTCTATGGTGAGGACAGCTTCGAGATGGACGACTCCGTTGCTGACAACGCTCAGGAATGATGTACAGGGACATCGAAACATGTCGAGCAGTCTATGCTGGTGTCCCGCCGGGCACTAGGGTGTTTGGTCTCGCTGGGACGTACCACGAGCAGGTGGCAAAGGAGCTCGGCCTTCCATTCACCGCTGAATTGTATGGCGATGTCAAATACAACAAAGATCGCACCCTGGTGATTGACCGGAAGAAGAAGTGAGTCGATACCATCATCGAGGCCAGAACCACAACTGATACGTGCACAGGGCATGGAAGCCTGAGGAGACCCAGAAGCACATCCGCGGTCAGGTGGAGGCCTCAAGCGTCACAGCAGTCACCGGCGAAGAGGTTGAACTTCCGATCGGAGACAATGAGGTATCTTTGTGCTGTCATTCGGACTCCCCAGGGGCGATTGATATTGTCAAGGCTGCTCGAGAGATCGTTGACAAATTTAATGCCAGCATATGATTCGGTAGAGTCATAGGAAGTAGATCACCAGATATAGCTGCTTCTGGAACAATCCGCCAGTATGACGAGCTCTTCACGACGGATCTTCGTCCATCGGATCTGTGACCGGCTCCGATCGTAAAGAGTCCGAAGATGATCCGTCCTCGTCTTCTAGTCTATAATCGTCGCTTCTCTGCACTAGACTGACGTAGTAATCGACAAGGGTCTCAGGCTTTGGGACTATTCGGAAGTGTACTCGTTGTAAAAAGTCCAGCTCCAGAGTCGCCAATTCGCTCGTGCTTATTCCGCCGATTCTTGCGTATGTAGGATTCGTCCAGAAACTGTCACTGAGTCCTTTTGAAGCCACCGTCGCCGCGGTAATCAAAAAGCGGTGTACTGTGAGACTGCCAATAGTAAAGGCGGGGTACAGTGCGCAGAGTCTGTCTATGTAGTAGACCATAGATAGGAGTATAGGAGGCGAGAGCGTAGCATGCTGTATTAGTCGATTAAGATAATCATGACACGATATGCCAGGAGGCGCTCTGGAGAGTGTTAGTGAATTCTGAATGTATGAACCATACGAGCCGCAGATACGGACCTTGAATGAAATCTAGTGAGTTTACCGTCTTTCAAAGGTATTTTGTCGTTAAGTCGTATCAATTCCATAAGCATATCCGCAATCAGGACACCTAGGTCTTTCGGATCGCATGTTTCGTACTGGCGAGGCATGATCTTGACACCTTTTGAGTCTACCTTTGCCTTTTTCGGCGCCAATTGCGCTATGGTTGCTTGTGCAACTTCCTGGACCGTGCTCTTCGCTGCTTCGGTTCCATCTTCTGTTGTACTCGTCTTGCTTTCGTCTGGGGGAGAAACTCGAGGTAAGGGTTTAGGAGGCGGTGAGGACGGCACGTCTTCAGCGGAACTCATCGGAGGAGGTGTTGAAGTCTGCTTTCGCTTGTTGCGGTTGACTGGTTCAGTGACTGGTTTCGCCGTAGGTGGATAGCCTTCCGGAGAGTATTGAGTGCCTGCATCAGCGTATTGGAGCTTGGGTTGCTGCCTCGGTGACTGGGGCACTGCCGGCTGCGCAAATGTGTTCCTTGGGAAAGTAGGTGGTGTAGGAGGTTTTGATGTTGTTGAGGGTGATCTATTGGGTCGGGTACTTCTATATTGGTTGTAGCCAGAAAGGCGAGGTGACGCTGCTGGCGAAGCAGACGAGGTCAGTGTAGACATTTGCGCTCGATCCTGACTCGTTCCCTGGCGGTCCTCACACCAGCACTTCGACGTCGAGGTAGGAGCGAGAGCATACTCGGTCGTACAAGACTTGTGGAGGACAACTGCGCGGCAGGCTTGTCAACGAATGCCTTTGAAAAGTCCACTTTCGCTGGCACCGAATTACCGCAAATCTGGGGGATGTGCGCCTTCAGTCGCCGCGCGCGCTGTCAATCCCGTGCGAACGATTGACCGTGGTGTGATGAGGGGTGAGTTTGATCAGTGCAGGACGCGGGCAATAGAATGTCAACCAAGCCAGCACGTGGGCGTCAAAAATTGCGGCTGATGGCTTCCGATCGGCCCAGCGCCCGCTTTTAGCCTTTGAAAAAATCTGCCTCTTGCTTTTGGCTGGTAGTCGTGATAGGCATTGATGATGCGACCGACTTGACAACGACACAAATAACCTTGGACACTGACGACTCGACAGTGTGACTGCACAGAGGAGTACTTGGGAATTTCCCGGGTGATCATCATAAGTACGTCTACTATCAAAGATGCAATCTAATTCAGTCCCACCAAGTAGTGGAGTCCTTGAGTATCAAAGCTCATCATCCGTCTCATCGTCCTCAGCCGGCGCTGAGGCTTTATTCTTTTGTGTAGTTTTCGTCTCTTGCTGTTTCGATTTCGCAAAGGGGAGCTCTCTTCGAGGTGGAATCTTACTGAGATCTGCCTTCGTAGGTTCCTGAGCTTTGCTGACACTGGGACTTATCGAGCCTTTCTCCAGCGTCTGTGACCGCGAACCTGGTGTAGCACCAATCCTGTGCATGACTTCGTCCAAATCCCGGTCGCTCTCTGGCTCCGGTGTCTCTGTCCGCTGAGTTGCATCGCTCAGGTTGGCGGCCTCTCCGAATGCATGATCGTCATCGTCACCACCATCGTCCTCGTTCTCGGGGTCGTTTGCCTCGGTAGCCTTGCGTTTCCTGTCCCTGCTACCCTTCGTTCCGTTGGTACGTCTCGAGACGTTACTGTCATCATCTGGATCTATACCAGCTTTGATCAATTGACGTTGCTGATCACGGATCTTGAGTTTCTTCGTATTCAGAAGTGCTGCAAACCTCTGAAGCAACTTGTCCTTTTGACTGTCTTGGAGAGTTTTGGCATCATTGAGCTGCTTCTGAAGACTCTCGACTCGGCGACTCTGCTCACCAACTTCCGCCTGAAGTGATTGCGTCTGGCTTTGGAGTGCGGTGACTCTTGCGGCAGCTTCGGCCGCCCAGTCCAGAACACTCAACTCCGTCTCATCATCCGGTTTGAGTACAATTTCTCCAAGGCGTTGCTATTCGTGTTAGTCGCAATAGTAGCGGTGTCCATCGACGTGATTCTTACTGTGATACCCTTGATATTCTTACGGAAGGAGAAGGTCAGATCGCCATTGATAGCAGCTACTACCTCTACGTCTTTCACGGCATCCTCGGAAAGACTGTTTTCAAGCTGTAGAAGCCTTGCACGAATGATGTTGTGCCAGTCCTCGGTCGAACTGTTACCTGACTTTTTGTGCAGTTTTTCCAGTTCGTTGTGCCTAAGACTGGTGACATATACTTGTTCGCCGTCTGTTGCTTGCAGAACCAGATCCAGTCGTTGGGATGATGACTGCTCTACCCGGGCTATCACATACTGATCCCGACCAGCATCCGTCCTGCGGATCCGCAATACACTCGACGTCGTCATGAAATTTACGACAAACCGTCAAAGTGGATCCTAGGGCAGAAGACAGGGTCAAATGCTGATTGAGATCAGCTGTCTTTGCTTCGTGTTGAGCCGTGGTTCGTATGTTGACAGAGAGAATGTTTGGGAGTGAATACACAGCTGACCCAGGCAACAGTGACGACCAGGACCTGCGATTTTTTCACCGGTGTTATCCCGACTGCCCATACACCTACCTCTTCTCGAACAGGCTCCTATGCTGCCTAGTCAATGGCAATTTCTGTAAGGTCTGCTGTTGATCATGCTACTGCTACACCAACAATGATCACATGCTTCAGGTCGTTCGCGCAGACCGTTTCTCGCGTCAAAGTCGTGTGAACATTTCAGGGACAGCGCACGGGCCAAACGCCAAAGCACGGACAGTGCTCGAACGTGATTGGTCCAACCTCCCTGTGTGTCTCCAACCCGTGCATTTTGCACAATCATCATCACCGACCGCATATCGGACCACCTCACTTTCACCCTGCATCGCCAGGTCCTGCGACATTACTCGGATCTTCAAGCGCAGCATCTGCGCGCGTCACCGTCAACATGACGGCCGCCGTAGAGAGCTGGGACGACGATGGAGACTTTCAGGGAGATCTGTTCGCGCACTCGGTCTCGACTGTACAAACATCACTATCCTCGCGACTTTCTGTCAACTCCGAATCGAACGCCGCCGAGGAGGACTGGCAAGTTCAAGTATCACCGAACGACGACATTTCAACGACACATGCGATTCAATCTGCGAAACGAGCCGGCGTACCGATTCCAGCCAATGTGCCAGCTTCAGCACTGGTCGGCGGTAGTATCAAGAGACTCGGAAAGAAGAATTCACGACAACGACTTGACGATGGATGGGGAGATGATCTGGATATACCTTCTGGAGGAGGACTCACACTAAAACCACGAAAGATTGAGCCTCCACCCACGATTGATGACAATGAGGAACACGACGACTTTGACGAATTTGAGGGCAGCCTGGGAATACGCTTCGCCGGAACGAACAAAAATGGACGAAACCGAAGCTCGTCGACATCAGCCATGAGCCCAAGCCTAGGAAGCCAGACGGCAGAAAGCGAGGACGACTTTGGCGGACTTGAGCTGCCGGGTGGAGATGTGGATCTTCAGAGCTTGCTTCGCAAACGCCAAGCTGCTGAAGCTGCAAAGTCGCCAGAGATCGCCACTCCCATCGAGCAGCCAAAGGCACAACAGGCACCGAAATCACCAAAATTCTTGCAAGAATCCGACAACTTTTTCGACGACCTCGAGGTTGGAGGTGGCGATGTCTTCGACCCCAAGAAGCTCACATTGCACAAGAACGTCAAACAGAAGTCATCCAAAAGCAGTCTTGTACCTCCGACCCGCGCACCCACAACAACGCTCACATTCACCGAGAAGACTACCCGGATACCTCGCCCAGTGCCTAGCATTAAGCCTGCTCAGTCCCGATTGGAACCCGTCATGGAACCTGGTGCGACTTCGGTAGCGCGACACCGATTGCAACCTACAACAACGAGTGCTCAGCTTTTGCGATCTAAGCGTTCGATGCCCGTCATGAAGAGTAATTACAACATGAGCTCGAAGCCTAGTGTGCCCTTCTTGCCCGCCGGCTCTTCTGTTCAATCGCATCACGTCAATGCGAAGTCTTCGTCTCAACATCTCAGGCGAGACTCGGATCCCCACAGAGGTCTTTCGCCGCCACCAAGATCGTTCTCGAGATTGTCCAATGCATACATCCCAGACACGCCATCAAGGACTTCAAGAAGGAATGACTTCGCGCCCAAAGATCTCCTCAGAGAAGCTGCAGCAAAGCGTACACTCACAAAGCCGCAGAAGAAACGTTTCTTTGGCGATGGCTCTGAACTTGAAGTTTTCGACGACCTGCCGACCTCAGCGACCAAAGAATCCAAGTTCTTGAAGCAGCCGTCCGCCAGAACAGCGCCAAAGACACTACGAAACATCCCAAGCAGGCTTGATCTTCGCGAACACGGCACAGGTGCTCGATCAGCACTAACAGACCGCATGTCCACCCCGTTACCGGGCCCTCAGACTCCGAGGAGCCCTCTCAAGGTTTTCCAGGAACCGTCCAACACACCTCGATATCTTCGAGACACAGCTGCAAGTCGTATCGCTCGCGAGTCTCGCCTCGCCAATGTGCCGCGACCACGCAGTGAGGGACCTCTGATGCCAGTCAGCACAAACTGGAAAGCTCAAATTGCAGCTCGTAGCCCTCATACATCTCCCAGTGCGGCCCGTAACAAGGGCAGACGCATACAACCTGGTTTGATCAAGCCAGGAGATGCGAACATTATCAAGTGTATGCCTCTCCCTCCCTCTAGCTTTGAGCTATCTCCAAATCCTCAGCTCCCTGCTCCTCCCTCTCCGAACCCATCACTAATCTTCTTGCAGCTGAAAAGGGCATGACATATAATCCTCAAACACAACGCTGGGAAGGCAATGAGAACAGTCTCAATGTGTTCGACTTTCCGCCGCCTCTTCCCACTCCTACTCCTCTTACCCATCAACGCTCGCATTCTTACCTTGGTCACTATGACCATCCGGCTCCTGTACCTTCGCCGCCCAGACCAGCATTGATTGCACCTATGTCTACGAACAGCACACAGAATATTCAAGTTGTAGGTGGCATGGTATTCGACCCAGTGCGCATGTGCTGGCTCAAAGTCAAACCGGATCAGCAGCAACACCGCACACCAAGCGCCAAAGCCTCGCCTCAGATCGATGAGGACGACGAGGACCCTTTCGCGGGTATCGACGACCTCAAGGATAACGCCTCTGCTGCTCCTGCCGCTGGCGCTGGGGCATCACTCGGGCACAGTCAAGCTGGCGGACTTGCCAATGACGAATGGCTCGTTGGGGAGGAGTTTGATCTTGGACCAGAATTCATTCGTAGGCAGAAAGAAGAGGAGATCATTTGGCGCCGTCGTTGTGAGCTGTGGTTCACTGGGTTTGACGGTACACCGCGTCCCGATTCGCGTGCATGGAGATGGAGGATTCGCGAGATTGCAGGCATGCCGCGGTGAAGTCATTGTCTCTTCGCCTTCGCCTCACGAGGCTTCGGGTCGGTGCATAAAGGGCTAAAACTTGCATATGATGGTCATGGAACATAGTCATGAGAGAGATGCCGTAATGAACCTTCTTCACGATTGACTATTTGCAAGCATACTCTTGCTCTACATGCGATCGACAAATACTCTGGCTGATTGTGAAGCACCGTCGATCTTTGTGGTGGGATAACCGTTTAGATCGGATCTCAGATTTGTGCTTTTGTGGTTCAAGCATCGCTCGTGAGGTCATCATAAAGCGGGCTTGGCATGAACTTCTTCATGCTGTGAACCCTGTAGTCATACTCCGAGCTTCTCTTCCCACACACCAGCACGAGCGCATATCGGAGTTTTCTTTGCAGGCTCATTCTATTCTCTTTAAGAGCTCCTGTAACATTACACTTTCCCACCTTTCTACACCAATTTCGATCACTTCTCGTAAATCGCCGGCGATGGCGGATTTGCAAGAATTATTCAGTCGTCTCAAAAGCTCGAGCAGTGCAAACCAGCAGAACTCACAGAGCTCTCAGCAAGCTCCTTCACAATTTCCTAACTTTCCGACAAGCTATCAGCAGCCGTCTGTCTCTTCGCCCATCTTCTCTCCCCCAGCTCACACCCCGAACCCTGTGGGGTCAGGTATCCTGAGTCCGAACCTGTCTACACCCAGTCAAGATGCAAAAGCGGCAAATCTTCTGAACCTCCTTCGCTTCAACGGACAGTCACAACAACCCAGTCCTCTCGCAAACCTGCAAAATGTGGCAAATACCTCAAAGAGCTTGGATACACCCCTTCAGGTTTCCGGACTTGCACCGCAGTCCACCGACTCCGTCACGCGTGGCGTCACTTCGCCTTCCAGTAATCCTCAGAGTTTCTTGCTCAATCTTTTGAACCAGCCACGGAAGACAACAGAACAGCCCACCGCCCCACTGGAAGCTCCGCAGCCGAAGCCGGTCGGCACTGGTCAACCAGAGCTTGTAAACAATCTGGCCGAAGCATCGCTGTCTTTCAACGACGACTCGAAGAATTCTGTGTCCCGAGAAGCAACTCCGGTCAGGGTCTTCGGGTCTGCCAAATCTCGTGAAACCACTCCCTTCGAGGTTCCCACAGGTCAGAAAGGAAATGGCATGTTCACTTACGTGAATCCGTTTGAGCATCTTTCAGCGTCGACTCCCAAGAAAGCGACTCCGAAGCCTGACGCAACTCAACCACAAACTCCAGCAGATGTGACAACTGAGGTTGTTGCTACTGCTGCTGCTCCTGGCGCACCTACCGCACATCAGAGACTCGATGTCCAAACCAGCACAAGCGCACAGAATGAAGCCCCCACAACGACACCAGACATGGTGTCTAGTGTCGAACAGGAAGATCAGGTGCCTGACTCATGGCAGACAGCGACCGAGGCTCCCGGTGTTGTCAAGGTCTTCAACTTCCCAATGAAGCCATTTGTCTCAATAAAGTTCCGCCCAGAGCCAGCAGGAACGGTATTCAGGCCCAACATAATCATGGACATTGTGCGCCTGAAGAAAGACTTTGATCAGATCGATAGGACGCTCGCGACAGCGACCGAGACTCACATTGCATATGCAATGTCCAAGTCAGGCGGTTTCCGTGTCATTCGTCAGGATTCAGGGCGCGACAAGCAAGTCTTCAAGAACAGTCAGGAACGTACTTTTCACATTCAGATCAGGGATAGCCGAGAAAAGATCCCAACTGATGCCATACTTGCTACTGGTGTGAATGGCTCGGTATTCTGGACAAAAGTTGATGCTTCTATTGAGGACAAATGGGAGGACCAGAACTTGGAGGCGAAGGGATTTATTCTACCAGCAATCAATGCACAGGAAGAGAACACTTCAGGAAGTCCTGTGAAGACTAGGACAAAGATGAGTAACAGGCATTCCGACATCTTCGCCATCTCTCGCGGCAAATCTATCCATATCATCACCCCTGAAATAGCGGGTTCTGCCAAATACGCCGACGCGAAGACCAGGATTGTCAACACTGAGAAGTACTACCAAGAGAGAAATCTCAAAATCACCACTGGAAAGGCGTGCAAAGATTTCGTCTTTAGCGAAGACGATTCCACCATTGCGTCTCTGGATAAGGCCGGTCGCATTCGGTTTTGGGACATGAAGGACATTTCTGAGGCTGCCCGCAACAGCAAGAAAGTAAGCTTGGAGCTTAAGAACCCCTTGCTTACGTTTACTGCTACATTGGCATCTGAAAAGATTTCGCCCACTTCCATCATGTTTCTGGACAAAGAGAGACCCTGCATCAAAGGCGTAGCTCTTCGTTACCTTCTCGTTGGATTCAAACAGAATCATCTGCTGCAGCTTTGGGATCTTGGACTCGGTCGTCCAGTACAGGAGTTGCACTTTCCCCACGACAGCGACGCAGACGCCATCTGCAGCATTAACTATCATCCCAAGACTGGCATCATCGCATTGGCGCACCCAACAAGAAACTCCATCTTCTTCATCCATCTTTCTGCGCCTCGCTACACCATCCCTAACATGGACCAAGCGACATATGTCTCCAAGCTCGCCAACGAAGATCCACTGCCCAAGCCAGAAGCCACCGCGATAATGTCAGGTGTGAGAGAAATCTCATTTGGCTCAAAAGGTCAGCTGCGCAGCATTGACATGCTCGTCAGCCCTGCATCTGCGGAGACTGATAAGGAGGAAACTCTCTTCGAGTTGTACGCAATGCACTCGACTGGAGTGACTTGCCTGAGCATCAAGAAGGCCGATCTTGGTTGGGGACCGGACAACAAGATTCTTTCCCCTGTCGATGCCGAGGAGGCTGACCTGGTCAGCATCTCAGAATTGACGGCCACTGCTCCTACCGCGCCTCTTGTTGATACCCCAGCAAAGGCTAAACAAATACCCAAGGAGGAGCAAACCAAGCGTGCTGTCTCGCCCAAACCCAAGACAAAGGTTACACCACCTGAGACAACCGTCGAGACCGTCAAGCAGTCAATTGAGCTTCCTCCGGCCGCACCACTCGCGGTCAATCCACCAATCTTAACACCGGATTCATACGCTATGGCCGCCTCGAGACCTGCAAGCATGTCATTGCCGGAAGCAGTTATTCCCGAAAGGAAGCCGTCGCCAATCGAGAGGCAGGCCAAGTTACCTGACCGCACGAAGGCGTCATTGACGAATGGCGATGCTGCGGGTGCTGATACTGCGACTCGGATCTCGCAGCTGATTACTTCCGAGCTGGAGACGCTCTACAGGCGTATCGCGGAGGACAGGCGAGTCCAAGATGCCACTGCGACGTCGCGCCAACAAGGGGTTCTGCAGCTGGTGTCCGATACACTTACTGATAATGTCGAGAGAAGTCTGGCTAAGATCGTGTCGACCAGTATGCAGCAGGAGCTTCTTCCAGGAGTCACAGACGTCTTTGCTGCAATGGCTGAGCGTCGCCTCGCCGAGCATCTGCGTGATTCGGTCGGCAATGTAGTCCCCCAAGAAGTCCGCGCTGCTCTTCCATCAGCTCTAGCGACCGCATTGCGCGATCCTGAGACAGCCCGGCTTATGGCTGGCCCTATCTCGGCAGATTTGTCTCAGAAAGTGCTTGCGACCATGGAGGGTGTTGTGCGCAAGACTATTGCTCCTACAATTTCTCAAACCATCACTTCCGCTGTTCAGCAAGCTATGCAGGACAGCGAAGGTCGTTTCGAGAGCCAGCGAGCGGACAACGATGCTAAATTCGACCGCCTTGCTAATCTGATCTTCGGCCTTTCAGAAACTCTTCAGCGCGTTACGACCAGTCAAGCAGCCCTCCAGGACCAAGTCTCAAGTCTTCAACGTCAGCTCGAGAATACAAGACAATCATCCCGCCCAAGCACTGCATCCGCAAGTCGTGCACCTATTCCCGTCCCACAGGATCCTGAGCTCGAGGAAATTACCGACATGATGAAGGAAGGGCGATTCGAGGAAGCGACTATCAAGGTAAGCCTTCTGGCTGTTGCGTGCTTCTGATTCCCGCTGACCATACCTAGTGGCTACAATCCCCGCGTCAAGCTCTTCTCTACGACCAGCTCTTTGTCCGAATTAACCCACAGTACCTGCAAAAGTTATCGCCGCTGGTCAAGCTTTCGGTCTCCGCCGCTGTCAGCACATCCTTCGACCAGAACGTCGACCAGCGTCTCGATTGGCTGAATATCATTCTGTCCAGTACCGATCTGCAGGACCAAGAGATTGTTCAGGTCGCACCCAAGATCATGAACGTCTTGCTCGGAAGGATTCAAGGAGCCTACATGACCTTTGCCGAGAGGGATCCCAACGATCCTGTACTAAGGAAGTTCAGTGGATTGAGCAAGAGGATTGGAGAGATGGGTAGGCTTGCTTAGGTAGCAACAGGCTACCACTACTAAGGCATGCATGGTGCAGCAATCGAGCGCAGATGGGTACGGAGCAGACTCTCGAGAGGCATATGGCATGGCGGAAGATCCTACAGCGGAGTTCCACGTGACCGCTTGAATTACTACGAACATGCTAATTCAAGATTATTGAACAATGTGCTGTTTACGAGTTCCTTCATACTCGCTCAGGATACCCTTATTGCTAAAGCTCACTATAACTCGCGCCGTTGCAAAGTGAAGCTGGTGTAACTTTCAGATCGACTGTCCCAGCCACACGGATAGAGTTCATGTGAGCCGCTCAGTCTTCCCGTTTTAGGTTTGGCCATTTCCCTTGTGGAGACTGATGGCATCCGGTCAAGACGTGATCGGCCTCTCCGACCTCGAGTCAAGATAGCTTCACATTGTCATTGTTCGCCGTAACCTGCCGGTCTATTGTCATACATTTTCACGTTCGTTTGTACTTTCCTGTTGTCGATACCAATTTGCTATTGTTCGAGTCTTTTAGCAAGCATTGGGGACATTACCTGGACAAGCAATCATTCGCACCCTGCCTGCGCTCAACAAACGTCACCCCACGGATTGTCTCACGATTGTTCTGCTGGAGTTCAGTAGTCTTGTTTGCTCGCGTCTTGTGCGCTGAATGACTGGCACTACATCGCACTGGCAACTTCTCCTACAACCATGAAGTAGGACTTGTTCAATCGAGGACGAAATATGCCTCCCCAACAAGATGATCTCGATGCGCTAAACGCCGCCATCGATCGCATGCGCAAGCACATACCTGAACAACCATATATTCAATCAATACCGCAGGATGAGCCTCGTTGGCATCACCGGAGCAGAGAGCATGCAAATGCTTGGAGGAAAGATGCCCCTTTCGACCTCGATGAGAGGTCTGACCTGCAGTACCAGACGTTCTACTACCACGAGCACGGAACGAATTTGATACACCTTGGGGTCCATTCTCCTCTTCTTCAGCAAGATCAAACCCCGAATTCAGATGCTGCGAAGAGTCTGACTGCTACTCCCAAACTCGGACCAAAGAAGAAGATCTCACTTGCAGACTATAAGAACCAGAAGAGTGGGACACCGAAGCCAGCGGCCGAGAAAGAGAAGCTCACCAACAGTGCGAGCAAGGTAGAAAAGAGCGATAAGCACAAGCACAGCTCCGAGCGCGACAAGCTGTCCGGTTCGTCTACAAGGGACTTTGCCAAACCCGACAATACACAACTCAAGCGGAAGAGATCCCCTGAGCGCACAGCACCGCTCGATTCTCCAGAACCTATTCGAAGACGTACAGAGCACAACGTAGATGGCGAGCGCAAGGGCACACAAGCGAGCCGTAAGCCTCGCGCAGAGACACCACCACCGGACCGGAAGCGTAAGCAAGGTGACGAGAATAAGAAAAAGGACAGTTTCCAGCTTCCTGCACCAATATCGCCCCTCCCTCCACCGATACCTGAACGTCTCTCGCCAATCGGCTCTGGACTACCGGAGTGCCTATCGCCAACATTACCAGCAAACATAGTGGCCGAGCTGGACAGAAGAGAAGAGCGCAGAAGAGCACAGTCAGACACATCAAAGTCCTCGAGCGGCCAATCTGGCAAAGCGGAATCCAAGCATGATTCTGTGCGATCAGTGGTTGAGACTGCGACAGATGAGCCCAAGAAGAGAAAGCGCCTGCAAGAGGAGGACAGTCGGTCTACAAAGGCCGCCAAGGTTGAGGACGAAGCACACCACCACTCAGAAGCTGAGGTCGAGGGTGGGGTCGCTACCGCAGACGATACAGAGGACCGGGAAGACGTCGAGGAGAAGCTAAGCTACATTCACATCTTCAAGATACCCAAGGCCCGACGTCAGGACACAGCTCGCCTGCTGCGATTCCCACCTCGCCCTTCTAAACATCTGAAAAAGAAGAGCGAAGCGACAGCAAGAAAAATCGAGTCGGTCGAGTCCAGCCACAAGAAGGAGGCCTCCAAACAGCCGCCACGTGCAGCCGAGAAACACCGCAAGCCCTCCCGCTCACCATCGCCAGTCCGCGGGCCCAAAAGCTCTCTGGACAACCACGAATCATCTCTCCAGCCGCCTTTCCAATCACCTCCTCTACCGCACAAGGACGCTAGACTCGCGACTCCCTCCTCCAAACGACCTACCTCGCACGCCATGTCCCGCATCCCCTCAACCGACTCACACATCCCCTCTCCCCTCGCCCCAACACCGAACAGCACCAACTCCCAACCCACCTCCGCCTCCACCGCCCTCAAGCCCCCCGAGCGGCACACTGCGCTCTCCGCATCTTGGCAAGCCGAACACGACCGCCTCATCGCCCTCGGCCGCACCCTCAAACAATCCGCGCAACGCCTCCTCAACTCGCCCGCCAAATGGGAGCAAGAACACGGGATGCTCACGGCCATCGAAGCGCTGTGCTGCTTCATGCTGTCTTTCCACGCCTCGGATCGCTCGGCGCAACATCAGCGCAATCCCGCGCCCTATGCCCGGGCGAGCAGGACGTGGGGCACCATGAACGCGCTGTGGATGTGGACTTATGGGTCTTCGGGCAAGTGGCCTGCGCTCAGAGGTCTGGTCGCGGCGCTGGGGCTGGTGTACACGGGGAAGATCTTCGCGTGGGAAGAGCGTGAGCGGCGCGCGGAGAGGGAGCGGGAGGAGAGGGGGAACGTGGATGAGAAGAGGGCGGAGACGGCGACGATGGCGGTGCGGCATGTGGGGATCATTTCCCTGGGAAAGGGGTTGGGGGTGAGGGAGGTCAGGGAAAGGTGGCCGGGGACTTGGGGGAGGATCATGGCTGGCGAGGGGAGGAAGGGGGAGGATAGAGGGGTGGGCGAGTATGAAGGGGAGGTGTCGTGGCCGTTGTCCGTGCAGACGCCGGTGGTGGAGAGCGTGAGGACTGTGGTGGATATGTTGGGGGAGTGGAAGAGTGAAAAGACGTGGAAGGCGACGTTGAAGTTGACGAGGTCTTGAGGGTTTGGGGGGAAGCAGAGGGATTAGGGGATAATGGGACTGCTTTAGCATGGCGTTGGTGTGTTTGGAAGATACCCCCGGACACGGTCGGGATGGCTCGTCTTCGGTGACATGGTATATATGAGCTTTTAGATGTGGTAATGAGTAATGAAGCATTGATTATACTCGCTAGATGATCCGCCTGAAGAGCGCCGGCGCTCAATGACGGAAAATTGTGTATAAGGGACATGCTCAGTCGCCCTCTCGCGCGACTCTGGTATTGGTCGGCATCTTTTTGACTCCAATCCTAATCTGTTGCTTTCCATGAATGGCCTTCTCTGCTGGACCCCATGCCTCTGTGTCGTAAATATCATGTTCCTTCCCGTAGTACAGTGCCTCAACGGCCGTGCCGTGAGCATAATACATCACCGACGCACTTTTGTCATCAGAGTCGAATCCTTCCTTGAACTTCTTAGTCCAGTGTACATTATCTGATTGAGTGTCCAGCCCACCTGGCGAGATCGGGGGTAGACTCCTTACGTGGGATCCATCGGCCAAACTGTGCAAATGGATCGTATTCGACACGTAAGGGAGGCTGTATACCAGGAGGTCCGCCTGATGCCACACGGCCATCTCGACTTTTGGTCGTTTGCTTTGAAAGGGTATATTGAATGCAGACGCTGTAGCTTGCCGGTTTGATTTGGGCGCGCGGTATCGAGGAGTATCGGACCCGTAATCATATTTCCCCATCCGGACATCGTAGAGAGATATGCGATCCTGTGAGGCAGTCCAGATGCCGTGGCCATCACCATGACTTCGTACGCTCAGTGTTGCGGTTCGACCAGTGAAGCGCCGTCCACCTCCGTTAGCGCGTAGATCGTAGAGACCAACGACGCCTTGGGTGTTACCGAAGATTGCCACGTTACGATCGAGCCAGTCACAGCTTGTGAGTTCAGCGGCCAATGTGTCACGATGCCTGCCGATGCTTTCGCCTCGTGTAAGATCCACGAAGGACAAGCATCCTTGGAAGTTTTCATCATTGGCCAGCATCATGGCGGTGGTGCATGGTCTGCCTAGCTCTAAAGAGCAGTCTTGTATAGAAAAGTTACGAGGGCCGAGTTGCGCCTGTATCTTGACGTCGTCGAGGAGTCGGGTTATCCAGAAATTAATGTGTCTCGTGCCTTCGGCTGTAGTTACCATCACCTCCTCACTAACGATGTTGACAGTGCTGATTCTGGTACGAATACCTGGTGTGAGAATGGTTGATCTATGGTAGTTAGCAGCAATACCGGAATAAGCTAGTAGGACGTACTTCGGGACCTCTCCATCCAAATCCTCATGAAGGGTTAGTGTAGACGACTGTCCGTCCGAACGCCCGGTGACCATGTACGGTCCAGCGCGGCTATGGGCATGAGCATAATCTTGCACCAATTGCTGAGCGCCGCAATCGTGGCACGACCCGAGATTCAGTACCTCCTCTGGGGCGCATTGCGAGGCAAACATTCGAGATCTCGCCACCAGAGCTTGTTGGTAAGACTGAAGTCCTAATTCTCGAGCGAGACTGAGACCAGCATGTTGAAAGTTGAGCATAGGCGACCTTTTGATTGTCTCCCGCTCGACCTTTCTCTGCCACCTCATCTCGACCTTTCGTCTCTGGCTTGTGTTAAGGTAACATCTTCGAAGGACAATGAGAAGATGTACCTTCGCGACCTGCTCCTCTTGTCGCACATTCTGTACGGAATGCTTCGCACCGGACGGCGCTCGGTGGTTTGGTTGAATGGCAAAGTACTTCCCCTTTTCCGCATCTAAGAAAATGCTCAATACTTATAGCCTGAAGACCTTGCAGCAGATGACCTACCGTAATACATGCCCGGGATGGGCTGCCCCTTCAACATGATTGCGGTTCTCTCATCAACACTGAGTTCAGCTGCATGGATGGAGGTAATGTGAAAGATGTGCTGAGAACGTCGACATAACAAGTTGATAAGAGTAGGAAGATCACTTGTTAAGACATCGGCAATATCACCTGCACAAACCACACGGAAATTTAAGGTTGCGGCGATCTTCCCCGCCGGACCCTTGGTCAATTTGAGCCGCATGATGACATCTTTGCTGCTCACAACTTTGCGAGGTCAAGCTCAAAGACATATTTTGAATGGCTTCACTCCACACGACATAGATCGCATATACCATCCCTCTGGTCCTTACAACCACAGGACTGAGATCTGCAGTCTATGCTCTCAACCCGCACGCTGGCCCGCACAGCTCCGCGCCGCCGTCTAGCAACCATGACATCTCACCTCTCAAACGGCCACGCCACATCAAAGACTTACTCGATCCGCGACCTCCCCAAGACCAACAACTTCACATCACACCTCCCTCCCGACCCGGCATACCCTACCCCTCTCTCTTCCCACCAAGCCGAACGCTCCGCCCTCGGGCCCCGCCTCGTCAAATCCGCTCTCTACACCTACGTCCGCCCGGACCCTCCCTCCAACCCAGAGTTCCTCTCCGTCTCCCCCGCCGCCCTCCGCGACCTTCAAATCGACCCCTCGTCCACTTCATCCCCTGACTTCCTCTCCACCGTCTCCGGCAGCTCGATCCTCACCTTCGACCCTTCAACCGCTCCGTCGTCCGAGTCCGAAGAAGCCCAGCGCGCCTCCATCATCTACCCCTGGGCGCAATGCTACGGCGGCTTCCAATTCGGCCAATGGGCAGGCCAACTAGGCGACGGCCGGGCCATCTCGCTTTTCGAGACGCCCACGGACACGGGAAAGCGGTACGAGCTACAACTCAAGGGCGCGGGACGGACGCCGTATAGTCGGTTCGCGGACGGGAAGGCCGTCTTGAGGAGCAGTATACGAGAGTATATCGTCAGTGAAGCGCTGAATGCGCTGGGAATACCGACGACAAGAGCGCTGAGTTTGACGCTGTGCCCGGATGCGCAGGTCAGGAGGGAGCGCGTGGAACCGGGCGCAATCGTCGCGAGGTTCGCGGAGAGTTGGTTGAGGTTGGGAACGTTTGATCTTATGCGCTCGAGAGGGGATAGGGGGTTGATAAGGAAGACGTCGGAGTATGTTGCTGAGGAGGTGTTTGGGGGATGGGAGACGCTCCCAGCGAGGTTGAAAGACGGGGAGGTGAAGGAAATGGCGGTCGAGGTCGAGCGCGGCGTTGCAAAGGAGACGGTGCAGGGCGAAGGGAAAGAGGAGGAGAACAGGTTCGCGAGATTATACAGAGAGGTTGCGCGCAGGAATGCGAAGATGGTGGCACATTGGCAGGCTTACGCCTTTACAAATGGTGTGCTGAATACGGACAATACGAGTGTGTATGGTCTGTCGATCGACTTTGGGCCATTCGCATTCTTGGACAACTTCGATCCGAACTATACTCCGAATCATGACGACCATATGTTGCGATACAGCTACAAGAACCAGCCGAGCATAATCTGGTGGAACTTGCTGCGTTTCGGAGAAGCAATGGGTGAGCTCATTGGAGCGGGTAAGAGATGTGACGATGAACAGTTTGTGAATGAAGGTGTGGCCAAGGAGTGGTCAGACGAGTTGATCGAAAGAGCTGAGAACATCATCATGAAGGTTGGAGACGAATACCGCGCTGTATTTATGGCCGAGTACAAGAGGCTGATGACTGCTCGATTGGGTCTCAAGACTTTCAAGAAGCAAGACTTTGACGAGCTTTATTCGGAGCTGCTAGATACGCTGGAGGCTCTGGAGCTCGACTTCAACCATACTTTCCGCAAGCTAAGCAATGTCTCCATTACCAGCCTAGATACTGAGAAGAAGCGGAAAGAGTGGGCACCGACACTGTTCCATCATGAAGGGTTGAGCTCAACAGCCATCCCATCCGAGGATGATGCGAAGAAGCGTATCGCCGACTGGCTGGAGAAGTGGCGGGCTCGAGTGGTCGAGGACTGGAGCGAAGGCGACGATGAAGCTCGCCAAGTTGCCATGAAGAAGGTGAACCCCAAGGTATGTGATTCCTGCGTGCCTTGCAGACCAACCACTGACCAGGCAAAGTTCGTACCCCGATCTTGGATCCTTGATGAGCTCATCGACCGCGTAGAGAAGAAGGGGGAGCGCAAGATCCTTGACCAAGTAATGAGCATGGCTCTCCATCCTTTTGACGAGCAATGGGGTGGTGATCGAGAAGAGGAGGAGCGCTTCTGTGGTGACGTACCGAAGTACAACAGAGCCATGCAGTGCAGCTGCAGCTCATGAGGCTCCATCGGTGGTGGCCCTGTATGTAGAAAATTGTATGATACCCATGACCAGTATATAGATCACTCAGCAACATAATCGGCAATGTCAAAGTTGAGACTGCGTGCAATCTTCAACGTATAGTCCCAGTCGTAGCTGACTCGCCACTTAGCACCTTTATCTAGTGGATCTGAGCTGTAAATACCGCTTCTCACCAATAGTCTGAGTGAGTGGAGATGGGCGATTTGCGTATAGAGGTCGATGTTGGATGTCATATCGTGAGGTAGGATGGCATGCAGGATAGCGAAGAGTCGGTCCACAGCGAAAGCTGCTGGAGACAACAGGTGCCGTGGGATCTTTCGAGCTTTGGATTGACGGCCAGCTGCGGTGCCACCACCTTTCTTCTTTCGCTTTCGCTCAGTCGACTTCATGAAGTAAAGCGTATCCATGCGGGCTGGATTGAAAGAGGCGAGGTATGCGGCACATAGCAGCCACTTTGTATAGTATGGGAATCCGTGTACGACTGTCGATGCTGTTAGCGGTCCGGACGGTGTTGTAAGAGCAGCTGAGGGTACCTGGCTTGCTCTCGATCTCTTCTGTTTCGATCAAGAGCTCGTCCTCGAGGCAGGTCTCTTCCTGTAACAGCTTCTTCTGTGCCACGACAAGTCGGCTAAAGTCGCGGGTACCAAACGTGCCATCAACCACGGGCTGTACAAAAGGTCTCCACAGACGATTGCATAGTGCTCGGAATGCTACAATATCATTGGCAGCACCCTTAGCTAGAGCATCCCAGACAGCCTGACAGAATCGGGACCAGAGCCAGAGATTGTCTTCTTGTGCCTCTTCCTCTGTGAAACCGTCTGGCATCTGATGACCTGATGGGTAGATACTGGGAGGATTCAAAGAAAGTATGGCAGATGCTTGCTCGCGACTATATGGCGGGAAGTAGATGTGAGGTATGCCAGATGCTCTAAGTAGACGCGGACTAGGGTGTCTTACGACCAAAATGGTCGTCAAATTGGGTATCTATACCAATTCAGTGATAGATTCCAAGATCATATGGTCCGTCTCACCTGTTCACCTAGTCTGACCAGAGCCGGTATCATCGAAGGGGGCGCGTCCTTGAGTTCATCGATACCGTCCAGCACAATGACTATCCTGCCGGCCCTATCTAGAATTGTGCTCAAGGCGACCACGAAAGCATTGATATTCTCGCACCTCTGGAAGTCCACGCTACGAGCAGAATCTCCGTTGGTGCCAAAATGGGTGATTGTTTGGCATTCTGCCACTATCCGTTCGAATAGATGACGACCAGTAATGCATTCTCGGCATTGAAGGCTGAGGTAAGAGATTCCTGTCTCAGCCAGATACGACGATATGACCGCGGTCTTGCCAGTAGCTTCGGAGCCATGAGCTACGATCACTGACTGACTAGGTACATCCTCTGCGGTGTCTTGGTAATTGCTTGTAGGAGGTGGAACCAGTAGAGATAGCTGTTTTATTTGGCTATAACGGCCAATGAGGCGCGAAAGGGAAGTCATTGGTGACTGCTCATGATATCAGAAAGGTCGGAATGTGTCACTAAGAGGTGATCACAACCTCACTACTGCTAGAGTGACACGTGCCAGAGCCGCCTGTGCCGCGTTTGCCGCGGAAAAAAGGTCGAGGGTCAAAAAGAGAAGTCCAACTTGCGCCTTCCACAACTTGTCATATTCTGGGAAAGTGCGACCATGAAATGGACGAGCGTCGCGGGAGATCCAGATCCTCGGATCTTGGGTCTTCATCTTCACCTCCTTGTGACGATGGGCACATATCGGACGACATGTCCACTTCACGCCTCAATGTCCTAAAAACCAAAGCAGAGGCTCGAGCACTCTCGGAAACTGTTCGCGTCTGGATTGTGGAACTTCCTATCAAGGCTGCTAATGACATCTTGATGTACGTTAACTATACCACTTCCTCTTACATAGCTGATCCGTTACAGAGTCTGCAAGGAACGCATCCCAGACTGCGACTCCATTGATCTCCAGCATCTTCGACGCTTTGCTAAACCCAATCATCTCCCAACATACCTTCAACCTCCTGGTAGTCGTGCCAGTAGTACCGACAGTCGGTACTCTTCCGCTAGTAATGGAAGTAACGGCTCCAAAGCATCATCCCGCTCGAGATCTAGAATGCGTCGACGCAGGAACAGTGGAGCGACGACGCTTCATCTGCTGGTGTGTCCCTCGGACATGGTGAGATACAAGGACCTTTCTGCCTTGCTACTCACTCAACCATGCTTCGTACAAGACGCCTTTCCGTTGCGCCTCAAGGAGATCACTGTCCCACTTCTGGCTCCAACTTCTGTCGAGCAAGCTCAGCAATGGACGACGCAATACTGGCCATGTCTCTACCGCAAGACAAATCCATTTGGCCCTCATCCGTCGCTCGTCACTAGGTCCGAAGAGGAAATCCGCGAAGAAGCCAGCAAGTACGTCCTGCTTGCCCGTCAAGCTGCTGCAGAGACCTCCGACAAAGGCTACGGCATCAATGCCGGTTGTGTCGTGGTCGAGCGCAAAGCAGATCGCTCCCCCGTCATTGTCGCCATTGCTGGCGACACTCGTCATTTGGGAGTAAAAGAGATTCCAACACCAATCTCTTCCTGCGGCGGAAACATTGCATGCCACTCCGTACTCCGCGCCATTGGCATGGTTGCTCGCAAACGAGTCCGCGTCGCTACTCCCAAGCCACGCAGAGCAGAGTCTTCTCTCAGCTCAAGCGCTGAGAACCTCAACCCAGACGTCTCTGCCGGCGACCTTCTGGTCAAACCCGTCTCCCACGCAGAGAACACCCCCGAAAGCGTCGCCGCCTCTCTCAACGACTTCCCTCTCACCGAACTCGAGCGCGGCGCTTTCGAAGATGACAACCTCATCTCCAACGGCTACCTCTGCGTCGACCTCGAAATCTACCTCACGCACGAACCCTGCCTCATGTGCAGCATGGCCATAGTGCACTCCCGCTTCGCCCGCTGCGTCTTTGGCAAACGCATGCCTTCCTCGGGCGGCATGTCCGGCGACTGCGGCCTCGGGTACGGCCTGTTCTGGCGTAGCGAGCTGAACTGGAAATTGCTGTGCTGGGAATACACGTGTCGTCGCAACGAAGAGATGGCGGCGCTGAAAGAGGGCACGCAAGTTTAGACTGCTTTGCTCTGGAGCGGGGCAGTTCGGACGGGTGGGGACATTGATCGCGACGTGGATGAAGTTGCTGGCGACTTGTGGGAGTCTGAAGATATTCAGCATTGCTACGTGTATAGACAAGACGGTATAGAGATAGATGGACGACGGGCACGGCATTGGGTGGCTTTCGACAGCTTTCGTTTTAGAAAAACGCACAGAGCACAAAGTAGCGATACCAGTGTATGTCCACAAATGTATGGTTCCCATGGCATTGCCTTTGTCTATTCTCTTGTATTCGCGATGGTGGTATCAATGATGGTATCCGCCCAGACACTTCCAGTGATTGATCCTGTACGACGGCACTCGTTGCTCGCCGCCAAAGTACCAGCCTGTACCCGGCGCCTCCTTTGCTGGCGCCTGTCTCGCCTGCCGTGAAAGCCCTTTCACCTTCTTCCCAAGGCGCCCTAAGGCTCCTTCAAGCAGTTCCGGATACAATTCATACATGGCTGGATACCATTGTCTCAGCACCTCCTGTTTATGCGCTATTCTCGGTGTACGCCGGCGGGGCATCCTCTTCTTCTGCTCCTAGCGCATCGTCCTTCTCCATATCCATTGTATTCTTCGCCATGCTCTCCTGAGCGTTCCCCTCCTCTTCTCGATACACCTCGTCGCCCATGTCCTCTAAACTGGTAGATTGAACTTTTGGCCTTGCAAAACTCTAGTAGCGTCAGTATTTTCCTCCTATTTGGAATAGTGGATGGGGAGACATACTTGGTATAATAAACATAGAAGAAATCCGAGTACAGCACCGTCTGCACCACGCCCGCCACCACCGCTATCGGGTCGAAATACCTCGGCGTCTCGAAGAAATACCGATATATCCAATTGGGGATGTACAGGGCCCTGTACGCCCCGAGCGCGAAGAGGTAATGCGTCGTGATGGTCTCGGCCTCGCCGGTGCGCTGCAGCATGAAGAGTTGCGGGAGGATGGCGACGGATTCGAGCCAGATGCTGAAGGCCCAGAGGATCTCGCCTAATGAGTATTTGTAGGGGAAGAGGATGGCCATGACGGCGGACCCGGCGAGGAGGTATTGTACTTTGAATGTGTCGAGGTTGGGGTCATGGGTGGGTTTGTAGTCGTTCATCATGAGGTAGATGACGTAGGCGGAGGTGCTGATGAAGGTGATTTTGAGGACGGTGTTGTAGAGGCTGTGCACGGGCGAGGTCCAGAGGAGGTCGAGGTAGCGGGTGATATAGACTAGGAGGTACAGGAATTGGGATTTGAAGGAGATGCCGGAGGCAGACTGTGGGAATTAGTGGAGAGCGGGGGAGAGTCAGAGGAGGACGTACGCTCGAGGTCTTCATCTTATGGAGGAGGATGAAGATGGAGGCGACGTGCGAAAGGTCCGCTGTCAGTCATTAGCCTGCTTGATTGTTGAGTTCAGAAGCTTCGTCCTACCCAGGATGCGAAAGATGTTCATGGTCATGATGAGTTGCGCCGCAGTAGGCGGCGATAGCGAAAGCGGTCAGAATTGGTCCAGTGTAGTGTCGTTGCGGATGAGCGATGGTGGTAGCGAAAGAGATGAATACAGGAGGCTGAGATGCTTCATGGACACTTTTTGGGACGCATTTGGAACAACAGCTGGCCAGGAACGCGGCCGGGCACGCCAAGAAAAGGGCTGCAGCTCTCCGAACTCCGAACCCTATGTGGCTATTTTGGGGCTCTACGACTTCACATTTTGACTGACAGGGCGAACAGACGAGAAGACTTTGGATTTCATCCTGTTATCCTACATGAGATCCCCGCTATGCTGCGCTATGCTATGCTGTACCGAGATCCTATATTAGTAGTAATGTGGCGACAAATAATAAGAATAATGCTCCAGTCGCTAGTGGTGCCTTTTCATGGGATGCAATACCCTCTGGCCCTGAACTACCGCTGCCTGTTCCAGTTTCTGACCTTTGACCAGCGTCTGCAGTGGCGGACGCACCATCTGTTGGTAAGAATGTAGTAGCCAGTTTCGCTGCCTGGGACTTTGACCTTTGTGATTCAAGAGCAGCGCTGACTCGCCAACCAGCTCCAAGAGGATCTCCATCAATTGTCGTAGAGTCTGATTCTTCGGGTGACACTGCGCCTGCTACTTGGAGACCGAGCATAATGAGCTTCGCGACGTCATTTGTATCACGACCATCCTGGGAGAGCACAACGAGGCGTGGCGTCGCGCCAGGGGCTGTAGGGGCTACCATGCTCAAAACTTGAGTAATACCATTGCTGGTGACAGTAATTGATGGGCCGCCTGGCAGTAGAGTCTGTCCCTTGTATACTAACAAGGATGTCGACGATAGCGACGCAGAGGCTCCCATGGCAGCGGCAAGTTGCGCCACGGGAATGACGGACCCTCCCCATGTCGCGGTCGTACCTGATGCGTCCAGGGTGAGAGGCTTCCCGTCAACCATGATCGATGGTCCTCCAGCAGTGACGAGCTGGTTGTTGACCAAGAATGCTGGCTGTGTGGTAAGAGGTGCTGTGATCGGGGTGACCACACGGTTTGGTTGTGACCCTCCGGATGTGGCAGAAGATCCAGAGCCGATTGCAGCTCCTCGAACAGGTCCGTTGCCTGGTGATCCCGCGACTGCTGCCCCATTGCTAGATGAGCCCCCACTGGAGCCCACACCGCCTGGTCCAGCATTGGGTATTGCAACCGCGCCGGCACTACCACCAGCATTCGAGCCTCCACCACTGCCAGGATTGGTAGAACCAGCACCACCGTTGTTTGCACCGGCATTATTGGAGCCTCCACTTCCAATGATAGCACCTATCCAACCCCCGACGACATCGCCAATGCTCTGACCGTTGCCGCTACCCGAATTGCCAGTATCGCCAGAGCTGCTAGATCCTCCATCCGCTGCACCGCCTCCACTTCCGCTGCCTGACCCAACTTGACTACCAGCATTGTTGTTCTCTCCTGAACCAGAATTACTTCCTGAGCCAGCACCATCTTCAGATCCGACATTAGCCTGTCCAGCGTTGCCTGACCCTCCGTACCCAGCGTCTCCACTGTTGCTGTTCCCATCGTCGCCTCGCTGGTCATCACTGGGGTCATCGTCCTCACCCAGGATGGCTGTAATCTGTGGAAGAAGCGAAGTGATGTCCGGCGATCCAGGTCTCGCAGCGGTAGGAGCAGGCTGTATACCTGGCCGCGGCTGCTTCCCGGTTGCCTCCGCTGGAGCTGTGTTGAAGACTGGATCTGGTTGCAGAATGGGCTGATATTGTATGTCACTCATGGTCGAATACTCAGTAAGATAGTTGGCATTGGTGAATGTATTTGGTATGGCATCGAATTTGACCAGTGTGCACTGTTCGACGGCCGCTTCACCAGGGTAGTAGTCTGTCAGATCTGGCAGACGATACACGAGCTCGGTGGAGATAGTTTTTGTGGTGCTGCCAAAGTTGGCCGTGAGCGTGAGGTTGGTGGGATAGATGCGGCCTGTGTAAATAGGTGCTCGGGTCGAAAGTGAGACGTACGCGGATTGCAGGCATGACGGTGAGCCGTCTGTGGCTGTTGTGGAGACACCGCCGCGAACGTAGAGATTTGTTCCAAGATCTAGATAAGATGATGGAGCTGTCACGTATCCCGTCGCTATAGCACCGGGTGAGTCGGCAATCTTGAGGATACGAGCCGTCAATGAACAAGAGTCGTTACCGAGTGCGTAGCCATATGGACCAAAGCTTGGCATGGCCGTCCAGTACGAAGAGAAAACATCTCTGTTGCAGTCGACAAAAGTGCGAGTCTGATTACTGGGTGTGTAGTGTACAATATGTGTGGTTGCTAATGGTGGAATAGCAGGATTCGTTATCCACGAGCCAAAGGCAGGACCGACGACGAGCCATGTGCAGGGCGCACACGTTGGCAGTTGGGAGGTTGGATTTGGGAAAATCGAGGTAGGATTCGGGAACAGTGAGGTCGAAGTTGGTCCCGTGCTATTGTGAAAGAGCCACGTTGATGGAGTGCCTTGTAGAGAGTCAGCACCACGACATCTAAGATATCCAAGATGTTGTATCTTACCCGCCATCGAGGCTTGACAGGCGACCTTGAGATGCCGCGATTGTCTTACCGGTCAGGCCGACTGCGCACTATCATATCCCGCCTTTGCAGGCGGCGTTGTTGCAGCACTTTGAAGATCTCGCCAGCTGCGGTCCAGTCGTTTCCTCACTCCGATTGCGATAGTACCGCAGTCGTTTTAATAATGAATGTGCGGACAATCGTAAGAAAAGGCAGAGAATAGTAAAGGAACAGGTCGTCACGACGCTCACCTGTGGGTCAAACAATAGGTACTGTACGGACGGGCAAGGACCCGAGAACCATTCTCAGGTCGCTTACTGTGTAGTGTACCAGCGAGTCAAGATTGATAGGGAGACGACCAACATCGCCCAGCGAACCTCTATGGTGGGTCTGGACACGACCCAAGACAGCTAATGGACAGTGGTTGTGAGAGGTGAGAGGGCAAATTGCGATGCACTGGTGTCTGGTCCGGTAAGCCACATTTCTCGGGAAAATAGATTGGGGTGCAGATGATTCGGTGGTCAGACGGAGAAAGAGAGGTTTGGCGTCGATGAACAGATCGCAGGGGCGACGTGCGAAACTCGGCAAACTCATGCAAGGCTTGGTAGAAATGAACCCTGCATTTTTTTCAACGAGCGAACGAGTCAAAACCTGCTCCGACGGACCAAACATGCCACGCGGTCTGGCTAAAGACAGGCGGCCTGAACCTTCGGGGTGGCATTTCCACTTGGACTTCATTCGGCCAAGTTAAGGCCACCCGCGACACGCAACCAAGACAGCTACCACCTACTACCTTGAGATTTTGTCTCTGGTATACTGAAACTTTCACTCAGCTTCACTCTGGGTGTGGTTAATATGAGTTGGAAGGATATCTTGCGTCCTATCAGAGACCGTCTGAGAGACAATCCACCACAGCCGGGTAAGTTCGAGAGCAATGAGGATAAGCGAAAGCGCCAGACAGTTCGAGCAGACGATGCCCTGAAAGGCTTTGTCTATATCGAGGACTTTGACGAGCTCGACCAATGGCGTGCTGATCATATTGAGCCTCATCAGATATCCAGTACGCCACTCCTTAAACGACCATCATGCTGCACTGAGAACAAAGGCAAATCCGGTGTCGCATTGATACACGACTATAGTGGCAATGACCACTCGTAAGAATGCACAGCCCATCAATGTGGACCTCAAGCAATACACTTGCGATTGCATGCAGCACATTGACAGATTTGTGTATTTCTCACACAAGGTAGGTTGGCTTCCTGGTAGTTCCAGTTCACACTGAGACCTGCTTGAGCTCGTCTGTGTTCCACCCGCATCATGGACCAACGCTCTACATCGTAATGGCGTGGTAGTCATCGCCACATTCCTAGGCGGTCGAGCCACAATCAACAAATATTGAGAGGACATTGGAGCACAGGAAAGATTCTGAAGGTAGAACAAGCTTCATTATGGCTGAGCAGCTTATTCAAGTAGCACGATCGTATCAATTTGATGGGTATCTCATCCACATCGAGAAGACCTTTCCGATCTTCCAATAGGATAGAAATTTGTTGGAGAGCTTCTTGAGGCAGCTTCGACTCGGCCTTGGAGAGGGTAACATCTTGTGGTACGATGCGCTCGACATCGAGAACAACATCAACTACCAGAATGGATTGACAGATCTCAATGCCAGTCTTGCGAGAGCCGCTGGTGCAATCGTCACAAATTACAAGTGGACGCCAGAGCTTGCCCGCACGTCTCGGAACTTGGCTTTGACTTGCGGCATTGAACCCACCAATGTGATTTTTGGCATCGACGTCTGGGCTCAAAATGCCGGGTATGAAGGTTCGCAGAGAGTGACTTGACCAAGAGATCGAGGCGGATGCACCAATCCTCGACAAGGTGCGGCGGAACTGGCGACGGTCGGGGTGTCGTCTGGTATGTTTGCGCCTGCTTGGCCATTCGAGCATTTCGCCAGCTACCAGCACGAGGTTGATCAATCCATGCCGACCGGATGACCCCTTCCGGACGACCAATCCTGCTCGTGTGTACCCAACGATGTGCACATGAGATCGGAATACCGCGAATACCCAATATTGACAGGCGCACGAGAGGCTGCGACCGGATCATCCTCGTTCTTCTTCGTTGATTTTAGACTACCATATCAGGCTACAGAAGGCGAGGTTGTCTCTCAGCTGGGACCACAGTCAGTCTTGCCTCAAGAATCCTTACCGTCAGGATCACAATGTATCAATGCATCGACAAGCAGCACTTCGCCAAGGGCTGGTGGTCGTACTTGGTCGCTGCGGCTTGACCGACAAGCAATTGCACACAAAACCGCTTTACAAATTACACATGCATAGGCACAAAGACAAGAAAGCTGTCATTCGTTTCAGCAAACCAGACACTCCGGTAGGCTTCACCATCAGCTTGGCTTTTGACGGTACAAGTTCGAGATGGGAAGTGCCAGATTCGGCATGCGAAAATAGTGCCGTGACCATTGCATTGTCAGGCGATGCAATTATGTACGATATCAGCATCGTGTTGGGCCAGACCAATGACTACCAGCTTAGCGACCAGCAAGAGACTTCGGATTGCCTTCTCACCTGCATTCGATATGCATCAGAAGTGACGAGCAAGTCCAGCACCACCCTAAGCCCTATATCGCCTGTATTCGCTGCGAACGTTCGAAGGGTCCAGAAGCCCAATCGACGAAACTCGTCTGGTAGTTGGAACCAGCGACTGCGGATGGGTGAGCCATGCCTGAGCCAGGTCGTTTCTCTTAAGCCCCTGACTGGGTCATTTGCGTATTTCGAAGTGTCAATGGGCGAATTATCCGCCAAGAGAGTTTATGCTACTTCACTGTATCTTTCGGCGGAGGACAAGGAATGTCTCATCGCAAATGATACCACAGTCAGCGTGCGTGGCTTTGGTTTTGATGGCCAGCTACTTCACAAGACTACCAGCAATTGGCACGAGCTGCATGCGCACGACGACTGGAAGATTGTCGAATGATCCGATTCAGCAACTGGAGACACAATGTCATGGCTCGAAGGCATCATCTGCAAGAAGGACCGCAAGTATGCGAGATCATGTTCACCGCGCCGAAGATCAAAAAGCACTGTCAAGATTTGAACTACCACTGACACACGTCGGGAAGGAATCACGAGGTCGTCTGGAGAAGAATTTACCGGCCTGCTTCTTCGAGTATAGCGCGGCTTTCTTGAACGAAAATCACCTCGTCGAAATGACGGGATAACCTTGATGGAGCACAGATGCCAAGATGGGAAGGTCGGTCAAGCTCCTCAAGCTCACTGACCAAGCTTTTTGGCATTGCTTCGCCACCTAGCATATCGTTCAGTTCATGCACGTCCTGCCTCATGAACGTGTACTTTGTGGTCTCGTTTCATCTTGAACACGCAGAGAGCTTCAATTACTACCAGTCATGCCACCCTGACCACTGCTGTCGTGCGCCAGAGAAGTCAAAATCCCGCCGTGGGCAACTCCGCAGCCTTCTCTTTGGTTGACCCGTTTGCGGCAGGTGATCGTCTGCAATCTGCTCACCATGTCAGTGCACTCCATCTCCAAATGCATGGATGAAGCCTGTCTTTGCAGGTCGGCTCATTTCCTGCCCTCTGACGTATCCACTACCGCAGTCTATCACGGATGGACAAGCCGAATTTGATTGACTCTGACTGGCCCCTCCAACACGAACCCTGACGTCTCTGCGGCGCTGCAATGCCGCCTACAACTAGACGCACGATAGCGACATCTCATTCGATGGTAGTGTTAGTTCCTCCTTGATATGGAAAAGCTTCCAAAGAAATACTATCATGCCTGCGCCCTTGTATCTTGCCCCAGCGGCGATCGCTCGACGTTCATAAAGGTTGGTCGTGTCGCGTGTTTCTTCCTCCAAGTCAGACCAGGCCCATTATGCTGTTCTCCAAGATTACTGCAGTAGCATCGCTACTTGGTGTGACCGCCGCCTACAATGCCGCCGAAGTATTTCGGAAGGCTGAACGGCCAAGAGGTATCGTCGAAAGAACCACTTCTGGTAGTTTCACACACCCAAAGCTTCAGAAGCGTGCCGATAGATATCTGAACGACAAGACACAGAGTACGTCCTGTATACATTACTACGGAGTACGCATGCTAATTACATGAAGAATTCGCTGTGAACGGAACAGGTATCCCTGACGTGCCATTCGATGTGGGCGAGTCTTACGCTGGACTTCTGCCAATCTCCTCCGCCGCCAACGAGACAAGAGAATTATTTTTCTGGTTTTTCCCATCATCAAACCCAGCTGCCGATAAGGAGATCGCAATCTGGTTCAACGGAGGTCCTGGATGTTCTTCGCTATCCGGCTTCTTGACCGAAAATGGACCATTCCTCTGGCAAGCCGGCACGATCGCGCCAACCCAGAACCCATACTCATGGACCAACTTGACCAACATGATGTGGGTCGAGCAGCCTGTCGGTGTCGGTTATTCTCAAGGTGTACCTGATATCAGCGACGAGGTCGAACTTGCACAGGAATTCCTCGGCTTCTACAAGTCCTTCGTCGACACCTTTGATGCTCACGGGTGGGACGTCTACCTTACTGGTGAATCATATGCTGGATACTACGTTCCTTACATTGCCGATGGCTTTATCAAGGCCAACGATAAGGACTATTACAACCTCAAGGGCATCGCCATCAACGATCCCATCATCGGTGATGAGACCAACCAGCAGCAAACGGTCATCCCGCAATACGCAGCATACTGGCAGAACATGCTCTACCTAAACGATAGCTTCATGCAAGCCTTTACTGCAAGGGCTCAGGAGTGCGGCTACCTCGATTATATGGAGAAATATTTCACCTTCCCGCCGCCTGGACCGCTGCCCCTACTACCAGACCCATACAACAGCGACAATTATTCCTGCGACGTGTTCGATGATGCATACTCTGCTATCCTGTTGATCAATCCGTGTTTTAACATATATCATATATCTGATATGTGTCCTCATCCCTGGAACGTCCTGGGTGGTGTCAATACCGGTGACTACGTTCCCCCGGGCGAAGTGGTGTATTTCAACCGCACCGACGTCCAGGAAGCACTCAATGCCGTGGTAGGAACCGACTGGCAGCAGTGTACACGAAAGAACGTTTTTGGATTGGGCACAAACAACCGCTCATTGTCTGACCGCTCTGTTGGTCCGGCCCTGAACGGCGTCCTCCAGAACGTGATTGAGTACACCAACAACACCATCATTGGTTCCGGTGACCTCGACATGCTCCTCTCCACCAACGGCACTCTTCTCGCCATCCAGAACATGACCTGGAACGGTCTCCAGGGTCTGCAGGAGTACCCCGGCACCCCATTCTACACTCCAGACCACCCAGAGTACAACGGAGGCGCCCTGGCAGGTGCAGGCTATCTTGGCAGCTATGGTGTCGAGCGCGGCTTGACCTTCTACAGAGTCCAGTTGGCTGGTCATGAGCTGCCTGGGTACGCACCTGGTGCTGCTTACAGGACTATTGAGCTGTTGCTCGGTAGGATCCAGAGCCTCAGTGATACGGGCCCATTCACGACACAGTCGGGAAACTTCACTGGTACCAGTACCATCTACAGACGCAGTGAGCTGTGAAGGACGACTTGAGACAGATGATTCAGTTATGAATGAACATGTAGACTGAGTAAAAGTAATGTAAATTGCTACTATCACCACATATCCAATCTGCTCCTACATGTCCGCGATGATTAATACACATCCATATCTGTCAGATCACGTCCAGAGCAATGAATACTGCTAAGTAATCGATGCCGGATTTGGATAAGATGATGAAACACAACGAAGACAGCACCTGTAGTGGTAGTAGAACGTGGCATTTCATTCCACAGCAACGGACTAAAATTACAAACACCTTCGCCAGCGAAAGCAGGGTATATCCATCCCACGCCAAAGGCACTAATCTCCCGCTCTTCCCAAGTCCCTAGACCAGCCCTTCCCCCCTCTGCCCCCCCTCCTTGACTATTACCCTTCCATCCCTTTCCTCCACCTCCACAAAACTCTCCAACACCCCCTTCCCGACGCCATAACTAGCAAACGTCCCCTGAGTCCCCTTCTCCGTCCCCTTCTCCGTCGGCCCCGAGCTCTCCACCGTCTGTCCCGGCGTCGCATAAGCTCTATTCAATGTACTCTTCGCGCGCTCCATCATGCTCTTGAACAACGGCCTCAACGTCGCGGCGCTCGCGGCCGTCATGCCCAGCCCCATCTCGATGCACGACGTGACCCCGATCGCGGGCGACGGAAACAGGTGCACGTTGACGTTCAGCCCCTCGATGTACTTCATGCGCACGACGGAGACGATGGAGCTGACTGCGCCGAGAGCGAGGAGGATCGAAGCGGAGACGCGGGCGCGGCGCGGCATGTTCATTGTGCGGATCGTGAAGATGGGGATCAGCACGAAGGTCCAGTCCGTGAGGGCGTTGAGGGTCGCGTAGGTGTAGTTGAGTGGGCGGAGGATGCGCCAGGGACCGCAGTGGTTGGAGACTTGGTTGGAGAAGAAGTTGGAGGGGTCTCCGCATTGACGGTTCAAGAGGATGATGAAGGCGAGCCCGAGGATGGTGTATAGTGCTGTGCAGCCGATGATGGTGCGGCGTTGCCAGGGTTCTTGGAGGAAGCGGAGGAAGAAGACGGCGAGGGAGAGTTTGAAGAGGATCGAGGTGGCGAGGTAGAAGTTGCAGGAGACGAGGATTTGGATAGTGAGGGTTTGGAGGGAGGTGAAGGCGAGTACTTTGGGTTGCATGGCGATGACCATGACGAGGCCGGCGTCGACTGTGAACATGCACTGGTAGTTGTTAGGGGATGCCGAGTTCTTTTGATATTCGAGGGACATACCATTGCCGCAACCATGAGACCGTCATCCCAGCCAAAGCTCTTGATCATGAATATGCGAACATATAATCGTAGAAATGTGACTATCCATGGTAGCACTAGGAAGACGAGCGCTACGATGAACATGACCTCAAGGTCATAGTTGGCGAAGTCGATACCCATGTTGGTTTCGATATCACTATCCCTGCCCTTCGTCTGGCCACCGGCGGAGAAGTGTTTGAAAAGTAGTAGCTCCCAAGACGTATATTAGTCTGCCGAGAGAAGAGGTTCCAAGTAGAGTTGGAGCGGGCCCATCAAGGTTTAAACCTCAAACTCAAGGTAATCGGCCAAGGGGATGCAAGACAGTGCATGAGGCCCTACCGTACCGTACGAAACAACGGCTAGGTGTAGTTTGCTGACGTCGCGCTAACGGCATATCGAACGTTGAGCATACATTGCCGAGCACTATCGTTCGTCGTTCTGCCTTCCTCATTGGCCTGTTGACTTTAATCTACCTAATGTATTGGCCAAATAGGCCATGCGAAGTTCGATCCGACATGGAATACCGGCTTGCCATGGCCAGTGGCTCGGCTTGTCATGCCACCCCTGAGTCAATCCCACAGGATCTGGTTGTTCCAGCCATCTGGGTATCGACAACGCTGATCTGGTTGTTGTGATGTGGTTGTCCTGGCTCTGTCCCATCCTTACCATGACTCGACGACCGCACTTGAGCGAACATCAGCTTTGCAGGAGCATATCGGGCTTGCTGAGTTGTGCCAAACCCCTGTGCGTAAGTCAGTGTAGTTCGCACTTCATGGAACCTTCCCAGGCGGAATGTCCGGTCGTTGTCAACATTTCAGGTTCGGAACCAGACTCGAAGTGAACAATATGGTACAGATCCAACCACGAGAAGCGTGTGGTGACCACAGTATACGACCGATTCGGGCAGGTTGCGAGAGGTTGCGCTCGACCGCACAACGTTCGCTTTCGCGGAGTGCAACGGCCATTACCATGCCAAATGATCGCGGGTACATAGAGCTCACATGTCACTGCGAAAAGTGTCCGATCTTAGGGTAATGCCTTGCTATCATCATGTGAGTAGCTCAAAGGCTAATGTCGAAGAATGCACGTAATGAGCACAACATGAGTAGTTGGTCGACAACGTCAGCATGGCTCGTCATGCCAACAGACCGTCAAGGTTTCGATTGCTGTCCTCATATAATTGATTTCGTGTGCCTTGACGTGTGGAGGGTAAGCAGCTCACAAGTCAGGCAGAGGCAAGTTCTTGTTATTGACTTGCTGCGGATCTTCTTGGCGTTTAGCCTGATTCATGTTCTGATATATGAGCTCCACATTTGACTCGTGCACGCGACGAGATTGCACATCATCAGATACATATTAGAGTCTTCCGACTTCGTCCTCAGAAGCCGAAGACTACCAGCCGTATGGACAGTGCTCATATTCCTGGAACAGTCTTCGCTTCGCGCAGCATCTGCTACGGAAGTAACAGACTCGATACCTCTTGGGCACTGCCTCACTCAAGACCTGTGGAGCCATCACGCTTAAGAATGCACGCATTCATGCAATCATGCCATGACGTTTCCGATGCTCGAACCCTTTCATCAGATACGCTGGTGGCTTGAAGCTATCGTCACGCGTATCGATAGCCACGGTCGAATTCGCATCGAGCATACACCAGCCAAGAGCAAGGCCGGAAGTCAGAAAAACATGTTCTTGTGCTTGATGTAGGTCTTAGCGTATAGACAACGCATCTGCAGATGCGGATGGTCTATCCATGGATCTCAAGAGACTTGAGAGTCGGCAGGAAGGTCGGCCACGAGCAGCATCACAAGAGAGAGGGTCGTCGAAAGCTCCGGAGATGGTCCACCCGTTCTATGGTAGTGCTCATCCCTGCACGGAGTCTGTATCTGCGACAAACAGATCAAGATCACGTTCATCGGACCTGCAATCCGGCTGCAGGCGCCCACTCTTGATTCGACCTGGAGGATGTTCTGTCGTTCGAGAACGAGAGTCCACCTCACAAACAGTATTGAAGCCTGGGCTTCTGTTTCCTTTCGAGCAGTAGCACTTTGCGATTTCAAAACACCATGTTAATTTGCACCGGATTCAGAACAGCACTGAAGCGGTATAGGCCGAACGACGTTGGACTATGAAGATCTCGGCAACGTCAACGGTCATGTCCGACGAATCAAAGTGTCACAACGAATTACAAACATGTATCAAACGAACACACGGGCTAGGATGGTACCGTTATCGTCTCTTGCAACAACGACTTTGTACTTTATCTTGTTGCTTATGCTACCTCTGGGCCAATCTAGCTGGCAACGGCCTCCATACACCACCAGGCCGGTCGAGCCGTAAAATGGTCCAGGCTCTGCTCTGGAGACCATCGTACCTGCATATCAATCACAAGCGTTGAGCCTACCAAGGCGCCTCTGAGCTTGTACGTGGCAACCTAGACCACTTGCGACCGTGGAGATATAGTAGCACACTTCAGCTTCGCCGAAATCAGAAAATAGTCCTTCCAATGATGGTGAGTTGTGATTGCCACTTCGAGATTGTCGTCTGCATTACCTTCTGGACGATCCTTCATTCACATGAGGGTCAAATGATTTCAAGCCTAGCACTGCTTACCTACCGCTATCAAGATGTTCACAGCATCTAGACTGCTAATGACCTCCGCATATCGAGGACCGTTGAAGGGAACAACCACATCAACGGCTGTTCGTCAACGCTCTTTGTCAATGCTGGACATTTCCCACAGCGATCTTTGCTAGTACATTGCAAAAATTTGTAGCTCTACGGTCTAGTCGCCCACACCGTTACTGATCTACCACAATGGCATGCAGATTGTCGACTTCGATTGTCTGGAATAAGCATTATTCGTTGGAATACCATCGCCGCGGCCTCAGACGGCGAACCATGATATAAGGAAGTTGCCTCATCTCTCCCTTCTTTCTTCCATCTACCTCTTCTGGATCAATCCAAAAGCCATCCTTGACATCCGCCAACATGCGTGTCACAGACATCACTTTGCCCATCCTTGCGGGCGCGGCAGCGGTCTCTGCACAGGGACTCGACTTTTCTGCCATTTTCAGTGCCCAGCCTGAGCTGAAGAATGCGCAGCCAACACCGACGTCCTCAGTGGACCGTCAAGCCTCTGCATCCTCGGTCATCAAGGAGATGAGTTCCAAGTATACTGGCATGTCTACTGCACCTGCCGCGGCCTCGACGGATCTTCCCAGCACAATGACATCGGTCATCAAGCCAACAGAGGCGCCAACCAAGAAGGGCAAGACCAGTACCAAGAAGGCAAAGACAAGCACCAAGAAGGGGAAGAAGCCAAAGACGACTGCCAAAGCGAAGGCGTCTGGTAAGCCTAAGAAGGAGAAACGTCAGGTCATTGTTTCTTCCGGAACGACCACCGCAGGTGCAGCTTGTGCGACGCAGCAAATTCAATACAACTATACTCCGACGCCGAATACACCCAATGGCTTCCTTGTCGATACCTCAATTCTCAACCAAGCTACAGGCGCCCTCGCCCCAGCAGGCTACACGACCAATTTCACTGGTCAGTACGGGTCCATGTTCTCGAACATCTACCTCGGCTACTCTCAACTCTCAAGCTACTCTCCAGCGACTTGTGGAGCCATCTGCGACAGTGTTTCTTCTTGCAAGAGTTTCAACTTGTACTTTGAGCGCGATCCTACCGTCAACCCAGCTCCCGGCTCCTGCCCGAACCCCACTGCAGCTGTCAGTGTTCGTTGTGCGCTTTGGGGTTCCCAGATCGTTGCCAATCAGGCAAGGAATGTCGGTGAGTGGCGTACAGACTTTATGGTCGTCATCTCTGGTTCAAATGGATATGCCAAGAACACTGCACCTGCTGCCATTTCTGGATACACTGGTCCTAGCGCACTCGCTGGTCTGGTCAACGTCAATACCTTGAATGGAAAGAGCGTTGTTGCTGGATCTGGCTACTACCCAGGTGCCTACGATCCCAGCCAATGCTCCGCCCTCTGTGCCAGCACAACCAACAGCAACAAGGCCGCCGCCGCCGCTTCTGGTAGCTCCACCTACGCCGCCTGCAACTATGTCAACGCCGCCATCCTGTCTGTCGGTGGTGTCGCTCAGGGTACTTACTGTGCTCTCTACACCACTGCTGATGTCTCTTCGTACGCAACACTCTATACCTCCAAGTACAACGGTGTCAGCTACGATATCACCTACTCTTACGGCTACGCATTGAACAATGTTGACAGTGGTGTTATCAGCGCTGGCAGCGGGTCCGGTAGTGGTTCTACCAGCTCATCATCAGCTGCAGGCTCTGCGTCCACCGGTTCAGCTGCGACTGGCTCGACTTCAAGGGCTTCCACCGGTGCTGCTAGTTCCACTACCATCTCCTCCACCACCACCACTTCTGCTACTACAACCACCAAATCACCCGTCGCAGCTACTCCTTCATCTCAGTCTTGCGCCTCGCTCGGTGGTACCACTTATTCGGACCTCAACGGCGTCAGCTACCAAGTCCGTTGTGCCACTGACCTGTTGGGCGTTGGCGATATTGCCAACATGGCTGTCAATGCTTACTCTGATTGCTTCACCAACTGCGACGTCATCAAGGGCTGTGGTGGTTTTGCCTATGTTGCCTCTTCGAAGACCTGCTTCTTCAAGAATCTCACCGGCATCACAAATACCCCCAACTCTGACAGCAGGGTCGATCTTGCCTGGTTGCCATCCGTCTACACTCCTCCCGGATCTGCCTCGTCTACCACCTCTGCATCGAGGACCGTCTCCGCTACTGCTGCAGTTACAACAAGCGCAGCTCCCACTTCGTCTCCCTTTTACGTTCAGCTGATAGGCAACTCCGGCAATGCGTACAATGGAACCTACCTCAAGAGTACCCAGTCCTCTTCCGGTGGCTACTCTTACTACTACATCAGCTTGGTGACCACCAAGGCAGCTGCCTCTACGTTCCAGGTCGACAACACCAACAACAACCTGCTGCTCGGATCCGATAACAATCAATTCGGTCTGACCATCCCCTACTCCACTTCCTACCCCAAGTCCATCCTGTACTTCTACAGCTCGGATCTCAGCTACTACGCCGTCCCCAACTGCGCCTGGGATCAGACCAACAAGAAGCTCACCTGTACCAACGACGCCGGCACCAACCTCAACTTAATGACTTGCTCCGGCAGCAGCGACACTTCTGGCGTGCTGTACGCCTCCCCGATCACCCAGACCAACTGTGTCTCATGGACACTCAGCGCTTCAGCATAAGTGACCAGCTCTTCGTTGAGCCTGGTAACATTTCCCTTTGTCACTTTTGACCATTAGCATTGCAAGGAAGGATGGAAACCTGACCAGACATGGCAGGAGATTTGAGGCTAGAATAGTCGCTTGTACAGTACCAATCATAATTGATAATCATCAACAACTCCACTAACCCCTTTTCTCCCCGAGATCTTCACATATGTATGCGCTCGATTCCGCAACTTGTGCACCCTTAATTCCGCAGTTCGTCAAGTCTTGCCTGATGCACAGCAGTCGGTCCGAAACCATCGTCCGCAACAACCAGCGCACCTCGCAACGTCTTCGACCATAGCGAACGTTTTTGCGCCATAGCGATCCGCCCGATACAACCCGCCATCGCATTACTGAGGCATAAGCTCACGAGCCTATGTTTACGGTTAATCAAATCGCACCAACGGCGACAACGGAGCTGAGCTTCAATCGCACAAATTTGCATTAAGCTTAGGGGTCTAGATTCTGCTTGTCTTGCAGATGTTGAGTAGGTCATGTGATGTGGTAGTAGATGGTAGTATACATGTCAGTTGCAGAAGTGAATAGTCGCGCTCGCTAATACGATCACTGATATGATCCGCTATGCTACCCATGTCGCCGTAGTATGTCCAGCCGTGATACTCGTGATCTGTCCCGTTATCCCAGTCCCTACTATAATCCTTGCCCGGCCAAGTTTGATCCATGTCCCTGAGTCGCTGTGCTAAAGCCCCTGTGTGCTCTCCGGAGCTGCCCTTGGTGAAGAATACAATCAACCCTCTCGACCAGAAAGTACCCAGTCCCCATTATCCCCGACCTCAAGCCCTTCCTCCCTAACGCCACGTCCGCCATCAAAGATGAACCCAATGCGTAACCTCTGCCTACCCAGTCCTTCTGCGCCGAGCCCGATTTTAACGCCAGTGACTTTTCGTCCGCCATTTCTTTGTCCCCATCCGGCTGGTCTTTTCTTCTTTTCCGGTTTCTCCTGTGCCGCTTCTATGGTGGCAGCAACCTCGTGTGTCCTGAGTGGTATGTCCTCTGCGATTCGGGGATGTACCAGCCCCTCCATCCTGTCTTCTTGGGTTTTCTCCTGGCTCGTCTCTCGGCTCGTTTCTCTGCTTCTGCCGGGTTTGGTACCGCCTTTGTCCTCGTCGATCTCGTCTGCCACTAGGCTATAGCTACCAAGGGCGCGCATGTTCGGCATCGGCTGCGAGGATGAATCCAGGCTCTCGTTCGGTGGTGGCGTCGTGCCGGGCGGGTCGAGTCTGAAAACGCCGAGAGCGCGTAGGTTCGGCATGGCGCCTTCTGGGGTTACAGGGGAATCAGGGGTATCATGAATAGGATCGGATGAATTGCTGAGGTCAAGACCGAGGCCGTGAGATTGTGGTTGGTTGTCTGGCGTCTCGATCGAGAAGTATGGATTGTGCTCGCCTTGATCTGCAGCATTGCTCGCGCCTGGCATGGCGTCAATATCTGCGCTGGCTTCGCGCGAGGAGTTGGTCGTGCTGAAACGAGCCGCTCGCTCTAGATCGCCTTCCGCTTCTAGCTCGAGGATGCGCTCACAGATGCGTGCAAAGAGACGTGAATCCCAAAGACCTTCTTGGCGGCGACAAGTTTTGAGAATGTTAATGACACGACGACGAAGCGTTGGATCGTTGCCACGAAGGAATGAGCCAAAAAGTGTAGGTAGCATGGCAATGTCGGGAGCGAAGGTTGGAGGAAGGTGTCTGGGAACGGAAGACTGTCGGTACGAGCGCTGTCGCTGATACGGTGGTCGTGGTGTGGATGATGCATCTGGTGTCGACTCACCCGAAGTGGACGAGCTACGTGATACGTTGGAAGCTAGTGAATCGTGTCGTGATTCTGACATCTCTGGTTTAGGTATGCTGTCGTGTTGTGCATGGTCTTTGAAGGTCGATGGACTCTCGAATTCAGGCGATAATGAAGCCCATTTCTTGCTTGCGACAATTGGCGGCGGAGGGATCGAGGCGTTATGCGCAGTCTGAGAGACACTGATGAGTAAAGACTCAGCAAGATCAACAATCTCCTCGAACAGCTTGTCTTGAGCCGAAAGCGTCTTCTCCCCTGGACTGGGGAGGTCTTTGGGCGAATCTGCGCTTTCGTCCTCTGGGTTCGCAAGACTTGCCTGGAATACCAGTCTCCACATCTTCATGACTTGAATACCGCGTATTTCCGAGGCTGCGACAGGTGTGCCTGACATCCTGTCTGCGAGATCTTGGAAAGCCACGTCCAGATTTGTAGAAATGTGGAAATATGCGGCCAAGACTTTTGCTCGATCTTCAGCTACTTGGTCGTCCTCTCTTAAATCAAGTTTGTTGAGGTGACTGATTAGACCATGCCAGTATCGATCCTGTGTTTCTCGTGCTTCGCGTACGCTGTGAAAATAGAGCTTCTCGTCCACATCTGGCATACCAGGAAGATTCTTATCAGCGTCTTTGAGCTGATAACCGTACTCGTACCCCTGATCACCAAAAAGATCGCTCATCAGCTTAACCAAGAATCAGCATCGTCGGTCTCGGTCGATTGGGAATCGCGTCGACTGACCTCTTGAATTTGGATCTCCCACCGTAGGAAGATGTTCTCGATGGCTTGCAAAGGTATGGATGAGTTTGCTTGTACATTCTGGTCTTTGGACTTGTACTCCTTTAGCATTCTTACACCTTGTCTGACAAGATGAATAGCAGATGCTGAGTTCCCTCTCATGGACTTCTGAAGTCAGCACCAGCTTGTCACCACCTTGATTATGACATACCTCAATCGCTGTGAAGATGACGCAGCTAAGCAGATAGACTGCAATGTCTACTGGTCCATCTGTCCTTGGTGCGAGGAAACTGCCAATGGCATTGTTGTACTGCGTCAGAGCCCAATCGCTTTTTGGGGCAATGACTGAAGGTAAGGTCGACACGCCATCATTGAGCTCGTACCGCTCGTGAAAGCCAGCTAGAGCAAGGAGAGCATATCTGATTCCAGGCTCGTAGTGAGCCACTTGAGATATAGAGTCGGTCCAGATATCTTCCGGCCAGAAAGACTGAAACTGGTGTGCAGTGCATTCGCGAAAGAATTGAAAAGCGCGCCACTCGGTCTCGGATTGCCAAATACTCTCAGTGACTGAGGGCGTCACGGATCCAGATCTCGAGATCAATGTATTGGAGGGACTTGCGCCATCTGCAGTGTCGTAGCCTGGACATTGTCGGCCAGTCCTCACGCCTGCAGCACATCAGAACCAGGTCCGTGACACGGACAGGGAGGGGTAACGAACATCTCATACATGCCGGCTTGGCTTCATCGCATTTGAGTCTTCGAGCTATTTCAATGTCATCAGATGGTCGTTGTGGATGCAACATGCACATGGACTCACACCTGGAGATACGTCAGAATGATCCTCCAAGTTATATCGGCATCACTAATACTTACTTGCAAAGAGAGCAACCAGTTTTGACCTTTGGATTGTATGTCCTTTTCCTTTCTCCAGGCTTCACACGGGTCATGCTTGGAACTCTGTAGCTTCATCAAGGATGCGGGCGATGATGCGGAGAAAACTCATGACAATCGAGGAATGATATCGGGCAGACCGAGGTTTCCCGTTTAGGGGCAACGGCGAGGAATGCAGATGTTATACAGAGATCGAAGCTGCCAAAAGATATCGTTGCAAGGTTCGTCTTTTCAACGTGGCCAAACCGGGAAAGCTAGCCCATCGCTACCATTTTCGAACCACCCCCGAGACTAAGGTCCCAGCGTGTATATCGGGGGGAGTAGAGGGAGGGATGGGAGGCCTAGGCTGACCCTTATTGACAGTGTTTCAACAGACAAACTCGCTTCGATCTCAACGACCCAATCACACGCCACCATCGAAACTTTAACCAACGACCAGACCGCGATCCACCGGCCCTGGGTTTCCCTATTTTACGTGCCTATTTCTATCTTTACTCGACTCAGTGGGTACCCATCACATCTGGCTTGTCTTGGTGCGTCACAGCGTTGACTCTGTTCTCATTCTCTTCACCGCATATCCACCGTGCTGGTCTGGCTCTAGAAGTCTCTTCTCATGCAAATTGCAAGCCACTGCCCTCCCTGCATTCATCGCTTCCTGCTTGTGACTACTATAACGCCATGCTCGGCCTCAACAGTCGAATCGGAGACTTTCAAGTAGAGCCGAGTCAGGCATGATGCCAGCCACAAATGACCCTGCGTCCTGCATGTAGACGTCTGTTACGGCGTAGGGCCGTTCCAACCTTCCACCTTCATTTCAGCCGGGTCTCCAATCCAAAGAGTCTTTCTTTCCCCCCGGCCACCGTTGCGATATTTCATCCGCCTAATACTTCCAAATTCTGACTGACAACGACCGAGCGCTTTCGGAGCTGCCCGGATCGACCTCTCATGGCTGATGCCCACCGGGACGGTATACCTTCGCGAAAGACGCCTCTCCAGATGAATGACGCGGCACGCTCCTCAAACCATCTCGAATGAACGCCGGAAATAAACGTTGCTGTTAATAACCGCCATGAGAAAGGTCGTGCCGCCTGATACTGTATGCTATCTCGGACAAGCCGTGTCACGCGCGTCATGGTCACTGGCCGCACGCTATCATGCAGCGACCGTGAAATAACGTTAAGCGACGTCAACTTGACCATCACGGCATCGACATACAGATACCGACGGGACTTTCCTTGCTTGGAGTTGCACGCCTTGCTGACATGCCCTGGCGATCGACCCCGACTACTCGTATGTTGACAGCCTTGCGGACTCGGTACCTGCATGTTTTAGGTATCATGCCCCGCTTAACTTTCTGTTTTGGGGCAGCAGTCATAGTATTCCCTGGTAAGGCCAACATGGTTCATTACCTAGGCATGAGAGCAGTTCCCAAGAGTATCTCCTGCTATCTGGTGCACTAGTCGCGCGGCAAAGTATCCTCCTACTGGTTCGGCCGACCACGCGTTCCGCTCTTCCATATCGTTACAGCCTTACTGACCTTGTCCTTACCATCCACCGACGTCAATCATACTCATTTGGGGCAGCAGAGATCGCGTCACTAATGTAAGGCCTACCATAAGTTGCCCCAAGTATGAATTATAGCACTTCTCCAAGATTGCATCCTCTCAACCATTCAATACGCGCTCATGCATCTTTCGCCTTCTCAGACACCGGTTGATTGTGATCATCTACTTTTGCTTTGATAGTCTAAAGGCCTTACGGACCTGGTATCTGCAGATTGCTGACAACAGGGGTACTATTTTGGGGAAGGACCTGGCTTTCTGCCCCCAGGTAACGTCTTAGCACCGACGCCCTGATGGAGATGACCATGCCCTTCAGAGCACAACTCTTGTCTCAGCTCCTCTTCGCTTCACTGGTCGAGCGTGATTGCGCGACAGAGAGTCTTACGAGCTCTTACACCCTGACAAACCATTACCTGGACGCTCTTACATCGACGCCCGTTGAATGCGTGATGTCAATGCAGCTGGCACCACGCCATAGCATCACATGTAGGTAGGCCACAAACATAGCTTGGTAAGATTACACTTCATCATTACATTCACTCCACTATTCTGCCATCTCTCCCACTACAGCATCGCAGCAAAGGCCACTCCAATGGCACCCAACACAGCCGGACCCGCCGCCTGCGCGACCTTGACCGCCGCATTCCCTGTCTGACTCACCACGGGCGCTCTCGTGCTCGTCGCTCCTGTCGGACTACTCGTACTCGTCGCATTCGTCCCATTGCCTCCCGAACTCGTCCTCGGCGCCCTCGCCACGACATAATCCGCCGCCGCATTGCCATACTCAGGAATATACCCAATATGGATCAACAAGCTCCTATTCCCGAGCGTGCCCGAATCACAAAACGTATCCTCCGCATCACAGTAACTCTGCAACTTATACCCAACCCCGGTCTCCTCCCACCTCTCGGTATTATTCCTGGGGAAGAACCCATTCCGCGTACTGTTCCCAACCAAGAAACTCTGCCCGTCCACGTTCGCCGGATCCCCCATCATGATGACCGCCGCGATCTGGTCGAGGTACTTCTGCCCGACCCCGGTCCCGTTCACGAACGCCGGGAACGCAGCGTAGTCGCCCCCGATCAGCGCGTCGCCGATGATGTGTGCGCCCTGGCTGTACCCCAGCAGCGCCATGCGGGAGGTGGGGCATGCGTCGCCATAAGCGCGGATCAGGGCGGAGATGTTGCCCACGCCTTGGGGCTGGGATTCGGTGTAGGGCGGGTTGGTGATGGTCGCGGGGTAGGGCACCCAGACTGCGTCGGATTGAGGGACGCGGGAGAGGATCTGGTCTTTCACAGGGCCGAGGATGCCGAAGCCGGGGGCCTCGTTGGAGGCGCGTGCGACAATCAGGTGGAGGCCGGAGACGCAGGTGATGGGGACGTTGGCTTGGGCTTGGGCGAGGGTGGAGAGGGCCGCGGTGGCGAGGAGGGTGGTGGTGGGGGACTTCATGGTTGTGGTGATGGGGATGGAAGAGCGGGAGAAGGAGAGAAATACCTGCTGGACAGAGAGACGAACCTGTTCCTGGTTTTGTATGCATGGGAGATCGATGGTGGCTCCGCAAAGCTTGACTGTGGTGCCTCGGCTGCAGAGCTGAATGGCGCGCGGAGTGGGCAGAGCCGATCTACCAGTAGTTTGGTTTCATGACGAGTAGTCCCGGATTTTTCAGCATAGGCAGGCACAAGCGGATATTTTGTGCCGTCAATATTCGTATGGGTGGTAGAATTACAAGTTGTACCTGACATATGCAAGACAAAGTCGTTGTAATGGCAGCGAGGAAGAATATCGGAGCGTTATATATACAGAGCCGCTGACGACTATGCAAGACATTCGAGGATGACAGCTTCTGCGGAGGAACGAGAAGAACGGAAAGAATGGGAGCTGCTGTTTCGGACCTCACGTGGTGCGGCGACCGTGGTTGGGGAAATTTCGCTCCAGCTTCTGGGCTTGCTATCGAATGTCAATTATATGAATGGCTTGGGGAAATCGCGGTTCAGGACTCGCGACATGAGATAGCCGTCTTCTACCGGTCCAGAGAACCATTGTGCGATCATTGGAGGACCGTGCCACAAGATGCACATAACACAATCACGTCAAGACAGGAGGAAATCATAGAATGGACTAGCTTTTGTTTGCCATCTACCACTGCGAGATTATCCGCCATGATATCCACCTAAAAGTACAAACATTCGACCTCGCTCACTGTCAATAGCAAGATGCATTATGCGAATTCCATGCTCATGAACTCGATGTGAATCGTGAAACGCCTAGCTCTTTCCCTCGTCTAGTCATCTAGTCAACCTCCTCCATAGCGCTCTCGCCAGTAGCCTCAGCAGCTGGTGCGGCCTCGGCGGCCGCGGTCTCCTCGGAAGTCTCAGTGTCCTCGTCGACGTTCAGGCCGAGAGATACGAGCTTGTGGATGCGCTCGGCGTACTGAGCAGGCTCCTCGATGGTGAAACCGGAGACGAGCAGGGAGGTCTCGTAGAGAAGCTGGGTGATGGACTTGACAGTGCGGTCGTTCTCACCATCAGCCTCGACCTTCTTCTTAAGCTCCTTGATGATGGGCGACTTGGGGGAGATCTCGAAGGTCTTCTTGCTGGACATGTATGATGACATGGAGGTGTCACGGAGAGCCTGGGCCTTCATGATACGCTCCATGTTGGCAGACCAACCAAACTGGCCGGTACGGATGGCGCAAGGAGAGCCGACGAGCTTGTGGGAGACAACAACCTTCTCGACCTTGTCGCCGAGGACGTTCTTGAGGCTCTTGGCCAAGTTCTCGTACTCCTTCTCCTCTTCCTCGCGAGCCTTCTTCTCCTCCTCGGTCTCCTCAAGCTCGAAGTCCTTGGTGATATCAACGAGCTTCTTACCGTCGAACTCCTTGAGCTGAGTGCAGGCGTACTCGTCAATGGGGTCAACGAGGAAGAGAACCTCGAAGTCCTTGGCCTTGAGAGCGTCGAGGAAGGGAGACTTGGCGACAGCCTTGGTAGACTCGCCGGTGATGTAGTAGACGTTCTTCTGGTGCTCGGGCATGCGGGTGACGTAGTCGGTGAGGGAAGTGGTCTCCTCGCCAGACTTGGTGGAGTTGTAGCGGAGGAGCTTGGCAAGCTGCTGGCGGTTCTGTGAGTCCTCGTGGATACCGAGCTTGATGTTCTTGGCAAAAGCAGTGTAGAACTTGTCGAAGTTCTCACGGTCCTCAGCAATCTCGTTGAAGAGCTCAAGCGACTTCTTGACAATGTTCTTGCGGATGACCTTCATGATCTTGTTCTGCTGGAGAGTCTCACGGGACAAGTTGAGAGGCAAGTCCTCAGAGTCGACGACACCCTTGATGAAGCTGAGCCACTCAGGGACGAGGTCGGTCGCATCATCGGTGATGAAGACACGGCGGACGTAGAGCTTGATGTTGTTCTTCGTCTTCTTGGTCTCGAAGAGGTCGAAGGGAGCGCGCTTGGGAACGAAGAGAATGGCGCGGAATTCGAGCTGACCCTCAACGGAGAAGTGCTTGACTGCAAGGTGGTCCTCCCAGTCGTTAGAGAGGGTCTTGTAGAATGAGCCGTACTCCTCAGCAGTGATGTCTTGTGGGTTGCGGGTCCAGATGGGCTTGGTCTTGTTGAGCTCCTCCTCCTCGATCTTGCTCTCCTTGACCTTCTTGGTCTTCTTCTCCTTCTTCTTCTCTTCCTCCTCGTCATCTACCTCCTCGATCTTGGGCTTCTTGTCATCACCCTCCTCAACCTCCTTGGACTCTTCGGCATCCTCATCTGGCACCTCCTTCTCGGTCTCCTTGAGGACGTGGAGGTAGATGGGGTATGAGATGAACTCGGAGTGCTTCTTGACGACCTCCTTGATCCTGCTCTCGTTGAGGTAGTCGGTCTGCTCATCCTTGAGGTGTAGGATGATCTTGGTGCCGCGGCCGAGCTGCTCGCCCTCGGTGTCCTGCTTGAGGGTGAAGGTACCACCAGCAGATGACTCCCAGATGTACTGCTCGTCATCGTTGTTCTTTGACACGACTGTGACACGGTCGGCAACGAGGTATGCGGAGTAGAAACCGACACCGAATTGACCGATCATGGAGATATCAGCGCCGGCAGTCAAGGCCTCCATGAACTGCTTAGTACCGGAGCGGGCAATGGTACCGAGGTTGTTGACGAGGTCGGCCTTGGTCATACCGATACCAGTGTCGCGGATGGTGAGGGTCTTGCCATCCTTGTCAGGAATGACATCGATCCTGAGGTCCTTGCCTGAATCAAGCTTGCTGGGATCTGAAAGCGCCTCATAGCGGATCTTGTCGAGAGCGTCTGAGGCGTTGGAGATGAGTTCTCGCAGGAAGATCTCCTTGTTTGAGTAGACTGTGTTGATGATGAGGGACAGAAGTTGCGAGATCTCCGCCTGAAACTCAAAGGTTTCTGCCGACATGATTGTGAATGAGTATGTGGTAGATGCTTGAAAGTGAGGTGAAAGACAGGTAATTCAGGTGATCAGCTAGTCAAGGCTGATGAATTGAGATGTGGAGTAAGCAACAAGTGCTAGTTCATGAACTTCGTGGGTATTGGTGAGGTGAGGTGAAAGTCTAGTGAAGCTGTGAGAATTTGTAGAGCTCAGACTTTCTATTCAGCTCCAGATTCTACGCGCTTCGAAAGCCATCTGGAGCTTCTGGTCGATTCGACCGCGGAGGTGGTCCGAGCTTCCTGACTCTGGTTGTCTCGCCAATTCGGTCCGAGCTGACTCTTGCACGCACAGCGCTGTCGACAGAATGCTGAGCACCGCAAGAGGTGTTCAGGTTCGTAAAGTACCAGTCAAGTCTCGTGTCTATACACTAGGACTACCACAGTCCAGTACCGTGCCAGAAAGGTCAAATTACGAGCGTGGTAGAGTGGTAGTATTGTCGTCTGTGTCTGCCTTCTTTCGACTCGGCGTGGCTGACTCTTGCGCCTCATTCGACCAGTTATTATTGTCGACTCATCCAGTGAATCATCGCTATCGCGTACTCTAGGTAGGCGCTTACCTCTGACGTTATCAGAAGTATCTTTCATACGTACAACGACATCACAAAGATGGTACTTGACTTTGATGGACAGGCTCTCGAAGGTGGTGGACAGCTTGTGCGTACAGCTGTGTGCTTGTCAGCATTGACTGGCACTGGAATTAGGATCACGGACATAAGAGGCAAGCGACCAGGAGGGGGTGGTCTAAAAGCGTAAGTCGGCCATCCCAAATGTTGTCGATTCGATAAATCTGATCTTCTTCGAAGTCAACATTTGACATGCGTCCAATGGCTACAAGGAGCCTGCGGCGCCAAAGTAGAAGGCGCTGAGAAGGGTAGCAAGACGATATTGTTTCGTCCAGGCCGGTCAAAGAAGGTCTACGGCACGACGTGGTCAGCCATCAGCACCGCAGATGGAGGACAAGGATACGAGACGCACATCGACATAGGAAGTGCTGGGTCAACGACACTTGCACTACAAGCGGTCTTACCATTCGCGCTTTTCTCGAACCGAGTTCCTGGTAGTTCTCTATTACGCTTGAAATTAAGTGGTGGCACGAATGTCCCAGCCTCGCCATCTTTTGAATACGTCAAACAAGTCCTACTTCCGACGCTCAGCAATCTCTTAGGCACCGACATTTCGGCGACTTTACACGTCAGAGGATGGGCTCATGGTCCTGGGACCATAGGCGAGTTTACCGTCGAGTTCAAACCACTTCGCCTGTGGAAGATATCGCCATTCGACCTCTCCCCCTTGAATCACAACTCTCAGCACCCAAACCCTCCTAGCCGTTTACTAGCGACATGCGTAGCACCAGAACGGTATCATAACCACTTCCGCGATGGCTTAGGACTGGCTCTGAAGGCTGCTTTTGATCTCGAAGAAGACGACTATGGGGACCGGGTATTCGCTTCCTATCAGGACAGTGGTCATGACAAGCGTTTGTACCTGATTGTTGTAGCTATCATCCCTAGTGATGTGCCAGGCAAGACCTACAGACTCGGATCAGACTGGCTGTATGACCGGAAGGTACGATCGCATAAGCAAACCATCGACGATATGATAGACCGAGTCAGTAAAGATATTGCTAGCGAGTGGTCTTCGGGCGCCTACGTCGACAAGCACATGCGAGATCAGCTAGTAGTATTCCAGGCTCTTGCCGAGGGTGCCAGTACGATGTACGAGGGAGATATTCAGAAGAAGACGAGTCGACTACGAGAGCCAGATCTGCATGCTCAGACCACAGAAATGGTGTGTTCACAGATGCTGGGTGCCTTGTTCGATGGTGAGGGTGGCTGCGAAGGTATCGTTTCTCGTAAAAGTGACGGTAAGGAAGAGGATATCCTGGGCAAGAGATTACACTGCCTGCAGATGACATAAGAAGTGCCGAGACTTTAGCGATGGTGCAACAGACCTCAATTCTCATCAAGCTCGCTGGTCACGTGTCCATCCTCCACGTGCTTGTAGCACCGTCAACTTTTCCTTCTTCTTCGCTTCTGTTTCGCCAGATTATTTTCAAGTAATCGTATTTTCTACCGACATGAGACTTGACTCGGGCATTGTCATTGCCTCACCCACGCCGCATCGGATTATCATCGGGCCTGATAGTCGTCCATTCATGTGTCATCAATTGATTGATACCAAGAGACGTGGGAGCTCGGGCTTTGGCCCGCAGCAGGGAACGTGCAGGACGTCCACCAACCCCGACAACTTCAACCCTTCCATGCCAATGCACCAATGCAAGGTAGATTGCAGTTCTCGCCGGTTTCGCTACAGTAATTTGACCCTCAATATCAGACCTGCAGAAGTATACTTTCGCTTACCCCAATGTAGAGATAGCGGGCACACGTGGTCCCCACTGATAAGGGTCCACAGTCGATATGCCTGGTAGTTTACTGATACACATCACTGTTGATCTGGAGAAACAAGACCGAAGAAGCTTCCGTACAGCTGGACATGGAGAACAGAGTTATGCTCGTCGACGCCAATTGCCTAGCCACCTCCAATCCGACTTCCTTACGTACAGATAAGCACTTTGCTATTACTGCCGTGGTCGTCCGAAGATCCCCAACGTGGCAATCTCACCCATTCGACTGTGCCGTCGACGCTATATGGCGGGGCGGCCGCCGGGCAAGGACGGACGACTTGGGGCTAGATGGTCCAAGTTGTCAATGATGGACGCGCCAGCGTCGTATTGCAAAAAATTTCCAATACCACCTGTAATGCCGGTTGCGGCGTGGTAATGCGAGTATAAGTAGGTATAGTGCCACTGACACAGGTTGGAGCTGGTACGGCGTCTTCTCACCCCACGGAGAGGGATTGTCGTTCATCATGAAGTTCTCTTTACCCTTGCTTGCTTCCTCATTCCTGCTGCTCTCTTCTCTCCCTGAAGCCTTTGCTCGCCCCAAACCCAAGGCACCATGGGTCCGCCAGCACATGGCAGAGAGAGCGAAGAAGACATTGCTCAAGACTGGTGTACTCGGTCGTCGTCAAGCTAATGATACATACAACCCACCTGTTGGTACAGATGGCGGGTGCGCTACGATCAAGACTACCACAGCGCCAGCAGACAACGTCTGGGGTGGTCTCACCAATGATGAGGCTGCTTCCGTCGCGAGCTGGCTCTTTTCGCAGCCCGATCTGAATCTGACTGTGCAAGAAGACGCCGGCGAATGGGACAACAGCGTGTATGCATAGGAGTGAGCTTCGAGAGAAGACTGCTGACACAGACAGATTGCTTGTCGAGCTGATGCACCCGAACAAGACCGACGTCCTGTCTTACTTGGATGGCAATGGCACTGCACCAACTCGCTATGCCCACGTCGTGATCAGCGAAAGGGCAACCGAAGACCCTGTCTATGCAGACATCCTTGTCGGACCTTTGCCAATCGTCAATGGTACTACTAGATGGGAACCTCTCGAGTATCCTTTAACCCGCAAGACTGGCGGCAGAGTCCGCAACCTGGATGCTGATGCCGACACCATGCGTGAGGAGTGGGTCATCAAGATCGCCAACAGCATTTCCGACATCACACAAGAGCTTTGGGGCAAGACTGTCACTGGCGGCGAGAACGACACCGTTGACATCTGGGGCATTGACCCGCTCTGGCAAGACGACGGCCGCATCATCCGCTGGGATACCTTCTGGAACATCCCTGGTGATGAGTTCGACGTGATAACTCTGCTACCACTCGGCTTGTACTTCAAGTCTGATGTGACCGGCCGCGATCCTGCTCAATGGAGATTCGAGGGCTGGCTCTACAATGATGTCTTCTACGAGACGACTGAAGAGTTCAGAGCAGCATTCTTCTCTCCAGGATTCGTCAGACTACCACCCAATGTTGAAGGTGACTGGGCTCGTACTGATCAGGCCGGTCCCGTTATGGCTTTTGACGATGAGTCTCCTCCGGTCATGGTCGCGCCATCTGGACCTCGCTATGCAGTCGATGTTCAGCGCAAGTACGTCGAGTACATGGACTGGTCATTCTACATTGGTTTTACCAGAGATCTGGGTATGGCTTTGTATGACAGTAAGTGTCCACCACAGATGATGATCCGCCACCATTTAACAATGCGGTAGTCAGGTACAAAGGCGAGCGCATTCTGTACGAGCTTGGCCTGCAAGAGGCTCTGGCCCACTACGCCGCCAATGACCCCTTCCAGTCTGCCACCGCATACCTAGACAGCTACTACGGCTTCGGTCCCTACGCCTTTGAGCTCGTCAAGGGTTACGACTGCCCATCATACGCAACCTACCTCAACTCCTCCTTCTACGTTTCCGAGACCACCCACACCCACCTCAACAGTATCTGCCTATTCGAATATGACGCTGACTTCCCCATGCAACGCCACTCGACCTCAAACTACGTCTCGGTCCGGAAGAACGTCTACTTCACCGTCCGCTCCGTCTCCACCGTGGGCAACTACGACTACGCCTTCTCCTACACCTTCTCCCAAGACGGCACCATCGGCATGGAAGTGCGCGCCTCAGGGTACATCCAATCGACCTATGGCGCATCCTACAACGCCGACTTTGGCTGGCAAATCCAACCCGCCCTATCCGGCAGCATGCACGACCACGTCCTCAACTACAAAGCCGACTTTGACGTCCTCGGCACAGACAACTCCTTGCTCCTGCAGACCCAAGTCCCCGTGTCCCGCACGTTCTCCTGGTCCCCCAACCGCGCACGCAACACAATGCAACTCGAGCGGTCCTACGTGCGAACCGAAGACGAGTCGCGCCTCAACTGGTCCCCCAACGGCGTAACAGAGTACATCGTCGTCAACCGGGACGCGGTCAACGCATACGGCTCCCCGCGGGGGTACCGCATCCTCCCATCCATGGGCACGGCACACCTCACCGTGCAAAACAGCAGCAACCTCGTCAACGCGGCCAACTGGGCCGGCTACGACCTGCAGGTGACGCGGCAGCACGACCACGAACAGCGCGCCGCCCACCCCTACAACAACCAGGACGTGTACGACCCGCCTATCGATTTCAACGCGTACTTCGACGGCGAGAGTCTTGAGCAGGAGGATTTGGTCTTCTGGATCAACTTGGGGATGCACCACGTCCCGCACACGGGCGACTTGCCCAACACGGTCTTCACGACGGCGCACAGCGGGGTGCAGTTCATGCCGTTGAACTACTTCGCGGGCGACACGGGGAGGCAGACGGTGAACCAGGTGCGGATCGACTATGGCGGGGGGAATAGGAGTACGGTGGAGCGGTTCGGGCAGGGGGCGGGGGATGGACAGTGTGCGTTGAGGTATGAGAAGGTGTCGGAGGATTTGGAGGGGTATAAGGGGGATGTGGTCATTAGGAAGTTTCCGTATGATCCGAATGATCCTTATTACCAGACGGATAGTATTGAGTGAGGGGGTTTCGCAGGGGAGAGGAGTGCTGGTGGTGATAGGTAGGGAGTGTTATAAGCCGGGTTTGAGCTAGCAATGTGAATACATGAATGATAATGGACTTCTTCTTGAGAGTACGTGCTGAGCAGTGGTAATTGACTCGGACAAGGAATTGAGCATGATGTGACGATTGCTTTCACAAGAGGAACCAGAGACATAGGTGAAATGGTGGTAGTACTTGTTGCGTGAAGCTGTGGTGGTGTGAGGCGTAGTCGAGAAAGTGCTGTAGAGATGAGGAGCCATGTCGGCAGGTTGACTGCTTCCGGTGGGATATGTGCTCTTGGTTGAATCGATAGCAGCAATTACTGCATTTTGAGTTTGCAGACATGCAAGTAGTGGTAGTGCCCAGCTGCCTGGCGAGTAGTAGGCAGCGTACAGAAACACAGTGTCAAAGAGCAATTGATTGTGAAAAAACATGTCGAGATAGATTGGATCGCTACCGTGAATATGTTACAATGACATGCTGTTATACTGCTGTCCGTGACAACACCATTAACTCCTTCCTATCTCTCGAACAAAAACGCGCAAAGCAGTGGTATTGATCATCCGCCGTGTAACCAAGACAAGTTCGTGACGCAACGAAGGTGAATCGCTCGCCGTTGCATCGTACAGGAAAATAGCGCCGTCCGTCCAGCCTGTCTATGAGGGGTATCCAGTTGGTATCGCTGGCCGTCAGTCGTAGAGAGATACTGGAGTGGCAGCAGCTCATGAGGCGGCGATCTGAACAGGCTTCTCGCTCATCTCCCTCCTCTTGAAGACGGCGTCTTGTCCGGACATTCTCCTTCCGAGAGCCCTCTCGAGCTTAGCACCAAGAGCGTTGGTGGAGATCTCCTCGTCCTTCTTGTCTGATGGGATGAAGCGTTGCTTCTCGAGACGCTGGTCGGACATGCGCTCAAAGGTGGCAGCCCACGACTTGAGGTCGGCCGAGCGGGCGTCGTTGGATGAGGCAGTAGAGGGGCTGCGGCCGACCTTGTCTTCGATCTTGATCATGGTGTTGCGGGCGCTGTCGACGGGCTGAGACGAGTTGGAGTCCATGGTTGGTGCGATTGATGGGTGAAGAGAAGGTGCGCCGGAGTAGGTGCTGAAGCGAACAGAGGTGCGATTGGCGGTGGTGGTCGTGGTGGACTGGAAGCAGGCTGTTAGAACGAGGCAGGTTGCGGGAGAGACGGGAAAAGTAACGGCGTCGTACTTGGTGATATGCAAGATAGGCCCGACGGACAGTGACGAGGAATGTAAAAAGGTCGAGAGGGGATTAGCTTACCATTTTGACAGTAGTCGAAAAGGACGGGTACGTTTCGGTTTACAGGAAGCGGGTACGATGAGCAGGTGATCCTCAGGTAGACAAGTTCTGGATTTTCAGGAGGCGCGACGGCTAAGGTAAGTTGGCCGTGGGTGTACGAGTCGGGGAAGCTTGGAGATGTACGTCAGATATTGTCCTCGAGGGCGGTTGATTGATTGATTGACTGATGGGTGACAAGGTCCGAGTGGATTGACGCTCCAGGTTAAGATATACGTCCTTCGTCTCTCTGCCAGAGCGGTGCCGCTGGGAACTAGAATATCCCTGTCTCTCGCTGTGATGGCTTCTTCTCGCAACTCCCTGTCGCAGTCGGCCTTGGTGCCTCTGCCGGTTTCAGATGGCCCGCAGATCCGTTTCGGACGAGCTGGAAGATCAGGGAAAAGCAGACAAACACGCTGCGTGGGAGTGGATCTGATGATGAAGTATGTTTTTTGTTGATGATGTCGGTCTTGCTGCTTTTTCTTGGTGGAAAGAAACAAACACAGACACAGCGTCGACGTGGTTGTGCGTTATCTCTGTACAACGGACGAGCGAGGCCGGAGAGGAGGGGCTGGTACGGTCAGGTCTTGCTCACGAGGATGGCCTGTGGAGTGCGGACTGAGTCGGTGGTAAAGACGTGTGGTACATTGGAAAGGTCAAGTGTGATGTCTAGGCCAGTTTAGGAATGTGTCACTCCAACTCTATATTGTTCCTATCCAACCTTGTCTACGTTCATGTCAATCCTTTTGATGCATAGGACCATGCACAGTCCGTCAAGTGAAGCTCTGTTTTTCACTCATGGGTCCCAAGCGATGATCGCGCATGATTGTCGTGTGCAAGTGTCAGTGCGACATGATATCCATACCAGACACGTCAGTGGCGTCGGTCACCCTCATAACCATGAATCGCGAGTACAGAATGTCATATTCGCTTGAACAGTGTGAAGTGAGCAGGTAAACTCTTGTCGCGAGAAAAGCGTGTGACTGCTCGGGCCCTATTCTCTGTTATGATTGATATGATATCTCTGGGCGATACTTTTGACGGTGAGGCGCAGTCATCACTGCCTGTCAGCGTCCCAGGCGTGGCCTTGCCTTTTCCATCAATACAAAGTGATGGCGAGCATGTGCTCCCCTACCGCCAGTCCACAGCATCACTCACTACATGGCCGCTGATATCTCGGTGTCGGAGCTGAAGATTTCCACCTCGAAGTGGGCAGAGCACAATCTCATCCTGACCTTTTCGGCCGAGATCCGGCTACCTGAAGTACACAATGTTACCAAAGTGAAAGTCTTCAAAGGATCATTCGTAAAAGAGTTCCACAGACTTTTCCTTCATCGATTCATACTTGAAAGACCAGACATCTGTGCATTCAGACATGGCGTTCGCGGTACCAGCACTGAGAGTGCCAACCTAGAGTTCATTCTATGGGAAGGTGGAGAGTTTAGACTGGGCCTGTGGCTAGGCGACGACTCCGAGTACATCCACTTGTATGTACCGGGTGAAAATATCTACTGATATGAACCCTAGCAAGAAAGATCTCCACTACGGTGACGCGGTAGTGGACATGGCTTTGGCTCTCAAAACAGAGGAAGGACTGAGCATTTCATTACACCCTTACCACGTCAACGATGTCGATGAATTACCTTGGGAAATATCGACCTTCTCTCTGCAGCATTGATGTTCGATAATTGCAAGGCAGCCAGGGCAAGTAGAGGTTTGGTTAAACGCCACACTATTCCTGGACCTGTGAGGTCCAGCCCTTGCTCGAACACTCCTCGAGACCTGGAACATGATCTTCAATAGAGGCGGGACCCTACAGACTACCACGAGCTTGTCAACATGGCCATCATCGCTTACACCTGTTATGCTGCTCAAAGACGGCAGACAAATTGCCTGGACTAAGCCAGTCATCTTTTAAGCGCCGCACGACTTGGGTGGCTTTTGATGCACAAACGGCTGACAGGATCGTGGAGAGGCTAAAATTATTCTGGTCAACCAATAGACCGAGTTCAACAGATCTTGTCAATCATTTTAATCCCTGCTACCATGCCGTCTTCACACTTTTTCCCGTCGCGTCCGGCGATACGAACACGTCGAGACACTGACATGCATATGCAAGAGCGCATCCTGCGGAACAGGCACACCAATCATGCCTGTCTGTCAGAGGAATTCCCCCTGCCAACCTGATATCCACATCACATGGCTGCACACCCACTGATGAACGCCTTTTGACACCAGTGCCGCACCATGCTTCGACCATGACGAATTGTCATGCTTCTGCAAACTTTTTACCTGGTACACTGCGCGGCTTGCCACGTGGTAGTAGACAAGCCCCGCACGCTATCGAGCAGGATCTGAGCGCCACCCCATGGGATCCATACCTTTACTGAAGTCTACTGCCGCGCTTTGGCTTGTGTTGCTCACGACATGTCTCACTGCACTGTCCGCGATTGTCCGGACAAATCGCTCACTACAAAGTTGCAATTTCTAACATTCGGACAAGCCGGACACTTTGCAATTATCCCGCCGCCTTTCTCATGTCCCTCTCCACAAGGAAGGTGTGCCATTCCTCGACATAAACTACAATGCATGAAGCAGAGACATTCGTTTCGATTCCCGTCGGCCATGGTGCGAGTCTGAGACATGCAGATTCTGGCACAATCCGACGTGTGACAAACGTTGAGACCTGTGACGTCCAACGTTCATCTCAACCACCACGCACTCCGGGGCAAAAGAGTGGCTCACCGGAGTGTCAATGTCTGATGCAGGTCACGTGCTTAGACATGCGGGCTCAGTGTGGACTCGATTGAGCTCTCTCTACAACCTCAGCACATCTCTGCGGCAGCCATTCCTGGAACAATCTCTGTACGCCTTGCCAGTCTCCTTCCACTGTCTCTTTCTTATCCTCGTCCACGAAATCCGGACTATAATTCCCTCCAAAATCAATCACCCAAGCATTACAGTCCTTGTCAATATAGATGTTGCCTGCATTGACATCTCCCCAGACAATGTCATGAGCATGGAGCCAAGTCACAGTCGCCCTGACCTGGTCTTCCCATTGCTTGTGCATCGCACGCTGAGCCCACAAACCCTCCTCCAAGATCTGACCGCCGTACGGGGAAGGCTCGATCCACTCAAGCAACATTCCAACCACGGCTTGCTCGAATACCACAACGCGCACCAGCTTAGACACACGCATATCGCTTCTCGACCCCACTAGCCCTCGTAAGCGACAGAGCACAACCAGCTCACGATTAAATTCCAGATCTTGAATCTCACATCTTGGTTTCAGCCACAGAGTCACGCCGTCGACCTTCACCCTTCCCCAGGTGGCCTCCATACCATCACGGAGCAATACCACTCTTGAAGCATCGACTTCAAGTGACCGTGGCCATTTCACTTCCTCATTCCGAAGTGGACAGATGGTGTAACCAGACTCATACACCTCCTCGTCTTTCACGGCAATCTCTAGCGTTCTATCCGCTCTCTTTCCGAAATTGAGGCAATACGTTCTCATTCTGCAAAGTTCAGAAAATTTTCTGCCCGGTAGTGGCACATCGGTAGCCAGCTTCGCGAATATCGGGTCGCATTGCTGCAGACTCAGCCCATTCGGATCTCGCTGGGCATCGCTCAAGCCTCTCGCAGGCCAGCCCTTGGTGATGATGCCATTCCAATATTCGCTTCTTTTGCGTTTGGCTGCATCTAGCTGCACGCCGAAATCCGTGCCCTCGAACTGACGCTCGTCTACTGTGACATGGAATTTGGTCAACCCTCGATTCACGGTATAGTGTTCGATCTTCCCTCCTCGATAACGCAATTGCGGGTCCGATTCTTCATTTTCCATCACGTTGAACACCAGTACGTTTGCCCGACCTTCCTTGTATCGACGATCCCAGTCTGCAAGGGAACGGTGTCGGTGCATTGAACAAGGCAAGCTTTAGATTCAAGGTGGGCATCATCGCCAAGAATACCGTGCCGCAGCTGCGCCTGCGCTTGTTTCAGGTTCACTATCACATCCCTGTCTTCCACTAATTATAGAGACTCCAAGATATCACAACCATGGATCCCCGACCGTGATCGTCACGGACTTCCTCAGCTCACGATGGACACCCGATCATGCCAGCTTTCGACGTGGGCATGTAATGCGAGACCACTACCACAACGGCCGAGGGCTCCTGCAAGACACATGTCAGTCGCCGGGAAATTGCTAGACCATTCAAGAAACAGTGCTTTGGTCCTATTTGCCATTAATTACTACGGCACAATAGGAGCCATGGCGACTAGCTGAGCGTCTGTCCATGCCAGCTTCGGCCATGTCGAACCTACAGCACACAACATCATGGCCGCAACCTAGGCTCGTCAAACATCAGAGATTTTGCAGCCGCGTTATGACCTCTTCATACATGGCCAGCTTACCCGATGCATCGTCCACAATGTTTCAAGCTCCGCCCGATAACCATGTCTCCAACTACTGCCTTCCTCACGACAAGCATATCCAAGCCGAGAAGAATGCCGCGTTGTCCACATCGCTGCTAGTCATGAGCCTCGCCTTCTCCACAAGCAAGGAAGTAGCATCTCTGAATCCTCACTTAGTGCGCCTGGACCCATGTCTTGAGCAACCTCGCCGCAACGGCTTCCGACCGGAGTTTCAGGATCATCGTCGCAGGCTTGTTGACCTGAGACGCTTAACCAGGCCACGGAACACTATCCCTTGCTATTCATGAAGGCGGGACAATTGTCATCGCAGTGAGGACACCGATTAGATGTCGCCTTTCTGGCCCATTGCCAGGCCCACTACCAGACAAAGTGTTCTTTCCTCAGTAGATCAGGCCATATATGAAGACCATCCGGGCACGGCCTCCATGATCATCAGGCAATCCAATCCACATCCAATCCATATTCATTCCAGCGCGACATAGCACAGCATCATCATTCCAAGAAGCAGCTCACACCACTAGAAGATCCCTTCACAGACACCATGGTCCGCCCGACCACGTTCATCACCGCAACTCTGGCCGTGCTCACCACCACGACACTAGCCACCCCGGACATCCTGCAGGGCGTATGTTTCCCGTCCTTGTCTTCACTCTGCCAACCCTGACAAACCATGACAGTACTGCAACGCCGGAAGTCAGCGATGCAACATCAATCGCGCGGGCTCAATCAGGAACTACGCATGCAACTTGACGCCGGTAAGACGCATGACTGTCGGGACCTAATCATCTAGCTGACCCTCCCAGTGCCCTCCTTCTGGTGGCGGGTGCCAGTGCTACGACGGTGTGACCACGGATTGTCTTTGCAATCTGCCACGTTCCAATACCGGGACGAGTAGAGCCCCGGCTCAGACTTTGCCGATGAGGCCTGCTAGGAGGCCTGCTTAGGTGATCAGGATCCATAGTACTAGACTGGACAGATAGATCGACGCTTTAGGTAGACCGGGAACGAAGGCTGGTAGTACCCTCTATATCTGTTCGTGCCCTCCCAAGTCATCTCGCATGTGACTTGGTAGCAATTATGCTTGGATCTCGAATATTGGATCGTATTTGACAATATTTCCGGGCGACGTGATCTGGGGACCCAGATCATCGTACGCAACTTAGCCCCGAGTGACCTATGACCTACGAGCCTGGCACAGCTCCGTCGCACATGTTTGCAGCAGCTCTGCAGAATTCTCATGGGTCTTTGAGCAATATAAAACCATGTGTGCTAGAGCACTCTTCGTATGAGATCATAGGTACCCAGGGCCCACGGTGCAAACCATGCCGATGAATTGCACTGCAGCTGTGGGGAACGTACTGCCATTGGGACCTGCTAGGAAACGAGCATAGGAGATTGTGGAGCATGGGGTCGGTACAGAGGTGTCGCTATTCCGAGATATTGCATAAGAGCGGCTGGACGCGCTAGTTTTGGTCACGGGAGGCGGTTGATGCGGGTTCAGTGCTTCAGGTAGGCTGATGAAAAAGACTGGTAGTAGCTTTCATGCACCTGTGTGCTTTACCGATTCTCTTTGTAAAGTGATTTCTCCACGAGAGTATAGTATTAGTGCCGTCAACTCATTCCTGACTGCATGTCTCTCTTCAAGATTTCTTTGGGAGTTTCGCTGTGATCCTGAAGACAGGCTTGCCTTGCGCCATTCGGTCCCTGTCTTGCTCGGATTTTGTTGAGAGCCATGAAGTGGCCTTGTTAACATCAAGACCTCTAATCGAAAAGGTCATCAGGAGAGCTTCTTGCGCCTGTCTCATAGTGTAGCCCTGTCTGGAAATCTCTTCAGACATGGAGTCGAGTGTAGCGCTACTTCCCTCCACCTCAAGGTCCATGCCTGCCAGTATGGCCTCGACCGCGAGCCTCGTGTCATCCAGATGCACTTCCAAGGTTACAATAGCAGGGAGACGAAAATATTGTAGTATGGAGTCGGCGAGAATGCCAGGATTCTTCATGATTATATCACATGCAGCAATAGCCCATTTCTTGACACCAGGATCCAGGCCCAGCGTACACAAATGGTTTATCTGTGCGTCCATTTGTCTAAAAGGTTCCAAAAGATGATGAGGTTGCCATCGCCAGCGGTCCCTACGCCCTAGTAGTTCAGTCATAGCTGAAGACGTGGATAGGAGCAAGGTGCACAGCCACTCGATTGCTTGAAGTAATCTTTGTGTGCGATCGCGGCTCGATCGGGGACCAGGTGACGACGAGGGTTTTGCTCTATAACCATCCATCATATTCTGAAAGAACACTCGAAAACAATCAACGATCTGTAATAGATTGGACAGATTTCGTTGGGCCTTCCTGATGTCAAATTCACACAGAGACTCTGGTGAGCGGTACGGCAGATACTGCTGCTCGGGAGGTGCGTTCAATGGTTGTGATAGAGGGCCATGATCAGACGCCGGACTTGACGGGACATTGGACAATCGTCGCCGAGGAGTGTCTTGACCAGGACCATAGGTTGGGCTTCGCGGTGGACTCCGGGGCGGGAACAGTGTTCGCATGAGGTCTCCATCGTAGTACGGAGACCAAGGGTTGACATTGTCAAGGTTGGTAGTTGAAGCGGACCGAGCATGCTCGAAAGTAGTTGTGCTAGTAGAACTGTTGTATCCAGCCACGATATTCTCGGCACTTGGCGACTGACCGGTCTCTATAGGATTAGGGGAGAAGTCAAGCACACGTTGACCGACATTGACTCGACTGACGTGATGCGCGTCTAATGTCTTACCAACCGGACCGCTCCTCTGACTGAGTACGAATCGATGCGGCGGTAGATACAGATCGAAGCCTTGGTTTTGCGCAAAGTCACTAGGACGATCGTCGGGCAGGATTCCAGCTTCAAATTCATACTGCAGGAGGGCATAAGTCGGTGACCTCGGCGAGGGGGATCTTTGTCTTGTTCTATCCTTGTCGAATGGCATCTGCGAATGCGTTGCTTCCTCTGCAGGATCTTCATGATGAAGTTGCTGAGAGAGGTTGGGAAGTGCTGCTGGCGATGGCGACCGAGACTTTTGAGCTGCCTCTCCAATCTTATATGGCTTGAGGTCCAGCGCCTCTAACTCTCTCCAGGAGGCTTGCATCATACGCAAGACGACATCTAGGCAATTTTGCAAGCGCTCGTAAGCATGGTATCTGTTCAGGGAAGTGAGATCGTCTACTTTACATTGCAACCAGTGGCGGTGCGTCTCATCCATCGCCATACTATCGATTGAGTTGCGCAACTGTTGGAGCACATGGCCACAAATCTGAGAATAAGTAGATAAGCGCCGTTGAGCTGACTGGTAGTCTGCGGTCGGTAACGGAACGTCCACCCAAAACGATTGCGTAAACACTGTGTGGATATCTTCTATGCATGAACGGATCTCCAACGTCGTATGCTGGAGGTGGCTTGCTGCACTGATTGAGCTGTCCGTCTGGTAGAGACTGGACAGAACATCAACGATTCCAGAACAGGTCGAGAGTAGATCAGGCGCAACTTCATGTGCCCATTGTGTCAATGCACGGGGTTCTGGCATTTGATTGAGCTCTGCATCCTGAGCCAGCGGATCTTGGATGACCGAGACATGTGCTAGCTCGAAAGGGCGATCCCTGTGCGATCGGTCGTTTGCACCACTCTCCAAGGGATCCGCGAAGGCGGAGATTGTTCCAACGTCGGAGAGCTGCTGATCGTCAGGAACGAAGTAACCAGTCTGCGAGGACCTCATCGTCTCGAGCTCAATCGCATGCTTCGTACGTGGAAAAGAGGCGACACCATTACTGGTAGATTCTGTACAATAGCTTGTTTCTGCTGCAAATGACACACGTCTCTTCTGCGGTCTCGACTTCCGTCGATCAGAAGTCGTCTGTAGCGCCGGGATCAATGATCCAGAGTCCTGCTGGGGATCACTATCGACCCCAGCGGCGTCAGATGTGTTAGCAGACGGCTCGCGAAGCGCTGACCTGCTCCGATTTCTGACTCTATTGTTGGTAGCGGCGGTACCTGCTCTTCGCACATCTCTCCGGTCGATGCTCGTCAGAATCCCCTTAGCATAAACAGCCGCGACAGCAGCGGCGTAGGGTTGCCATTTTTTGTCCTTTTGACCGTCGGCATAGTCGCAGACCCCTCTGATGACCCCAGCACGTAGAATGTTCATAACACCAGCTGCTTCCATCTCTAAGCCAATGATGTCGTGCTGGTCTCGAAGCATGTCTCGCTTCCTCGCACTTCTGACAAGCATATTTCCAGAACCAATTTTACCATACCAGACCCGGGAACGATAATTGTCTGGACGGGGTTTGCGATCGATAGCTGTTCTCGTCGACCCATGAGCACCTTTCTCACGAGTGCAGAATAGGACGTCCTCTTCCGGGGGTGGGCTGTCGAAGTGTCCGTCATCATGATCTGATTGAAGCTCCTCCAACCACTTTGCGAAGAGCTGTCCTTGCTTGAATGGCGTTCGTCTTGTAAGCTTAATATAGCCTACAGCGCTTCTCACGACGGCGATTGTCTCAGCTTGCCTCCCATTCACGGTGAAGTCAACACCTTCGTCACTCGAGACGCAGACACCCAGATCATACTGAACAACTCCAGTGTTATCCTTCTCGGGAACACAGACGAGGACATCCCCTAGTCGTATATCCCGATGTTGACTGCCGTCAGTCGCCTGCAAGTTCGGCACTCCAGCTGCCACGCCTACCAGTAGGGAGAACCAGAGATTTGGAAATCGTGCCTTGATGTGACCAGCCAAAGCCGCGGCTGCGCTTGTGCCGTAATTCTGACCGGTGGGCCAAGTCGCGACTACTACGTTATGGCCATTGATTTCGCCGCCAATGAAGAGATAGTCATCATTGAGTGAAGAAGGGAAGCGGCCTTCGTGCTGTACGTCCAGAACACCAAGGGCGGCCTCTGCTTCGATCGGGAGGACTGCGATCCATGCTACGGTGTAGTCCTCGAAGCGGAGTCCGTTCGCCATGCACGCACAGCCGGCATGACCGACACGGCCAGGGAAGCTTTCAGTGTGATAATTGTTGATGAGATCGGCCTCGAAGCGAACGAAGAAGAGCCAGTACTGCTCGTGCTCAACGAAAGCACGTCGGTTCACAACGCTGACGGTGGCGCGAATCTATCCAACCAATCAGATCTCCAAACACATCAATGCATGCATAGAACCAAATGCATAGCTTCATAAGCTTGACGAGACATCAGAAAAGTTCGTGGTGTTATGCATGGTACCGCTTCATGTTCCTAGGTCGCTTGAGTGACTAATTATCGAAAAGCCTCATCTCTAGCTAAACTGGTATCCCAACCAGATCATCATCATGAAATCGTCAACCAAATCGCCTCGACGTTCTGCCCAAGACCTCAATGGCGATCTACCATCCCACAGGTCTCAGCCTCCCAACCTCATCCATCACCCTATCAACCAAACCTTTCAGTCCCCAAGCATCGTATCCCGCCCTCCAACTCTTGGCATCCTGCCATCCCATCGCATACTCCATATTTTGCTTCTCCTCAATCACACTGCTCGGCCAGCCGAACCAGTCCCTGACCTGATCCCAATTCTGCGACGCCCACAGCACTATCGTACCAATCGCTCCCCCTATACCTACTATCCTTAGAAGCATAGGAATGCCGTTCCGCTTGAAGCTCTGCCGCATCCTGATGATACCCAATGGGTCAAACGCGTCGGTACACGATAGCTGGGACTTCCCGGTGTTGCGATTCAATTTGCGCTCGCGACTGCGACATAAGCGCCCCTCTTGGCTCGTGCAGCGCACCACTGCGCCCTGTGAGCTGTCTCGTTTGCCATCTGCGCCGCCTGTGCAGTCGATCGGTGCGTCTATCCCCGTCCAGCGAGAAGCTTGCCGTCGTCGTTCTTCTTCCAGCGATTTTTGAAGGTCGAGTGCCCATTGAGCGAGTCGTACTTCTTTGATATCGTTGTCTGGCTGGTGCATTGGTCCATCGAGAGTGGCTAGCGCAAGCGCACTGTTGGGACGAGAAGCTGAGTCGATAGTGTGTCCTGATAATGATGGAGAAAACGGTCGGTAGAAGGAGGAGTCAGGGTAGGGAACGAGTACTCCGGAAGGTGAAGAAATGGTGCTGCAGGTGTGAGTTGGTGGCGCCAAAGCTGAGAGGTTGAGGTCAGATGGAAGATTTGATAGATTAGGTAACAGAGGTGATGCTGCGGAAGAGTAGGCATGAGATCGTCGCCAGGCCAGGAACTTCTGGGTCGAAGAGTGGCGGAGCTTCTGGATAGTAACTGGATGGAACAAGTCGGAAGCCATATCATTCAATAAGGCAGACCGCTGCGCGGGCTGTAATTCGTTGGGCAGATTGCCACAGTCTAGGAGCGATAGAGTAGAGGAAGGCGTGACGATGCATCTCGCACCCGTTTTGTCGAGTACATCTCGTACCGCTGTTTTGTGCTCTTGATCATCTGTCGTCCACATGACCAACGCCATGTTTGTCATGTGTGACAGTTCGGCCAATTTCTGGGCTTCGTCTTGACTAGGCACGTCTTGTCTTGATTAGCCTTTCGTTGCTACCATGCGAATCATTGACTTACGATGCAGCACATAATACACAATATCCGGATAGATAGCACCACCATCGATAAGTATGGACGCGATGTCGGATTCATCGAGCTCGTTGAAGGAGAGCAACCGTCGAAAACACCCTTCGATATACTGATGAGCTGAAGCAGGCACTGACGGTTCGTCTATGGCATCCTCGTTGCTACCGGCTATGTTCACAACGGAAAGATTGTACTCGAGATTGGCTTCCGAGCTGTCACTCAGCGGTTGCGTCGTGATTGCGCCGTCCACAGTCCAAGGCTTTTGAGGCTTCGTTGAGGCCCTGTATAGATCGATTGGTGGATTCGATGATAGCTGTTGTGGTTCGTCGACATGTACGATATGTTCACAGCTTTCCAACAACTCGTTTGAGAAGTTTCTTGCCCCTGCGTCTCTTTGACCCGTTACCATCATACGTAGACGCCCAAGCTGTTTGCCCCGATCTGAGAACTTGCGTCTAGCTGGCAGAAGCAAGCTGGGCATAACAAGTTGCGGTCCAGGAGGCGAGGAGATCGCCGGCCTATTTTCAAGCTGCCGTTCCTCATCGTCCTCGTCTCCACTGGACGATAAGATTGCTTGACTTGCGCTGTCATCGAAAGATATCGCGTCATCGTCCGATAGCCTGACACTCCGAGGACTTCCAGATCCAGGCGTGAGTCCAGCTATCGGGTCCAGATTCGGCGTCAAGCCCATACCAGACGAGGGTGTCTGTACAGATGTGCTTGACATCGTCCGTAACCTCTCTTGAAATGTAGGCGCAGATGTAGGCATTCTCAGTTGTGCCGTAGGAGCCTGTGTCTTCGCGGAGCTTGACTCGGAGGATATTATCCTTTGTCCTGCCGCCAGGATTCTTGGGTGTACCGGGTTCCCTGCCTTCCTCTTCTTGCTTGTCGCCGCAGATGGGGATGGAGACATGCTTGATAAGTCGGATTGCGCTCGCGATAATGGACTGCTCCTCGCACTGCTTTGTTCAGGTTCAGGGAACGCGTGCTCCAGCGCATCGTTCAAGCTCTGAACCCCGAAAGTGCTATCCGTCATGACAGGCGAATCCGCTGCGTCTGATGTACTGTATTGCTCCTCTTCTGGTAGATCTGGCGCTTCCGCGGTCTGGTTGTGAGGGAGATCGTTCTCTTTACATAGGTTGAAGGAGGTGACTCTGGCCTGGCTAGGAGGACATGAACATTCGTCCGATGGCTCTTTGCTTGCTCGAAAGGCTTGTATGCGTTGTTTCAATGTGCGCTCGTCGTTCCCCATGGTGATGTGGTTGATTAGGCGGCTGAGGAATGCTATGAGCTGACACCAGCTGGGTTGATCCTGACTCCCTTGCAGGTCTCGTGCTGGTAGAATCTCAGGTCCGATTCATGGCAAAGTCGCAGGTCGAACAGGTCAGTAGTGTAGTAGTGATGATGCTGACGATAGCATCTCACCGTTTGTTATCGGAAGGTGGGGGCGGCGATTGATTGACACGATCTCCGCGATTATGTGAAGCACGGACGGGGTAAACCTGGCATCCTTGATCTCACCGCGCGTGTCATGGTCACAGGGGTTCGGGGCTTAGCCGGCCAATACCCGCGTATTCTGAACGTAATTGAGCATCTCGACAATTTTCATTTTGTCTTGCTATGAACTCTTGACTACTGTTAATACATCACTCCACCCAGAAAGTCTGGCGGAGCTTATCGAGTCTACCGGCAGAGCCTTTCCGTAAAAGTTCTGTACGCTTTGTAGAATGGAAGAAAGTATCTTGCTTTTGGGCTCAGCCTTTTCCGAGACCAGTCGCTATGCAGGGGCGTGAAAGGGAGCCTAGGTATGAGATTGGATCATGAGGAGGTGGCATCGGTGGTGATCATGGCGCTGCTGGGACGTGGTTGTATCGTCCAGAAAGTGTAAGGTGGTTAGTCATGACGTGACAAAGACCTCCTACGATCCTTGACCGCCGCGACCTCTTGGGGAACCAGTGGCACCTCCTCGACCACGTCCTCCATAGCCACCACCACGACCACCTTGGAAGGATCCACGATTAGGTCCCTGGTTTGGAGCGCCACGTCCACCACGCATGCCTCCGCGTGGGACGTAGGGGTAAGAGCCAGGCTTGAGGCGACGCTCCTCGACGACGATACGTTCATTGCCAAGCTGGTGTGGGTTGGCTGCAACAGCCGCTTGGTAGCCTTCGGGGGTCTTGAAATCGACGAAAGCACAGTTCTGTGATAGGTCAGCGATGATCCTGCGTGGACCATGACTATTATTTACCTTCTGCCTGGAGATGTCGAAGTAGACAATTTCACCAAATTTCTCGAGAAGCGATCTGAGCTGCTTGGCGTCTACGGTGTCGGTGACGTTCTTGATATATCCCCTGCTTTGGGGACCCTCCTGAGGAGCGGCACCGGTCTGAGCGCGTGATTGCTGTCGACCGTGTCCACCAACACTGGTCCACTCATCCTGCTCATCAGCAGGAGGAGAAGTGTCACGAGGTGCAGCAGTCTCAGCAGCGGGTGCAGGCTGGGAAGTGGGTTGGGAAGCGGAGGTGGCGGCCTTGGGCTGTGTAGGAGGAGTCGAGGCGGCGGGCTGGCTAGCAGGAACGGCAGGGGTTACCACACGGTGCGCAGCAGCAGCAAGATTAGCCCAGGTCTTCGGAGCAGACGGTTTTGCTGGAGCGGGAGCGGAGGGAGCGGCAGCAGGAGTAGCCGGCTTCTTTGCTGGGGACGCGGCAGGGGCGGGGACAGTCTCCTTGGGCTTCTCGGGCTCAGCAGCTGGTGCAGGAGATGGTGCCGCTGCTTCAACGGGCGGAGTAGAAGCCGCGGGCTCTTCAGCCTGAGCAGGAGACTCGGTGGTGCCATTGACGCCGGCATCGGCAGACGGGATCTCGGGAGCAGCCTTGGTCTCGAGCTCCTGATCAACTAGCTGAGCGGATTGCTCGACTTCAGCAGGGTTTGCAGAGCTGGTCAGAGTCTCGGAGACAGTCTCAGTGGCGGTTGGGGCAGGCTCTTGGTACCCGGTCTCGGCGGCGACTGGTGCCTCCTGGTCCTGTGTCTCCTCCTCCTCTTCCTCCACGAGATAGCGGAAGATGTCATTCAGCACGAAGTATCCATTGGTCTGTCCGGCAAGAATGAAAGTCTGCACGAACTTCTTGTGTGGTTGCGACTTGTTGGAGATCTCGCCGATGACTTGAATGACAATGTTGGAGTCGGAGGCCTGGGAGTCGACATTGGTGACACGAACTTTGCAGTCTTGGAAGTCGAGATCCTTGATGCGCTCATTGATAGCCTTCAGAGGATCAGCGCTGCGTTTTGTTGGACATAGATTCATTGCTCACCTTCTGGCCAACGCAAACGGCGACTTTGTCGGTTTCGTCACCGAGGACGAATTGCGATCGTTTGTTGTAGAAGAGCTGTCCTGGTCAGCGGTGCACTCGAGATGTAGCCCAGCGGAAGAACCTACGTAAAGCTTCTCTGGGCTGCGGCTCAGCGTGGTGTAGTATTGCTCAACAAAGTACCATCCCACCTCATCTTTCGGGATGTCGGGACCTGAGGATGCAGCTTGACTTTGTGTGGAAGTTGAAGTAGGCTGAGTGTAGGAGGCCTGAGAAGCTGCGTACCCTCCTTCGAAGCCAGAAACAGGCCCATGGCTGCCATTGACGGGCAGAGAAGAGACGTCGGTAGCCATTGTCCTAGTAGGAAAAATCGAAGATATGACTTTTGATAAGGTGGACGGAACAGCTGCTAAGAAAACCGAGCAAGGCGCAAATCACAAATGACTGTCAGAATGGATGTCAGCCGTAGCCTCAGGACCTAGTTTGTCACTAAAAACGTACCTATCCACAAGTATGTCGAACGAGGCACGCGAAACGAACCGCAAATGTCGAATAGATGCCTCCGGAATTTCAGATCAGAAGCAGAAGACTTGGAGATGGCGATAGGACTTGCGCGACGCGAAAGACTGGGAATTGAAGAGATGGTTGCTGAAAGAAGCTCCAGAGATCTGCAAGTACTGAGGTCGGTCAGATGGGAGTAAGGTAGCTCGATGCAAATGCAATTGGTGGTGTGTTCGGTCGCGGTCAGATGGGGACGAGGTCGGCTTTGGATTTTTTGAAGCTCTCTTGACAGGTTCGAGAAGGTCTGTGCGTCATACTACACTAATCGCCCAGAGCTTTACAGATTGGCCGAGCAAATTGCTCAACCACACTGGTGGAGATGGCAATTGAGATTCCCTTGTAGTCAGTAGATTGATCCTTACATTAATTGCCTGGATACATGGGAAGAGAAAGTCACGTTGCCACTGATTCGCATAAAACGTTGGTCCAATTGTGTTTTGTACATTGGTGGCCCTGAGGCTTTCGATCGAACTGTTACTACTTTGCACATGCCTACCCCGAGCCTTTGAATGCAACATAGAAGACGGTGACGGGGATCGATGTGGCCGTCTCTTCGCACGGGTACTACAAGCCCTGTCACCACGATGAATCGACCGCGAGACATCAGCGACTGATCCACCTTATTTCGCCTTTGGCTTGCTCTGCACAAGGAAATCTCCCTTCCAGTCCTCTGCGGAGATACCCGTGATTGGCTCGACCTTGTTCTCCTGCGTGGTTCGATCAGCAAACATATCCAAATCCGGCCATGAACGCCCACGAGGCTCCCAGGGACTTCCGAAATGTCACGACGTACCTTGAGATACTCCTCGCCGGCTTGCTGGTACTCTTTGTTCATAGTCGGCGGCGGGCCTCTTGCGAATGCACGAGTGCCGAAGAAGAGGACGGCAGCAGCGATGACACCGGCAATGGTGTAGCCAAGGACCTTGGTACCTTCGCCAGGGGGAGGACCAGCACGCGGGCCATGGGGACCGAAAGCAATCCAGTAAGCTAGAGGAACACATGTTAGCCTGAGTTTCTCAAGACATCTTCACCATCCAAGAGTGTATTCCACCTGGCCGAGAAATCTTTCGTGATATGCTTCGAAAGTGATATGCTAACAACGGTGTGCATCCTCGATTCGCACAGGGATCTAAACGTACCAGCCTTCTTCTCTTGCGTGGTCAGCTCATGCCAGTCGACCTTCATGCGATCCCTCAAGGCCATCCAGAGATCGGCCTGCTCCTGAGGGGGCATAGCCTCCCACCTCTTCTCAATGTTCGCTAGTGTCGGGTTGGAGATGGCATGTGCTGAAGCTGAACGACTCTGCTGGGCATTGTGACTGCTGATAAGGCCAGCAGAGGCTCTCGTCGAGGCGAAAAGGGTGCGAGAAGGAGCCACGCCGGCAGCCCGGACGAGGGGACTGCGCAGCATGTTGAGACCAGTTGATGACCGACAAAGACGCGCGAAAAGGATCAATCGAACCGAAAGATACTGAAAGATCCGCTAGAGACGCGTACAGAGTGGTGTATGTGCAATTGGTTGATCTGATGGTTGATGAGTGGTTGGTCTCAAGTCTCGAGAATTCAAAGCTCAAGCCAAGATCATTTCTGTTCGACTTCCCGTGATTGGTCAACGCCTGACATCACCTTGTTATCCCGAAACCCTCCGAAATTTTATGCTTTGGTAGCAACCATCGACCATATACCATTGCTCCACTGCGGCCTTTCATCGCGTGCATACATGGCGCCCACTCTTTCGACATCTAATTAGAAGTTGCCTACCGGCGAGCTGCTCTTGCACTGAGGAAGCGTCATGTCTTTACCCAACTTCTATAACCTCGGCAGAATCCCGGCCTCTTCCCTAATCTCGCTTGAACGAGAAGAGGTGCGAGCATTACACGTCTGCATCTGACATCTGATAGCGAGTCAATGGCACCGCCGTGTCTCCTCGCACACCGGAAAACACTTGCTTGGGGCTTCTTTGTCCAGACCAAGATCCTCGCACCTTCTAAGCAGATGGTCCTTCACCTCGGCTACGAACAAGTATATGACCAGGCACGATCAGACTGGTGAAGCTCCATGGTTCCTCCCGAAGTATTTGTGGCTGCCTGTAAGCTGTCAAGATCTCAATTGGAAACAAGTCGAGGATCGGAACTCATGCTTGGTTCGTGTGGGTGATGTCACTGCACTTCTACTACTTCGCCCACTTGTGGTATGAGACCATATTGCACTGGGAGCGCAACTACAGAACGTGATATCCACTTGTCATCTCCACGAGCTTTCTGCCCTGTATAGCCAGCGGCATCTCCTGTCGTGCGCACTCTCCCGGTCTCACAATCTCAAATTTAATTGACATTGCCACGTTGTGAACAGCTGACGGCTGAAATCCCTCGCTGTCTATGCTACAAAAAGCAAGATGTTTCGTAGAGAAAAGGTATACATTGAGTCGGTCAACAGATCGACCGCGGAATCTAAGGAGGTGCAATGAAAATGGACCAGGAGCATTGGCCCAGCCAGAAAGAAGAGGCTAAGAACAAAAAGGACATCCCACATATTGCTGGAATAGTGGAGACGCAGAGCTGGTAGGGCCGGTCATCAAAGGAGGATGGTATACCGAAGCCAAGGTCTCCAGTGGCGTAACCAAGGAGTGAACTCAGCTCAATGAAACCATGTCCCCCGCTTCGGTGACCCAATCTGGCATGCCCGGACGCTCAAAAGTAAAGATATAGTGCATGAGTCAAATGCGAATTGCATATAACATCCCGCTCAGTCCGCTCGGGGGCAGTCTGGTCGTGCTTGATCTCCACATCCTCTTGACAAGATCTGAGTTCACGGAACACACAATGCGGTAGGCGACCTTCCCTGATCCTCTTCCCCCACTTTTAAAGATGAAAATGATCTTCCACTTCCATCTGACTGCCCATGATGCAGCAAATGAAATCTACCTTCACTCGCCGTACTGAGAAGAACACTTCCACCACCAATGCGACAGCGATAGTAGTAGATCGGGACTAACCTCGATCAGGACCTTTCTCAAGCCACTTTGTCGACTGTGGAGGGTCGATGTTGCACACAGAGGTGTGAGTCACCAAATCTGTATTGGTAGGGAGTGGTAGATCTTTTCGCAATCAAGTTTGATGTGTAGTGATTAAGAGTGCTTTGAGTCGTCCGCGGTTTTAGTGTCTTGGAAGCTGTTTGCACAGTCAGTCACAGCCATGTATGGATCATAAAAGCAGAAGTGAAAGAAGTCTTTGACCTGTCGTAGTAGTGGTTGTTGCGGCTGGAGGGAAGTCACCCACGTTTGCCCCACTTCCGGTGTCGGGTCGGATAAAGCATGGTTCAAGCAGCGCATGGCGGAAGTGTACCTATAGCTGCCCTTCGTTCATATACTACCAGGGTCTGTACTAATATAGTCTGATTACGTCCCTGGAGTGCGCATGATATTACAGGATACTAATATTGCGGCAAACCACGACCATAGGCCGAGTCTACTACAATCAGTAACTTGCTCGTACCCGCATCCGCCACCACCAGTATTGTAGAAACTAGAGACTGTTCGTTCAGAACCGAACACTCTCCTGTGTGGCTAGGAAGAAACATACGCGATGGACTTCCTTGTAGGCACGTTTCGTCACTCGATCCTTTATACACTTAATTTCACGCCACCCTCGACCCTGACCGTGAAGCATACATCCCAAGCTTCGGGTGGCCACTCCTGGCTTACGCTCTCGCCATGCCACAAATTCCTCTACACCACTGTATGGTCTGATCCACCCTCAGTATCGGCCTACAAGATCAACAAAGACCATACTGTTATGCTTCTGAACACGAAACCCATCAAGTCTCTCTCCGGATATGTCTGCACGACTGCTTCTGGCTCACATCTGATATCTGCTGGTGGGCCGAGCGGAGAAGTCTTCTCGATAAATGACGATGGAAGTCTAGGCGAGCTGGCGCAAGAACTGTCATTTCGCAAGGCGGAGGAGCTGAATGATGGCGAACGTAAAGGTGTAGCGCACGGTAGCTTCGGCGGACTTAGGCATGGCAGTCATAGTGTCGACCTCAGTCCAGATGGCAAAGTCGCTTGGGTGGCGGACATCGGGCACAACTGTGTCTGGGCCTTTGGTGTTCAGGATAGTGTTGTCGAGGGTGATGGAGCGGTAGTCCAGGGCAAAGGTCCACTCGACTACAGGGGTAAATTCGAAGCACCGAGAAAAGGTGATGGACCGAGACATGCATGGCCGCATCCGAACGGCAAGATACTGTACAGCCTGCAAGAGCACAGTTGTATGGTCGACATCTTCGAGAACAGCAGTGATGGTAAGAGGTTGAAGTGGAAGCAGGGAGTGAGAATTATCCCAGAAGGGAAAGACCCTAAGGCGTACTGGGCAGACGAGGTCAGAGTCAGCCGGACCCAGGACGGCAAACCTCAGTACATGTATGCCAGTACGCGCGGATTGGACAAGGAGACTATGGGATATGTCGCAGCCTTCAGACTTGATGCAGATGGATTGGTAGTGGGAGAGGCTCTCGATATCTACCAAACAGCAACAAGTGGCGGCCTAGCGAATGCGGTCGAACCTGCTCCAGCGACCTTGAATACCGACAATACCGAGTACCTCGCGCTTACAGACAGCGAGGAAGGTTTTGTATTCATCCTATCCTTTGACGGGAAGAAATTGTGGGAGGTCGCACGGGTTCAGCTGAAGCTCGACTCGGGAGATGATGCTGGAGCAGCCACCGCTGTATGGCTGCCATGATCTATGGTCGACCAGTACAGACTCAATGTATGATAGGCTCGTAGATAGCTGTACGAGAGGTCGTGAGAGCGATCTCAAGGCATCATTTGCAATCCTCGCAATCTGCAGATGGAGCATTATTACTCGGAGCTGGCGCTGTAGCTGCAGTGTCATTCGCCTTCACATCCTCAGCTTTGCTTGACTTATTGCTGGGCTTATCGGAGTGTCCAAGGTCTCTATCTGGTTCGATATAGTTGCGCAGTTGTTGCTTCAAGATCTTCGTTTCGGGAAATCCTCCTTCGGCTTTGCGGTCCCAGAGCAGCACGTTCTGTACGTGAGGGTTCTGTCCTTCTACCGTCGCATTTGCCTTTGGCGTGTACGTGAGATGGACTTGGAAAATCCCGCCAGTAGCCGGGATCAAAGCAATTTCTCCAATGGCCGTTGAGAAGGTCGAGAGCAATTCCTGACCAAAATAAGCAGCTCTGAGCATCCAACCTGATCATAGTTAGTCCTTGCTCCAAATTTATTCAGTCTCTCAAGATGCCTACGGCATTGTGTACAGTACGTGATTGCTACTCGAGGCAGCTTGTGTACACCTGTGGTCTCTGCCATAATGAAATACGCAGACACGTGATCTAGATGGTCAAGTGCTACTACGAAGTTGAGATCGTCTCTAAGCTTGAGTTGGCGTGCAGAAAACAGACACTGCTGGGTACCATGACGTCACTTTCGAGATCTCCTGGGATAGATCTCAGATCTTAGATCTGCTAAAGATATCGTTTTTGAAGTCCATCCCTGACTTTGTGAAGCGGGCTGCCGTGTCCTCCTAAAGTACCTATGGGATTAATGCGAATACCCTACACGGCCCCTTTGCCCAGTCCGACCATCATACCAGTCACAGCCTCCTCGATCTCCGGAGCAATCGCATCACTGTACGACTTCCTGACCGCACCTGGGAGAAGCAAGGGAACATTACTGTTGACAGGAGCTGGCATATCTGTGGCATCTGGACTTGCAGATTACAGAGGTACAGCTGGCACATACACATTGAATAAGACGTATCGCCCGATCTATTTTCACGAGTTCTGTGCCAGTCATGAAGCGAGGAAGAGATACTGGGCGAGATCGTTCTTGGGATGGACAAATCTACACAAATCACGACCAAATGCAACTCATCATGCGGTAGCAGACCTTGCAGACCTGGGCCATGTGTCAAGCGTGATCACGCAGAATGTCGACTCGTTCCACCGTATGGCTGATCCCCAGACCCATACGATTGAGCTTCACGGATACTTGAGAACGGCTGTATGCTTGTCATGCAGACAAGAGTATGATCGAAGTCAATTCCAACTGGATCTGCGGAAGCTTAATCCGCCATGGGCTGACTTTCTGGACGAAATGCTAGACTCAGGTGCGCTCACTACCGAACATCCAGAGGAACGGCGGAGGAAAGGCCTCAAGACGAATCCAGATGGAGACGTTGACGTACCGGGCGTGGAATACAACACTTTCAAATACCCACCTTGTCCATCGTGCGCCAGCAAACCTCCGATCGTGGATGGTGAACCTGCTCGGGTCGATGTTGACAAAGACGGATCATGGCTGCCGAGTTCGACAGCGGGTATCTTGAAGCCTAATGTAATCATGTTTGGCGAGTCGATACCTGGACCAGTCAAGGAAGCTGCCGAAGCAGCTGTTGATGACGCTAGCAGCATACTCGTCCTCGGCTCCTCGCTAGCAACGTATTCAGCATGGAGATTAGTCAAGAGAGCTAAAGATGCCAACATGCCAGTAGCCATCGCGAATCTCGGTGGAGTTAGGGGAGAAGAGCACTTTTTCAAGGACATATCCCCGAGCAACACTGGGAGAGACGGGGTCAGATGCGCACACCCAACAGAGAAGCTGTTACCGAGCCTCGTGACAGCTCTGAAAGAGGGCTCTAACATGGCGGTCCATCGACAACAAATACAAGCCTCTTCATGAGTTGGTTTTGGTGAGCCAAAAGGCATCCAGCTTGATTATCGTCGATCATGCAAGACCAAATACCAGGGAGGAAACCACTTTGGCCACTACATGTCGGAGTCCTGTCCGCAGCCGCACGTCGATATATCAATAGAGGCGCATCTAAGACCCTCTGGTGAACGGACAGTAAACGACATGGTAGACAAACTCGCCGTTGTTATACTTGAAGCTAATTGCCGATGAAGCGCTGCTCGGACTGGCAACACGTAATCGTACAGTTCCCCACCTTTGGAAGTACTGCTCCGATATCCCAGTAGGAGAGAGTGCATTCCTATTGACCGTTTGGCCTTCCCTCGAGCGACGGACAAGAAAATTCGCGATAGGTCGATAATCACCAACGATAATTTGGTTGCTGGTACGGCAGGACGGGAAGACTTGGTAATTCTTGTGTTACCGGGCAGTTTGATCAACGGGATCGTTGATACTGGTCAGTCGAGATGCGACTCTGAAGGATGCGGAGCGACAGCCGACAGACACAGGAAGGTGACAGGCAGGGTCAGATAGCGGTCGCGCGGTTTGTCTTTGGCGGCGCGGTCGACGAGCCGGAGCTAACGAGCGACCGGCAGCGTGAGCGTGACCAAGTAATTTGATCGCCCTCGTAAGCGTAGGATTGAAGAAATCCGGTAATTGGTATAGGAAAAGAAAAGTACCTCCATTGTACCTGAACAAACAATGTGTCCGTGTGATGATCTTCGCCCTACCCGTTTCCACAAGCTTCTCGGTGAGGGGAATGCCACGGATCTTCTCGTCATATCGAAGGGCCGAAGAAGGCTGATGGAAGGCACGTAGAAGGGTTGATGGGCCCAGTGATTGGTCAAACCAAGTCGGACTTGGAGACTTGTCAGGGGGCCAGCGGTGATCAATCTCTCGTCTGGCTGGATACAGAGGCCGTTCACCTGCCGTTCTTGCCCCGTTGAAGGGACGTTCCCACTACTGCCTTTTCGTCGAGCCCATGACTGGCTGGACCCCAGGATGGCGACAAAGCAGATCAGCAGCATCCAGTATGAACGGCGGCGTGATGTTGATTGCTGATTGACGCTGTAGCGGGTGCGTTGTCGGTCCGTGGATTGCTGCCAGAGTAGCAGCCAGAGTTACTGTGCGCCTGGAAGTGATTGTGACAGTTCATGTTCTCGTCGAGGTGTCGTGAATCAGTTGCGAAAGGTCCCGCTTTGTGCACTGCTGTCGATCTTCTTTTTCGAGGAACACAGTCACGCTTCAAGTTTCTCCTCACCACTATCCTCTCACACCATCGTGATCCGCCATTGATTGTCCCTTTTCTGCTTTTCGCGATCACTGATACTCGGCGTACTCGACCTTTTAATCCTCCCCTTCGACTTTCACGCTCTCCAAGCTCACATCCGATACCTTTCGACACAGTAACCGACATAGGCGTCAGTCAGCATATCGCACATTGGAGCTCCACGGATATCGGTTCGAGCCCATATTCAATTGCAAAAGCACCCGCATATACAGACCTCGCCACGCATTTGCGCCAATCAATACTTTTCGCGACACTTCTATACCGCAGTTCCCCGCATACCACTGGTGGGCATCTGACAGATCAACCTACCCGCGAGCTCAACGAGCAGGCGTTCGCTTTGAACACATTCGGACCCGTCTGCGCCATGCAGTAAATGCGACATTTGCATTGACCCTCACTCACAATAGTTCGCGCCGGTCTAAGCTAGGACCTCGGTCGAGATGGATATCGGACGGTGTAATGTCATATACCTGGATAGGCGGTCGCAAAAGACGGGCTTGGTGAAAAGAGATGACCTGAAGGAGTTCGTCGGCAGAATTGATAGTGCTGCGGTCGGTAAGAATCTAGATGAGGAGATCGTGAAGCAAAATCTACAGTCTATCCTTGCGACTTTTAACGATGGTAAGGAATATGTACGGTGATGCTGGTACGCATAGAGCTGACAGGCTGCAGTGTACATCTGCGCAGATGGACAATCATGTTTGAGGCGACTTTCACAGATGGAGGACCCTATCTCGCAACCTCCTACCCTTCTCCTCATCGATATTCCAGACAATGACGAGTCGCATATCGTCTCACCACTGTCATCGAATCCCCCGAGTATGGGACAGCAGACGGTGGAGAAGAATGAGCCGTTCGATCTATATGGCATACACATGCTTTCACACATCTGCAGCAGCATCCAGCAACGGTCGATGTCACGCTTGATCATCCCAATCGCAGTGACGGTCAACGCGGAAGCTGCAAGGGCAGCGCTTGAGGAAGAGCCTTCGTTGTGGGCGCTATCAAAATGCTCGCCTGACTCGGTACGAGGGATTAAGTATCTTGATATCGGAGCTGCGGACGTTCTCACAAGCCCCATTTCACCCGATCGTGTGCAAGGCCTGACGAGTCATGCCTATCGCATTTTCAAGGAATACGCAAAGGAGGACACCAGCTCGATACTCACAAAGCGCAACAGAAAGCTTTCATGGATTGGACTCGACGAAGAACGACCCTTTGCATACCTACGGGAAGCTATGGTCTCCGGACTCATGGTTGGCATCTGCAATCCCGAGACTATCAACGACACGTTCGACCCGAGGTGAGTGTTGCACGTGCAACGAGATATCAATCCACTAACAATGGCAAGTGATCTGCGATTAGAGGAGGGCCGCAAGGTCATCGTAGAGAACGCAGTCGGCTCATGGTCGTTTTCTGCTCACGACTTCACCAGCGATGAGCTGGTACATGCGGCGCGGGTCATGCTTCAGCATGCTCTTGCTGCTGACGAATTACACAGGTGGACGATCTCTTCTGGTGCGCTTAACGTCTGTCTCTCGTGATTCATGTACTGATATTCAGTAGATGATCTAACGATTTTCATCATGGCATGCCGAAAAGCTTATAACGACTTTGTACTATATCACAACTTCCGACACGTCGTGGACGTGCTTCAGGCTATTTTCTTCTTCCTTCTCCGCATTGGACTGTTACCACCATACCAGGTCGAGGGCAAGCAGTCAGCCAAGCCCAGCAACGCGATTGCGGCAGTCCTTCGTCCGTTCGATGCATTGACACTTCTGGTCGCTGCTCTCGGACACGATGTGGGACATCCTGGCGTCAACAATGCTTTCTTGGTAGCGCTGAATGCTCCTCTGGCTCAGCTCTACAATGACCGTTCGGTCCTGGAGGCATTCCACTGCGCGGCTTACTCGCAAATACTCCGAAAGTACTGGCCAGCAGCTTTTGATGATATGGCAATGCGCAAGCTCATGATCACCACCATCCTCGCCACTGATATGGGACTTCACTTCAAGTACATGAAGGAGATGAGTTCTCTGCAGGAGAAACTTGCCGCTGCACAATCAACAGCCGACGGCTATGTGCCGAAGGTCACTGACGAGAACCGTGATCTGGTCTGTGGTCTGCTGATCAAGTGTGCTGACATTAGCAACGTGGTGAGTACCCCTTGTTTCGACTTCGCGGAAAGGTCACTGAAATCTCGCTAGGCACGAAAATACGCTTGCGCTGCTCAATGGGCGCGTGTCCTCACCGATGAATTCGCCAACCAGGGAGCCATGGAAAAGGAGTTGAACCTCCCTACCTGCCTCTTCGGTGGTCCACCAGACCCGAATGACTTTCTCAAGCTAGCTGAGTCCCAACTTGGCTTCATGAACATTTTTGCACGTCCCCTTTTCGAAGGCGTTTCCGCCGTCCTCCCCGAAATGCGCTTCACCCTTGCAGAGCTCAGCACAAACAAGGCCATTTGGCAGGAAAGAATAGAGGCGGAGAACAGCAGGAAAATGTCATTCGCTCGCGGTCCGCTCTCACCACTCTCCCGAAGCACAGCAACACCCAGTGAAACTGATTCGATTGATCAGAGAGAGCGGCTGTCACCGAACCCGGGCGAGAGTGACAGCAATTCCACGCTGGGCGCCGCGACCAAAGACCGAAGCCGAAGCGGTGTGAGCTTGACGCAACAAGCCAGCGAAATCAGCCTCCCGAACATCGCCGAGCACGCAGGTGCCACGACTCCCCACCAGACCACCCGAACACCAGGTATTACCATTCCCGCGTATTTGGAGAAGTCCCCTTTGGACATGCTGACTGACCACATCCAAGTAATCGAAACTGGACGTCGTCATTCAAGCGTGTACAGCGGTCTCCACGACGACGAGACAGCGAAGCACAACGCACGAAATGGCAGTATTGACCCACTTGCCACTACCATCTTTGTGCAAACCCACCCCTCACCGGCCGCTCGGGAAATCCTCGACATCTCCGCGCCTCCATCGCCCGTCAAGTCCGTCGTCTCGCATTCACATGTTGACGCCTCGCTGCCCTCATCACGCAGCCAAGCGACGTCAACGGCAGAAGCAGGCGGCCAAACCTCGCCGTCGACCAAGGCTTCCAGTGTAGGCGACGACGCTTCGGAGCCACCCAAACCCAGCCCCTTCACAACCCACAAGAACCGGTCCGAGGACTTTGGTTTCCTGAAGCAAGACCCGGCCAACGGGATCAAGCACCAAACAATGTCAGTGTACGGCCCCGATCTGCTGGCCAAGGCGGCGAGCTCACCAGGGAAGAATAGCAGTGCATCGCAAGTGACGGCGGGATTGAGTCCGAACCCGACGGGCCAAGGGAGCAACATCAGCGGAGGCAGCGATGATGGGCGGATGAGTCCCGGCGAACATGGCGCGGGGGACAAGAGGCCTGATCTGAGATCTAGTAGGTCGCAGAGCATGCTCAAGGGGTTGAAGTTCTGGAAGAAGCACAAGGGGGAGAGAGGGGAGGGTTTGGGTGTTGAGACGCCTTAGGTCCTTACTGGAGATGTAGGGACGGCATGAGGCGGATTACTAGCAGGGATAGACGCAGGTTGTTATCTTGAACTTACTACTTACGGATGCGATGGAGTTGGCAGGCGTCGGTTCTTGGCGACCATATCGCTTTCGGCTGGACGGTGGGAACCGGGCGGGATGAGGTGCTCCGCTCAGCAGCGGGCCAGGGAGGGAACAGATGGAGGGGAACTCAGCAATGTGTGGTCACGACCGCTTGGCGTTCTTTTTGGGAAGTGGTTCTCTCGATGTGCCGACGCGCACAAGGGAGGGAAGGAGGGCTTGTGTCATACGTAGATTTGCATGTAATGGAAGCGTTGTTGCGCCGGAATTGTTGGTTTTTTCTGTCTATGTTAAGTGACTGAAGTGGTATCCTGCCCTGACTCCTTGCTATTTAACCATGCTACCTATCTACCCTGAACCTCCCTAAACACAGATCTCATGCCGAGGTGAAAACTGGTCTACTCGAAGAAATTCGCCACCCCATCCCTGACACACTCCCTTGTAGCAAACACCCTCCCCTGATGCAGCCTGCAGTCGGGATCATACTTCTCCTTGACAGCCACCAAGCGCTTCACATTTCCGCCGAAAACCCTGCTGGCCTTGACCTTTGGACTCATATAATTCGGGTAATCATACGTAGGGGCACCACCCCATTTCTCCTGCTCCTTGTACGTGATCTGATTGAACCAATCATTGTCACCCAGCACCGTCGCGTCATTACTCTCCTTATTCCACGCGGGGGAGAACAAAGTCTGGTGCGCACTGCTGGCGTGCGGCCAGGCGGTCGCCTCGTTGCTGGGGGGCAAGTTCCCGTTGAGACCGGGGAACATGTACTGTAGGGCCCAGAAGGCGGTGGCTGGTGTTTCGCCCGCGGCGACGAGGGAGGCGACGTGGGAGTTGTATTTTTCGTATGCGGAGGTGAGGTATTCGGTGGATACGTTGCGGATTTGGGGGCCGTAGAAGCCGCGCCGGAAGCCGTAGGGAAAGAGCGGGTCGAGTACGGCGGTGAGGCGGGAGTAGGGGAGTTCGAGGTTGCGGCCGGAGGAGATGGTGAGGTTCGCGAGGACGGGGGCGAAGGTTTCGTTGAAGGAGCGTTGGGAGGGGTCGGTGGGGTCGGGGAATTGGAGGAGGGTGAGGAGGAGTTTGGGGCCGAGAGAGGTGGGTTGGCCAGGGAGGGTGGCGTAGGCGAGGGTGAAGTACATGAGGGCGAAGGGGTCGGCGTTCGTGTTGAAGAAGTTGATGGTGCTGGCGATGGCGGCGGCGGAAGAGGAGCTGTCGATGTAGTAGATGCCGACTTTGGAGACAGAAGGTTCGAGGACGGCGGATTGCCAGAACTTGGTGACAACGCCGAACTGACCATTGCCGCCTTGGAGAGCCCAGAAGAGGTCAGAGTAGCGGTTAGTGCGGGTTGCGGTCACGATACGGCCATCCATGAGAACGACCTCCATGGCTTGGAGGCGGTCGATGGCGTAGCCGTAGCTGCCTGCCAGGAAGCCAATACCGCCACCAGTCGAAAACCCACCGGCTCCGACGCTGGACATGCGAGCACCGACAGCGGTCCAGCCTGATCCGCCAGTATCGGTCTGGATCTTGCCCCAAGTAGCACCCGGCTGATAGGCAATGGCATTCTCGATGAATACGTCGTCGACTTGGACCTTTGAGAGCACTTCGGTAGAGTTCATCCAGGATAAGTCGATAAGGAAGCCGTTCTCAGCGGAAGATGCTCCGGTCTGAGCATGAGCACCACTGACGAAGGCGAGGTCCTTGCCAAGAGGTGTCGCCCATGATGAGAGCACTGCCAGACTGACATCCTTTGCAGTCAGTGGGTAGACTACCACAGATGAATTGCGACCATGCTGCTTGCCCCAGTACCGGCCAGCGTTCTTGAGCTGAAGCTCAGATCCTTTGCAGGCAAGGGCGGCATTGGGCGAGATCGTCTTTGATAGCAAGAATAGTGCCGGGTCCTTGAGGCTTGCACAGTCGCCCTGCACAAAGGCAGAGACAGACGTGGCGAGGGTCAGCAGCGCGATGGAGACTGTTGAAAGCATCTTGTCGGTGGCGTGGTGTGTTGATGCACGGGGGAAATGATTACATTTATATCAGAACCCATCAACGCTGGCAGACCCACAACGGAACAGTACTACCATGGTAGGAAAGAGCTTACCTAGATGTCAAGATGGTTGAGAAGCGATGCAGAGGCGATAGTGCGCCCTTGCGGCGCGTCATTTCACCGCATCTACGGCGCAGGTGAGGCTTGCCAAGTCAAAGAAATGCCAGGATCCATGATAATCGTATCGTCGTCAGTGCATACTTTGTGGAAGCGAGTGAAGGACGTTGCAGAGACGGTAGATTAGTTGAGGATGCACGCTAGGACTTCATAGCGTAGAAGAGACAGGTCGATGTCAGATGGTCGAAGTGGAATATCCTGATCAAGGTTGGAAATGAGGTTCTCCCATGCGGCTCGTGCCAGGGACAGTCGCTAGTTTCGGTCCGTAGTCTGTGATTGGTTGCAAGACACCAAGCGAGGAAGGGACCCAGCTCTAGACTGAGACCAAAACAAGAGGGAATTAAGAACACAGATTTGCATCCCCAGAAGTTTTGCAATTCAAGATGTCTTGCTCTCATCAACGAGTGAGACACTCTGGGGGAGTTCACATAAAGATGCCGAGGCGATGAGATCGCTCCTCAACAATGATTGGATGGATATAGTGGCACTGCATCGAAGTGTATGCAGCCAAGCATCGTTGTGCTCCCAGTTTCCCGGACTTACTCCTGATCTTGGATGGTGTGATCTGCGTGGTCTGAGTCGCCCAGCTTCCTTGGTAAACGTGCATGTCCAAGCGGAGAAGCTGGTCAGATTCGACAAGAATGGGTTCGGATGCTGTGGAAGATATGCGACCGCTCAATTCGAGCCGCTGTGATCCATGCGACTTGTGTCCTGTGGCGTGCATGCAGCATCTTGTCACATCTGTGCTGTTGCACATGGCCCATTGACAAACGCGTGATACTACCATGTGGCTGCGATCCGGACCACTCTATTGGACTCGACATTCCCGGTTGTAGGTATGCCATGCATTGTAGTATGAATTGCCCGATATACCTCCGTGGCTTTGCTTCACTGGTACATACTGCAGAGCTGCCCAAAGTCAACGTTGACGAGAGGCGTTTTCTCTAGCCTAACGCAATTGCATACTTGCCTATCTAGTCTTCTCTGCCCGTTCTTTCCCTCTGCTTTCGATTTCTTCGTATGACCAGGTCTTTTGTGACTGCTTCTTTCAGACTGCCAAGTGACCAGCGCTCCTTGCTACAAAATCGATCAATGCGGGATTGTCAACCAAATTGTCGTATCTGTGACAAGAGAGTCCAAATCATCGTTTTCTGCCTCGTCGCAAATCTTTCGATACTGCTTGTTCCACTTCCTCTATGCACTCTTGAACCTCGCTAGATCGAAATTGTCCGGCCATCCACAATCTTCGTATATCTTTCGGCGTGCGTTGAATTGGTTGAATGTGGCCTTTGCCAATTCAGCATCTAGCTCTGTCAGACTATTTGAACCATTCTGCAGGGGGCGGTCGTATTCCATGGGCCGGCTATCGATATATCTGGCAGTCGCGAAGCGCCACGGCAGCCAGGAAAGTGTCCTGAAATTAAATATCCATTTGCTGAGAGCGTGGTCAGCAGGCCCTTGAGGACTGTTCTGGTCAACTTCTATGTTGTTGTCGTATTGCCGTCCGACTATGCTCTCTGTATCAGATCAGCAGTGCCTACCAGTCTCATCCGTAGTCGTACTTGTTGTAAGATCATAAAGATACATGGTCCCTTCCCGATTGCCATATTCCGATATCTTGAGTGCATGCTCAGGCAAGTCATGATCATCGCCAACGCCGGACTCATATCGAGAAACTGCAAGATAACCTTGGCCAAGACAGCAGACAGCGCTGCTGGTAGGGGCAATTGAGAATCCTAGCGAACTGATCCAAAGACCTATATGTAAAGCGATCATCTCTTCATGTACTTCTACGCTTGGCAGTGGCAGTCGTTTCAGTACTGGAATCATGGCTGCGGGCATGGTGTCAAATTGTCCATGTTGTAACTCAGTTTGCTGCTCTCGCCATGCGATTTCGTCTCGCGAAATAAATCCTGACTGTATCAAAGTCTCGTAGACGGCTCGCATGCCATTGCAAGAGGCTATGTGTTCATTGACGGGTGTAGAAGAGTCGTGAGACATGGTAGACTGGCCAGATCGTCGTGTCGAGTGGTTGATGTACTTACAAGACTCGCGCCTTTCTGGGTTGGCAACGACGAGCGGCAAAGGACTACTATACCGCGCAGCAAATACCGCCGTCCGGTGAGGAAGATGTCATGGTGAAAATCAGCTGGTCTGATCACGTTGCTTGGGTGCTCCGCATGCGGCTTTGTCCCATGGAATGGCTGCATCTTCGTCCGAGCGTCTTGCATGCCGTTGTTGATCCATCGACATCATTCTTGATCTTCCGATAGTCAACACTGGTTATTTCTACATCGACGAGATATTTTTCGGACCAAAGGCTGGAAGATCGACATCATATCGAAACCATGAATGAAAAGAGTGCGTAGCCATTGGACCACACCACACAATTCTCTTACCACCTCTATTCCGCCTGGAGCAAGGCTTCCAGCAATGGAGCTCGAATCACCACCTCTCACACCTTTGCATCAATTCACGCCGAGCAAACCTGGATCTCCTTCCCAGCAGAGGCGACCGATTAGCCAGCGCTCATCCTCTTTCTCAAGCACACATTCCTTCTCCGTCGACCGACGACGGTCAAGTTATTCGAATCGTCGGCTCTCCAACTCGTCCCGGTTCTCAAATGGCTACGACGAAGTATCGTCTCCGACAGAGCAGAGGAATCGTAGTGTGAGCGGCATAGGCACACTAGCAGACGAGCTTGATTCAGCCGATGAGGAAGATTGGGGTGAGGGCGATTCTATAGTGGAAGAGGATGGAGTGTTCACGCCGCGCGAGTCTACACCTCTCGACCTGTCCGATCCACCACAACCCGATGGCTCTCGTGATAGCGGCGTCGATGTCGGATATAAAGGCACTCCCAATAAGCTCAAATCGCCAAGGCGAAAAGGTAGCTCCATAAACTTCTCCCGTCCGACATCTTCAAGGTCAGTTGCTACAGAACCAGACTTTACACCGGAGCTGGAAGACGCCATGAATGGTATTTCAAGACTAGCAACCTCATCAGCTGGGTCTCAAGCAGATACCACGGCCCGAACACTTTCTGCTTTGCGGGATCTCTCCAACCAGACTACGCTAGAGACGCTCGCTCACCGTTTGACGACATCAACGAACAGCACGACTTCCTCCCTGACCACACACACAAAGTCGCTGCAATCGGCGACTGCGAGTCTGTTCTCACCGCTGTCATTTGCAGCTCCACTTTCGGTCGAGGATATAGAAGAGCTCGACAACCTATTATTATCGCTTGCCAAAGTACTTCCCTTACCAGATCCAGCTGCACTGCAGCAATTCGCCAAACTGAGTCGCGACACTTCTAACCTACAGTCTGCCCTCTCCGGACTACTGGATAGCCTTCAGATGAGCAAACAGGTCTCGACAAATGCAGCAAGAGCACTGAAAGTCAGCACCTCTATGGTCGAGGAGTTAAGAAAGGAGAACGAATTAGCAGACCAGGGTAGATATTGGATAGACAGTGGCGGATGGGATGCGAAATTAGCAAGCAGATGGGCAGCTGGCGAATGCAGAAGTGTCCTCGAAGGCTTCGAAGGTGTTGCGGGAGAGGTTAGACGGGGAATGGAGGCTGCTGGAGCATGATACTGGGCAGCTCCTGAGCTCTGCGACCAGCAAGTCGTTCACGATTTCATATGTTCGGGAACAGGAGAAGGACCTGCATGCATAGTAGAGAGGCGTCAATCTGGCTTCATTGATACCCAGGGATTAGACATGAGAATGAAATCAAAGATCGGTTTGGTTCAGGCTTTTCAGCAAGCCGATTGTTAGAAACTACCGGATCTGGCAATTTTTGACAAGAACCATGATCTGCAAACTTCATACACGAAACCCCCACGCTTCCATGTCCGCCGACGTCATGGTCAGAAAGCATCGTGTCGTCTACAAGGTACGCGTCAACCTCGCCTGTCTCATCCTTTGCCAACGATCATTTCATGTCCTCTGTTTGGCAGCTGGTCTGCTAGCCTACCAGCGATGGTGACTCCTGGAGTCACATAGCATCGTGTCTCTGCACGAGTCCAATGGCCGCCCCATCATTTCTGATACTGTCGAACCATTCCGCGCGAGTTCTCGCGTCATCCACCTGGTAGGCTCAGCGCCATGAACCAGGCTTTTGTCCTAAATGGGTTTCCGTCGACCAAACCCAACGAGCCATTCTCTTCTCTAGACCAATTGAAGCGAGACCTGGACCGATGCTTCAACACTGCACAACATGGCACTTTCGCGGTGACCGGAGTCCGGACGCAGTATGAGCATCCAGGACTTCTGGTCAACGGCATAGGACATGTCAGCCTCCCGATCCTGGACGCCGAAGCGCTCAAAAGTGTAGCCGAGCACCAAGGCGACCACATATGGCGCATCAGTGCCAATAGAATCAGGTTCCTCAATCCGAAGTGGGATGAGTTTGTGCAGACAAGCATAGTGCAACCGGCGACACTGGAGCTGGGTATACCGGCACCAGTGAGAGCAAATACGAAAGCTGTCCTGTCTGGTCTCGTCCTGCGACAGGATCGGTCGGAGGTCGATGCGGAGTATGAAGTCATCTGTGAGCCAGCTATTATCAATATCTGATCTGCCACAGTCTGCCGCGTCCGAGCAATTCATTTGCCAACGTTGCGATCTGCTTGCCGTCCCCTTTCCAATCGGGTAAGGTGTTCTTCAAACATCACGAGAGGACAGCAGCATGGACAACTGACATGATGGAGTCAGCCTTTGGTCTGTCGTTCGCTGCTTGGTACCATGGCATTTCCCAGCAGGCACGAAGCTCAAGCTCAGGCTATAGATTGTGGCTACACTACCATCTGGTGAACGGTGGCAGTGCTAGGGCCCCTTCAGTCGAGGATCTCGACGTCTCGGATCGGACACTTCGCCGATGTCTTCACAAATGGACGGATCTGTTACATGATCCAGAGTTTGCTGGTGTCTAGTGTCTTTGCTGCGAGCTCAGTAGCAAGGACCCAGCGACGACGCTGTCCCTGCGCACGCTGAACAGTGTCGACCGGAGAACGGTCTCTCAGGTACGACGTATCGGCAAGGAGAGTGGCTTTACTGTGTATCTCGCCAAATTACGCCTAATCGAACGTGGCAACACTGGAATTGGGGAGGACGATGATGACTACGACTATCATGCAAACCTCGGAAAGGACTTCCATTCCCTTATCAACGTCGACGAAGAAGATTGGTCACTAGTCAAGGTCTATGATCTGGACGGAGAAGAAGTCATCGAGGACGTTGCGGTCACTCGCACATCGTTGATCCAAAATGATTTCTTCGGGAGTCAGAGGGGAGAGGAAGATGATTGGGATCCGGAAACTGGTGAATGCGAGCATGTCAAAGATGGTTGGGTAGGTCATCGGGTCACCTCGTCGTCGATCCAATGCTCATGTTCTTAGGCAATGGTCATCGTACCTGCAGCTCGCGCAGCAGACTTCAGCATCAAGCCGGGCAATCAGACTCACGGGTCGATAGGTACGATCGTTGCTGGACTGGTAAACGCTCCAGCAGAGAAGGAAATCGATGCATTGCGAGACAAGGTTCGTGAAGCTGCCGCAGCTGTGGCAGTTTCTGCGGAATTCTATGGTCTCCAGAGTCCAGAAGATAGAAAACCGAAATATGACGACGACGATCTCTATATGGCCGCTAAAGGAGCGTTTCACTTGCAAGACCCAGATCTTTTCTCACGAGTCTTGCGCCACCTGAGGCAAGCGCCTACGCTGGAATTCTACTACACCTGGGCATCGATTGGAGAGGACGACTTACCACGCTTTGAAGCAAGGTAATATCCCTTCGCTACATTCTGAACTGGATACTGATGTTCCATCAGCTTCATTGACCGTTTGAGCCGTCACAAGACGGTCTCGAGCCAAGTCACATCCCTTCAAATACTCACGGGTAATTTCTTGGCCAGATATGGTGGCTGGTCAAAGCTACTAGGGCCAGTATACTCTCTCGTCAGAGCGTTCGTGCACAAGATACTAGTATGCTCGGAGCCGAAAGACGACATGGACGGGAAAGAGGTAGCGGCTCTGGCTCGTGGATAGGACGAAACGCTGCAAGAAGAGTCAGTCTCACGCCTCCTCTGTATGCCAAAGCTAATAGACCATCAGAATCACCAAGTGGGTCCAGAAGTGGACCAAGCAAACAGAATTCCTGTTCAGCTATCTTGCTGAATCGGACTTTACGGCGCCGAAGCTGCTTCGTGAAGCATTCGCAGATCTGGTCGCAAAAGGTATGGAAGGCATGACAGTGGCCACTCTTTGAAGAGTCAAGTCGCAGCAGGACTATGACTTTCAGCGACGTTGGATTCCCAGTAGACCTTCCAATGATGTTGACGAAACTCCATTGGGGGGGCCATTACCTCGATGGCCACCTCAACCACGTTGCTCTTGTTCGAGTACTTCGCCATCTTTGGCTGTCTCACCAAGAGACACTTGCTGGACAGCTGCTGAAAGAGTTCACATCGAGCATGGTAGCCGTGAGCAAAATTGCGCCGGCTGTATACCGCACAGTAGCCTTGCCACTAGCTCAAACGCTGGTCAAGTGCATGGATGGGCCGTCCGTCGAAATCGATATCTCGTACAGCGTTGCTTCGTCCACAGCAGAGATTGTTCGAGCATATATTATGCACTTTATTCGACAAGCGCCAGTCGCACCAATAGACTGGAGACGACCAGCCACGAACTGCTCTTGTCCCCATTGCCGACACGTCAACGTCTTCTTGCTCGACCCGGTCAGGACCGAGTCCAGCATCAGTGCTAACGAGAAGACTCGCAGCCATATCCAGTCCAATCTCTGGTCAATCGAGATCGATTACACCACTGTTAGACGAGGTTCACCGCACTCGCTGACCATCACCAAACGGAATAAGCGTTTTGGGGAAGAACTCCAGAAGTGGAATACAAGGCTCAAGACGGCCGTCAGCACATTGGGCCAATTCGACAGGAATGCAATGCAGAGAGTGCTTGAACTGGACGTCATCCGACTCACAACAGAGGCAGGCATCAGGGCCTATCTGGATGCTACCAAAGGTGTACGATCACCCGCACCGCATCGAGGCGCAAACATAGTGACCTCTCCTGTGCCAGCGGTCTCGGAGGCGGCTGCTGTCCCTCGATACTCTCAGACGGCGCCAAGTGTGCCGCAATCGACTTTGACAACTCTACCTTCCCCTGCAGCATCTTCTCCTCAAACCTGGCAGCCACCATCGGGTCCCACATGGCCTGGGTATCCTGTCCAATACGGCCCCTTCCCAGCTCCATCGCCACACGCACGACCGCCATCGATTGGCCGGTACGGTTCACCACCAAGTCCTTACCAGCATCCTTACCAGTTGCCTCCCGTAAGCATTTCTCAGGCTGGAGGGCCGGACACTGCAGCTGCACATCCGAGTGTCGTACCCACCACACCGCGAGCAACAGGGAGCACCTTCATGCTAGATCCAGCACTGCAGAATGGGCAGTCGAGCGCATCCCCTCCGCGATCGATCATACCAGCAAAGCGAAAAGTAGAAGATAAAGAGAATGTAGAAGTAGTAGATCTCACATGATACCCCCGAATGCATCATCGCTCAGCACAACCCTTGTCCTCTGTGCATTGAGACGATGTCGCTGTGTCCAACCCACCATTCTCATCAAAATGCCCACTCCTGACTCGTCCTCCCCTAACATCTCCCCATGGCTCTCCCCAAACCCCTAATTCCACGAAGTATAGCATACCCGAGTCAAGCATCCCACTTCCCATTCCCCTCGACAAGGAAACTTTGAATCCCCCCACATCGCACACGGCAGTGCGTCACCTCCCGCTAGCGCGACCCGATTCCTCGATCTCCGGAATAATAAATCCCAAAAATAGCCCCCTTAGACTCGCGAGCCGGAAAAAGTGTCATTGTGTCCCTTCTGCCATTTTTCTAATCCGGCCAGGAATAGATTCTAGTCCCGCGACGTGAACCGCTGGTGCGAGCTGCGGTTGGGTTACGCTATCACGCGAGGTGATGGCATCGGCTAAACAGTTTGCTGGGCATGAGATGGTATGGGCGGGTAGTTGAGTGCATGACTAGCTCCCCCGGGCATGTACTGCGAAGGCAGGGTCAGCTCGGCGCCTGGGTCGAGAGGCTGCGTGCCGAACTACAGGACTGGATTTAGTCTGCTTCCCGTGAAGGGAGATATGCGTGCTTGCGGCGCGGGCGGCGCAGTTCGGCGCCTACGGTGGGGTCATGAGGATGCAGCAGGATGGACCGGAGGATGGTCTAATCTTGGGTCGGGAAGGGAGAGGAGCGCCCGTCCAGGAGCCGGGGCGGCTATGTGCATATTGGCCTTGCATGAGGTCTAAGGATTCGTGGAGGGAGGAGGTACGTATGGAGAGAGTACCTGAAGGGTGCGAGGTGATGGAAGGGCTGAGGTGAGGGCTATTGATATCTTTGTTTGCGGTTGCGAGGGTGGGGGAGAGCCTCACTGGGGATGCCTGGTCATGCAGACTTGGGGACTTGCTGGAGCCGGACAGAAGGATAGAGAGAAGACTTCACAGAATATGCAGAATTCAGGAAGAAAGCAGTGCGATGAGAGAAGTAGTAACATTCCTCTAATAGCCACAATGGTATATTCATCCAGATTCATGCCCCATATGTCCTTCATTCCATGTACATGCTCCGTAGAGACAGTGATGAGAAGCTCTTCCCTTGCTTTTTAGTCCAACAATATGTGTCCGGATCAACCACGCAATGCCGCCCAAACGCAGTCAAGAAAAGTGTCCAAGTAACGTGCCAGCATGCCATGCTTGCTAAAGAATGTGAAGTTTGTCGTCGTTCGTCATGCCGCTCAATGCGCAACCCCCATCAAACGATTAAGATCCATGCCTTCGTCCTCGACCCATGGTCCCCTCTCTTCCGCTGTCGCATCGTGGAATGCCTCTGCTCTCCGCATAGTGAGGATGTCGAGATCTGTGATCCAGCGGCGGTTGTGCCACCCTTGACCTTCAGACCCTGGCAAAGGGATGCGCACCTCATTGTCAGCGGACATCATCATGTCGTCCTTGCACAGCCTGCGTTGGCCGTCGTAGACGCAGAGGACTCGCTTCTTCATCTTCATCTTGTCGGCGCCCGCGCCCCAGGAGAGAGGGTAATTGCGGCGTCTTCGCCCTTTGCTCACGCCTGCGTTGAGGGCGACACCGCCCTTAGACCAGGTCAAGCCTTTCTTTTGAACACCCGGCTCCGTCTTGATTGCCACTTGGGCCTCCGCCCCCATATCGCGCTCACCATCTTGGGGGCGGGCTGATTGTCAACTCGAAGGCGCACGGACGGTGTCATCGTCCGCGTCCTCATCGTCGCCGGAGAAGGATGTCGGGCCCTCCAGCGAGGTAGACAAGTTGTGCTTGGCCAAAGAAGCCTTGACGTCCTCGTCATCCGCAACAGACGATAGAAGCTTCTCGTTGATGGCCTCTGATGGCTCGGTCTGCTGCACGACGCGCAGGACACAGTCATCAATGTGATCATGCAGTTCTTGCGCCGACGCAAAAGTGACACCGCAGGTTCGGCAGGTACCGGGGATCTCGCGACCCTTCTTGCTGGTCGCGGGCTTGCGGCGGCGAGAGTTGGGTGTGGTCTGCTCCACGTTGTGGACGGATTGGAGGTGGCGCTTGAAGACGTCGGTGCGGTTGAAGGACTTCTCGGTAGATGAACCGGAGCCTGGACAGAAGTCGCACACCATGGTGCCCTTGTAGTGAGTAAGAGTGTGGCGGTTCTTATCGTACTTGCGGGCGAACCCCTTGATGTGGTATGGGCATGAAGGGATGGGGCACTTCTCGGGACGCTCGGCTTGGTGGGTGAGCATGTGTGCCTTGAGGTCGCGAATGGGTCGGGCGCAAGAAGCAATTGGGCAGATGACCTTGTTCTCATCGCTGTCACATGAGCCAGAGCTGTGGTGAGAGACGTGTGAGCGAGCAGACATGACTGAATGCCCGCGGGTGTATGGCTGCCATTGGCTTGCTCTTGAGTCGGTCCTCATTGGGCCAGCCATGTGATAGGATTGTTGGGACATGGCAGGCGATGGTGGGTTGACGAACATCTGGCCAGGTGATTGTGCGATGGAGGCGGCATATGGTGTACCATAGGGTGCGCTTGAATATGGCTCGATCAAAGATGGATCTGGGCAAAGTCAGTTAGGGTTCACAAGGACTCCTCACGACAAAATAGAAAGAAGATAGGAGATGAAGATGCAAAGGAAACACACAAGATGATTCAAGAGGAGGTACAAAAGCGCCGCTCGAATGATAGGAAAAAGGAGATTGACTGTAGGCACCCTGCTGATGCGCCGGCGCACGCTGAGAGTTGGGCGTCATGGGCTCTTCAGGTTGAACTTGCTCCTGCGCAAGTGGCGATGACATGCGCGAAGCAGCTACCCTTCCGCTCGGCAGCGAGGTCCTCCTGTGTCCAGCCACCCTTGCCATGGCAGGGGAGACTGGAGGATGTGGAGACCTGACTGCGGAGGCAGGAGTGGTAGGAGACTTGAAGTGTTGCCCATACGCCGCCTCATGTTGAATAGAATCATGTCGTTGTTGCACTGGCGGATATGATGTGCCAGCAGGAATTGAGTAGGAAGAAAACGAAGTAGTAGTAGGAAAAGAAGTTGAGGAAAGACTAGTCGACTCACCGACACAGCCAGACACCTTGCCAGAGAAGCTGTCAGTGTCGTTCCAGTGAGTCTCGCCATTGAACTCGTCTGGAACAATGTTGAGGCCACCCTGCATCCACTCCTGGGGGTTCTGTCCACTTAATGAAGGGGATGGAATCGCAGAGGAGATTGTGCTTGGGCCAGAGGCTCCAGAGTCTGAGGTGCCATGGAAGTGAGGTGGGACGTCAAAGGAATTTGACGTCGACATGGCTGGCGAGTATGATGGGCTTTGTGATGTGAGAGCAGACTTGTCGACAGCGTGGTGTGGGGCGTACGTGTCGTAGGATGTGGCCGGTATATATGAGGTGGTGTAGTTGTCTGTAGAGTAGGCGGCAGGGTAGAGAGGGAAATCCTCGCCTGAAGACATTGGTGGTTGTGAGTAGTATGAAGAGTAAGAAGTCATGGAGAATGGTCTGTTCACTTGTAAGCGGCCTGACCCCTTGTTGGATTTGCGGGTAGGGATGGGTAGGGTGGGGGGAGCTGATATACATACCAATGTATCGACCGGTGCGGGTCAGAAAGGCAAGTGCTAGCAGTGCCTACGGGCAGTGACAAGCCTTGTAATAGGATATCAAAAATATCCTGAGGCGGGAAAGTAGGTCAGTGTTTCGAAATCTGCCGGTAGACCCCCAGCTGGGTGTGGCCAAGACGACTGGCGGGAGAAGTCGAAGGAGAGTGGATGATGGTTTGCATGCAGTACGAGCTTGAGCTTGAGCTGAATACTGGGAACGGGTTCAATGCGCTGGCAGTGATGTCGACAAGCCTTGTATGTCGAACTGCGGTACGAAGTGTTGATGGTTTGAAGTCGGAGATGAGACAACCAGAGAAATGTTTTGGGATAAGAACTAGATAAAGGACTGTGCGGTGGACAACAGCCTGGTTGATGATGGCAGCAATGGATGGAGTAGTTTGGATGGTATGCAATGCAGTCCGAATTTAGAGTCGAAGGGGGCGAAGCTGGCACTAAGTATAAGTATATCCAGGAAATGTTAGACGGGGATTGCGCAGCAGGACCAGCAGACAGACTAAGCATAGTCTCCCTCGCACCACCCACACAAAAAACTGCTGGGCACAAGCATCGCCCACACGGACGAACAAACCCGTCATGCATCATGGCTCCCTGAATCTCGCCGATTCCCAGATTTCTGACCCATCGCCCGTGTGAAATTCAGACGTTCCGCACGAGAAGCTTTCGAGGGTAAGGTTGGCTCGGACTCTGCCCTACCTTCGGTAGTCTACTCTGGTTGGTGAGCTCGCTGGTCCCCACATGGTGCTTGTCTATCTCGAGTGGCTTACCCACGAAATGAAGATCAGAGCCACCAGACACCGCTCCGGTGCGTCGTGCCATTGAACCGTCTTCCGCCTGTTTGAAACAGGCAATGGTTGCGGACGACTCGCGTCTGCTATTCACAGGACGGTCAGCAGAGAGGTGAAGGCTCAATCTATCGCCCTTTGCCTTGTTTGCACCGACTGGGATCTTTGATTGGGGGATCGTCAACACAAACTCCATGATCTGCGTAATCATCACACTCGTAGATGTGGTGTCTCGCCGACTCCATTCGCAATTCGCGGTGAGATCAACGTTGCAATAACTCCACGCGAGACGTTTGCGAACATGGCTTTGGACGGTGACGAAGATACTTTCCAGCGTGCTTACTTAGGGGCCATCCGAGGGTAAGGTGTACATTCCAGAGATGACCGTCAGGATGATGGTTAGCGCGTGAGGCTCTTGCTGCTGTTCTGAGAAAAGTAGGCGTGTGTGTGAATCGCGTGCTGCCAATTTGGGAGCTTCGCCTAAATCGCATCTGCCATTCCAGTCGAAGCATGATTCGTCGGTGCCGGCTATGCCGCGAGATTCGGGCGTGAGCGAAAGTCTGTCTGCCAGAAGACTCCGTCTCCCGGCGGCCCGCTTCAAGCCACGATCCCTGTCGAGCCCTCTGAGGCATGTCACTAGCGCTCCCTGTTCACCGGTCGGCGGGCGCCAAGTTGATGCAGCATGATGGAGCTTCTTGATCTCCACCGTACTGCGAGCGGTGTCCCTTGACGAGCGCTATACCCAAAACGGACAATGGTTCTGCGCGAGAGAGCAAATCACTCGGTTCTCGTGCCTGATGTGGTCAGGACTGTGCAGTAGTCTTTGTCCCACACCGTTCTCCCGGAGACAGTCAAGACATGGCCATGACCTATTTGCTGCAGGTTTCAATCTCCACAAGACTTTGCCTTCTTTTCGAACCTCGAATTTCCGTTCCGCCTCGGCTTGTCCATTATGCACGCGACATATGAACGTTGATGCCCTGTGGGTCGCGAAAAATAACGTGGCTTGCAGAAGTATGTGCTCAGAATGTAGAAACGTGGTCTGGACGCGTGCTCGTCTGGGTGGGGTTGTGCCTGCGTTTCTCGCGGCACAGTCAGGGACAGTCATGGCCGCAGATCCTCCCAATCTCCTCGAGTCATCCTTCCGAATTGGAATTGGAGAAGTTCAAGACGTCCATAGACGGGTAGGGCAAATCCTCAGATCCAGGTCCCGCACGAGCCGCATCTTGTCAAGTAGGCGATGCGCTTCGATCGATAGCTTTACACGGATAGACGAAGGTCTCTGAGCTTGTGGGCGTGGCGTGCATTATCGCACCAATCTCGACACATGAATGCCATTGCCTTGCCGTGGACAAGGTTGCATCATGAGATGGTGGTATGTGCGAGACGAACATGTGGACAGGTCTATCCTCTCCCAAAAAGGTCCACGGTCGCTTGCGAACATGATAGGCTCACCCGTGACAACGGCAGGACTGTAGGTTCGCCGACCATTTAAACTATGGTGGCAGAAGACTTGACCCATCCTTGTTGATCCTTCAAGCCAAAAAGAGGAACATTCTGCCGCCTATTGGCAAACGTGAAGGATGCAAGGAAATTGATTATCGTCCTTCTGGATCCCAAGCATTAGCGACCCCTGTCGCTTTGTGCCTGAGGCATACAAGTAGGCCGAGGATCGGGAGGTCAAGAATACGTTGCACAAATCAAGCCACGTGCCCGGTAGTGGAGGGGGACGCGTGGGTTGGACTGCAGCTGCAGGTGTGATGAGTACGTATCTCATACGTGCGTAGCAAATCGGTCACAAAGCGACATCCCCTCATGCGATCAACAAAGATCGTCAAATAGCTCTACAGCCATGGTGACATTTTGATAGAGAGCACGGGCGTTTCAGAAAACGCCTCGATGCCTATCTTCCTGAGCAATGCCTTTCCCGCTGTGCTCCGTGCTGTAGTCGAGCTGCTGCACAGACTAGGTTTGTCTACGAGCCGTGCCAGCTCGGAATGGCGACATGCAGCTCGGAAGGAAGGAAGAGCCTGCTTCCATATGACTTCTCTTTGTTCGGCAAGCAAGTACGTCTCGAGTGGCTGTTCGTATACATTCTGTGCTGCAGTAGACATGCTCTCGTGATCGAGTTCGACGCCTGCTTCCTCGGCTGGACTAATATTAGCCTTGACCCGACACTCTGGCACCTCGTCTATCATCCAGATGAAGTCAGCGAGACAGTATCGATGCTGGACCGGTGTATGATCTCCCAAGCAAAATAGGGCGATGGTCGACTTGACAGAAGTGTTGGTACTAAAGATAGATCTAAATTTAGAACCGCCAAGCACGTCACCTACCACTGTTTCGAGGTAGTTCGGACCTTGGGCTGTATAACCACCGAATTATGCGCAGTCAATTCCAGTTGCGATTCGTCTACCAGGTACGAATCGGAATTCTTGAGATCTAGATGTATGGGATCGAAAGGCTTTGCTGCGGTTGAGGCTCATGTGTTTTACTATCGTGCTATCGGTCAGTTCAACAGGTTGACCCGGCAGAGTAGTAAGTCAAGTCACTGCCGGACTTCTTGTCACTGGCTACAGCTATGTGACCGATGTTGCACCGACAGTCTTCTAATGGTAAGCAATTGTTGCAACCAGTTGCATATAGTCCCCCAGTCAGGAAATATGCGTCCCTGCAGCCAATCTGCATTGTGGAGTGAACAAGATCTGCAAGGCCAACGGCTCAAAGGGTCTGCCACATGGGCCTCGCAGTAAAGGCATAGAGAGTGACCCACATCGTTCCAGATTCCTGTCACCGGTGAGCGGGGTGTTGTTGAAATGTGATCTTCATTCTAGTTTTCTGTGACATTGGAATGATTCGCTACAAACCCTGTAGTGATGAAATGAGGGCTATATAGCCATGAGCCTACCTGCCGATCATGCTTCGCTTACGGATAGTATCGCAAGCGATGACCATTGACCAGAGTCTGGCGAGGGCAACAAGCAGCCGCGACCCGGGCATCACAGCTTAGATGCCGGCTTGAGTTGCATCTCCGTGGTACACAACAGTATGGTGTCTTCGAGGGACTAAAGGGTGATTAGGCTCCGTATGCACATGACCAATCACTGCACTCACCGGAAGCCTGTATGTCCTGTTGATATCTTGGTAATCTGCGCCGGCAGCCATGTCGCAAAAATGTTGGATACTGGGGTAGTGAACGAGCGCAATCTCATCCCACCCTTTCTTCGAGGCCTTGGAGTCGTCACGGACTACTGATCCCACTATCTTGGCATTGCCTCCTCGACGGCCACCTGCTGTTTGAAAGTGCTGAAATGTGTGAGTGTTTTGTTACATGCTCGGAAGTCCGTGTCATCGTACCTGCCCATACGTTGCATACTGCTTCTGACTATTCGGCTTGAAGCACAATAGATTCAGCATTGTTACTGGCTGGTTGATTTTTCGCGACTGAGTGAACTCCTCCATGAAGCGGCGCAAATCATCACTTAGTTCCAGCTTTTGAGAATCCGCTGGTACGGGGTCCAACTTGGTGTCCAATGCTCCGGTCAATGGGATATTCTGCGCTTGACTGAGTAATCTCGCATTCGTGGTTGAGTACTCGGCGTGGAGTTTTCTAGGGACGCCGACCTTCATGCTGTAGATATCCTTGATCACCTGATCTGCTTCACTGCTTTGCACGATGGCACCTTCTGTCAGGAGCATGAGATCCCATCTTTGTCCTAGCAGCTTCTCCGAATCGAGTATCGTCGGCTTGACGACCCAGTGATGCGGTCTCGCTGCAAGGACTACCTTGAGGTCTGGCTTATCCTTTTGCACCTTGTTGGTAAATGCTGCGGCCGTGGTGCCTTTGTCCAATGCTATGAGATAAAGGTTGAGCAAAGGCATCTTTACGGTGTTTTTACTGAATCATCTGACCATCTGGATACTTCTTGTTGTTGATGAGCAAAATTGTGATGACCGTCAAAACATGGTCTTCCTTGCCGTGAACAGAGGGAGGTCGCCGTCGATGATGAAATGATGAAGTGATGAGGGTCTGATTCGGTTTGCCCCGCCGGGTGAAAAAGCCACAAGCCGGCAAATGACAAACTCAAGACCAACCACGACCAACAACATGGTCAGCGAAAGACTCTACGTACCATCTGCACTTACCTTGAACCGGATTATGCTGCAGGGGAGTAGAAAAGTACCATGAACAGCCTCAAACCGTCTAGCATCTTCTCGCGATCATCTGGTGGGTCCTCGAATGGCCTGGCGCCGGACTTCCTGGACTACCTCGCCATCAAGAACACTTTGAGTCTATACTGTGTCGCGTTAGATACGAAGGACTTTGACCTGCTCGAGGAAGTCTTCACCGAAGATGTTGAGGCTTTCTATCCGTTCGCTTCTATGCGTGGCATTCCCGAGCTAGCTCACCGAATGAGCCGAAGGTTCGTCAAGACCCAGAACCTTGCCCAGTCATCTGCGTCTCTGCGGAGCTAGTCTTTTGACATATAGACTCCTGTGATACGAGCGACTTACCGTGTCCCAGACTAGCTCCAGCGACAAGTCAACATGGCTTGACCACACAACACATCAACTTTCCCCCATCTCAACCAACGACGAAGAAGAAATCCGGTGGCAAAGGACCGACTACGGCCTCCGCAATGACTTACTTTACGGCCACTCACTTTGGCAAAGGCGAATGGTCGGGGAGAACGTTGACAACTTACGGAAAATACATCGACGAGCTAGTTAAAGTCACGGATGAAGACGAGTACGAAGGCGAAGGAGGTGGCCAGTGGCGAATCTGCAGACGAGAAGTCAAGTTTATGGCCAGGATTGGCGATGAAAGAATCATGACTCCCTCTGGACGACAAAGCGCCCGGAGCGACTGATGAGAATTGCGACCGGCTCATGTTCTAGCTGAAGAGTTCCTCAGTGCGATCTGGATATGCCACTTTACATTGATATGAGGGGCAACGCGAGCAGGCCAGCAGCACTAGCGTCGATCTTTGATACTTCCCTTTGGCTTCGATATCAGCTTCATCGATTCTGCAGCATCGAATACCCCCTTTGCGAATGACAGATATCATTTACTCTTGGAGCAGTCTTAGCACCACGTGGAAGTGTACAAGAGGAAGTCCCTGTGAAGTGACGCACCGAAGACATGAGGTTTAAAGGTTCCACATGTGCCATAACGAGCAGCCACAGCAAGCCGTCATATTTGTCCTGCTCCCGGGAGCATTCACAGCATCCAACAAGGTTTGCTATTTCTCTAAACCTTCTACACCTCTTTCCTCATTCTTGGAAACCCACATCTTACAATACACATATCTGCACATGCTTCTATACTCAGCCCATCTCGCGGCATCCACAATGTCGACCCCTGCAGACTTCGAATCCTTCGTACGCACATACCATCACGAACGCAGGTATCCACTCCCCCCTTCTCCACAGCCTTTCACAAAGCTCACTCACACCAGAAGCCTCAAGAAGCTCTACGGCTCAGACAAGCTCCTCCCACGCCTCGCTACCTATTTAGAGCACATAGCCACCACCACCCCTCTTCCAGGGAAAGACATCCGCTCTCTCGCCACCTCCATCGCGGCCAAAGCCAGTAGCATCAGCAAGGCGTTCCCTGCGCTGCACACACGTTTCGACATGGTGGTGCTGGAGACGCTCATGGCCCATCGTGGCGAGGAGGGGTGGGGACCGGAGGACTATGCGGGGGGAGAGGACGAGTGGTTCATGCTTAGGGGCGGGGAGGAGGCGGGTGTTTTTGGGACTTCTGGCTTTCTTCACGTGGAGGAGGATGGAGGGGAGAGTGAGGGGCATGGGTCGAATGGTGAAGAAGGGAAGGGAGGCAGAGGCTTATTAGAAAGGTTGGGAAAGGGGAAGGATAGTGCTCTTGGTCTGAGCGAGGAGGGGAAGGAGGAGAGCCAGCTTGGTGATGAGGGGATGGGAGTCAAGGTCGAGGAGGCGGATGGGTTATTGGCTGAGAATGGCGGTGGGAGCGGGGAGTTCTATGATGTCGAGGCGGAAATGCTGGAGGGGCCGTATGGAGATGGAGACATGGTGGAGAAGGAGGAGTTGGAGGATGGCGAGGAGGAGGAGATCGAGTTGTCGGATTCGAGTGACGACCAGCTGTAATGCGTGGTGCGTTACCTGTTGTGCTGCTTGCGGGAACATTTGGAGAGGACATTGGGTGCGAGCGGCAATAGCGATATGGAAGCATTCACGTGGGCGGGTGCCTGAGATGCAATCTCCGGATATGTAGATGCAAGACACGGTCGATCTGAATACTATCCAGCGCTTAAAGCGCTCTCATTAGATCATCGCTACTTGTCATGATTGAGCACTGCTACGTGCTATGTATATGCCCCGAACGCCATAGCTATGCCATCAAGTCACCCCGTGCTTTATCTCCTGACCAGATCGCTCAGTACGTCCCTCATACTACTGAATGAGAGCGCTGCGTTCTAGGCATTGCTCATAGGTGTGCCCAGTTCAGGACCGTCCCACGCTCCCGATGTCATCTTCATTCCCTTGCCACCTTTTGGATTCGCCAGCTCCAATCCAGCGTGCTGCATGTTAAGGCGGTGAAGTTTGAGCCTGAGTGAATGCTCAACTTCTGCTGCAGTCTCCAGAACGCCTTCTTGGGTCTCAGAACGAGTGTCTTGCGGCGGAGCAAGCAAAAGTCCGTCCACAGCGTCGATACGAGCCTCCAACATACCGCTTTGAATCATCTCTACCAATTCATCCTCCATGGCTCTAGCAGCTGCGGGGCCGGAGGGCGCACCTTGTCCTTTCAATGGGAAAGCTGTCGCCAAATCTGCGATGCGTACGTGAGAGAAGGGCACAAAGTACTGGATGATGCTCTTGGAACGGATCTTGCCGTACAGATCGTTCAGTCGAGGACCCAAGTAGATGTCGAGAAGATAATCAGAACGATAGGCCTCCAATGCTTCCAGGCATGCCGTGTACTTTGCCTCGCAGAAGTTCGAGATAGCTCGGCGTATGTGTGGTTCGAGCTCGAGGAAAGTACGGAATTCGGTGTTCTCCAGGACTTGGGTTCGGAGTTGTTCGCGATCCATAGAAGCCAAAGCAGTCAGTCCGCCATACACGGCAACGTCGTTACCAGTCATGACTTGTTTCTGGAAGATGATATTGCTGATCGGCTCAGCTGTCATGTAGCTTGGATTGACACGAAGGAAAGCCTTCGCAGCATTGCCGTACTCTTCTATTCCCAAGCTCGCAAGCCCCGAACACGCTTCAATTGCAGGATCGAACTTGGCCTTGTCCTCAGGCTTGAACGACAGGACGCGGGCTTTGTGGCAGTGTGATTGCACCATGAGCCAGCTCGCAGAGATGAGAGAGGCGTACATGAGCTTAATAGTCATCTCGGCCACATGTTTTGGTGTTGTGCAATACTCTCGCATCTTTTGAAAGGCCTTCTGTGCATTTTCAAAGTCGGCAGTGGCGAGAAAGTGCGAAGCAAGATCCTCCTGGCCCATTCGAATGCTCTCCTTGATCAGGTTGTTCTTATACCCCCGAAGCTCTTGCTCCAACCTCTCGCTTTCGCGTTGGTTCTCCTTCTTCCGTCTTTCGATCCATTCGACGTCCGGTATCGCGAGAGCATCTTCCGGATCGAATTCATGGAGCAGTGCCGTGAGATCCTCGTATATGGCAGGGTTCTTTGAGTTGAGCGCTTCCGGGATGGCAAGATGCAATGCCTCCAAGGACAATTGGGGGCACAAGAGAGCGATGTATCGTAAGCGCGTCAGTCGGCTCTGACCCTCGTAGTTCGCGATATAGCTGTCAAGGTCGAACTTTGGCAGGTCTGAGCTGTGTTAGTGGCTGTAGTCCCTTCTTCACTCCGGCATGCGGCGTACCTCTCACCACGGCTTCACCCCGCTGAAGCCTACCCGCAAAGTACGGACTCTGCTCCAGAGAAGTCGCCATGGTGGTTTGCTGGTTCCGAACAGTATATGTGATCTCGCTAGTTCGATGACATGACAGCAGCGAAGGTTAAAAGTGTAAGAGAAGATTGGCGTGACGTTGCACCTGAAAGTCCCATGGGCAAGGTACCTAGCTTTCGCGGTGACGCTTGTGAGTAGACGATTCTGCCACCGGCAAGCCAAAGGCGGTGAGCGGCGCTTACTTACATCTATCAACGATGTCGTCTCCCCTCGTGGCTGAACATCATAGTCATCAAGGCTTACAACGACAGAACACCGATTACTGTATCTGGATTGAAGTATAACACCGGTATCTGTGCCGGGATCGTATCTAGAGATGAACATGCATTATACTCGAATACGAGTATATGCCCATCGGAACGCCCAGATCCACTCCACCACAAACACGAGCTTGGGATGTGACTGTACCATCATGGTCTCAGGAGTCACTTCGATCTACCAAAGCATCGTTCGCTCGAGCAAAGCTAGCTCAGCAGTTCTGGTCGCTTCGCGGTCTCTTCACCCGTGACCTACAGACAACCTTCCTGTTCGGCAACTTTTTCCGGTGGGGGCAGTATCCCCGCACAGAACTTACCATGACAACCTTTGATCACCTTGCGGAGATCCTGGGGTATGATGCTTCACAGAGATTTCGGTTGTGAGGTAAGTATAAGTAGAGTTGGTAGGTCTCATCGTTGTTTAGCATCTCATCAACACATTCCCACGCCCGGCCTTGCAAACATGTCCTTCCTCGCATTAGCTTCCTTACTACCATTGGCTGTCCATGCCTTGGACAATGGCTTTGGCCGTACGCCTCTCCTAGGCTACAACAGCTACAACGACATCGGCTGCTCGCCAAACAGCACCTACATAGAGCGTACTATGCGTGCTGTCAAGGACAAGGGCCTCGCCGACTTAGGCTACAAGTTCTTCCAGATCGATTGTGGGTGGCAAGGCTATGACCGTCAAGCCAATGGCTCTATCACATATGATGCTTCGGTATTCCCGAATGGCATTCGACCTCTTGCCGATCTTGCTATCAACCTTGGTCTTCAATTCAGCATGTACACCGACCAAGGAGTGTTTTCTTGTGATACAAAGTTTGATCGTTTACGCCCAGGATCACTTGGGTACGAGCGCCAGGATGCGTTGCAATTTGCTGGCTGGAACGTGGCGTACATGAAGGTCAGCCAGTCAATCAGTGAATGACGAGGCTCAGCTAAGACATGCACAGGTCGACAACTGCTTCATCGAGGGCTCTGCTTCAAACGCCCCAAAGGACCCTCGTTCCGACTTCCCAAGCAGATTTGGTGCGATATCTACAGCACTTCAGAGCACTGGTATCAAAGGGATCAACATTTGCCAATGGGGTGTACCACAAATTGACTCTACTGGTTTGATTGGTCCATCGACCTGGACTCCCCCTATCGCCACTTCGTATCGTCTTACCGATGACATCGCTCGTGGTTGGGCCAATGTCGCTCGCATATATAACCAAGCCATCCATTCCGGCCTGCTGGGCTTTAGCGCTCCTGGTCGCTTTGCCGACATGGATATGCTGGAAGTAGGAAACCCAGGCATGACGCGGGACGAACAAGCAACCCACTTCGCCATCTGGGCGACCTTCAAGTCTCACCTCTTCCTCGGCACCAGCATCGTTGGGATCTCCGACCAGACCCTCTCGATCATCAACAACCGTGACCTCATCGCAATCAACCAAGACCCGCTCGGACTTCCCGTCAAGCTCGTCCAGCGCTTTACAAATGACTACGACGTCTTCATTGGACCGCTCCAAAATGGCGACCGCGTCGTCCTCGTCGTTGACCAGTCCAACCGTGCACGCACTCTCAACGTCCCCTTCTCCCTCCTGGGCATCCAATCCGCAAACGCGAAGGACATCTACACCGGCACGACCTCAACAGGCGCTACTTCCTTCTCCAAAGCCATCGCCGCAAGAGGCAACATCGTCCTCCGCCTGTCCTCTGTCCGCAACGCAGCTGCCTCCACTGCCAGGACGACATACTACCCATTCGCTGCCGGTCGTCTCGCGGGCGGTGCCAACATTCAGAACTGTGTCGGCTGCGCTACAGGCCAGAAGGTCGGCAACATTGGGTCTGGCGCGAGCGTGACCATCAGCGGAGTGCGCGCCACTGCTGCGACCATGGATGTCCTCTTCGACTACATCAACTGCGAGATCGGATATCTCGGTGACCAAGGCCCGAACCTTCGAGGCGCAAGCGTGAGTGTCAATGGTGGTGCGGCAGTGACTGTCACTTTCCCACTGACCGGGTACAACTGGGAGCGCGATCTTCTGAAGGGGTACAAGGTACGCTTGAGCGGCTTCAACACCAATGGTGACAACACCATCACCGTCGGCTCCGCGACAACCGTGACGACTTGGGCACCGGACTTCGACAGAATTGGCGTCGTCGGCTGAAGACATCTACGTGGTACGAGAGCTACTAGAGCAGTATTAAACAAAATCGATTACAAGACAGTACAACAGTGCCCTTTTTCCCCAGATCTATGCTAGTCCTCAAGATACGTCGGAATCCCATACACCACTGACGCCGCGCCATTCAAGTACCGCAAATAACACACATCCCTGCTCCTCGCCACCGCAGTCGCGAGACTCACCTTCTCCTGACCCTCCACCTCATCCTCATCAATCTCCACAATCTTCTTCTTCGTATTTCTCCTCGGCGCCTTGCCCGTCTTGACAGGCGTCTTCGGCGTCTTCGCAGGCGTCTTGGGCGCCCGTCCCTTCTTCGCAGGCGTCTTGGGAACAACATCCACCTTCTCCTTGCCTTTCCCCACCAGGTTACCGGGCTTCTTATCGCCGAACAACCCCCACTTCTTCCCCACGCTGACGGAGAAGTTGTCGATGTCCCGATCCGTCACGTCCCACAATGTAGCCACGATGGACATGCACATGCCTTGCCTGCGCTTCTCGTCCTGTCCCTTGTCCTTCTTCGCAGTGCCGTTCTCTGCGTCAGATACTTCGACGTCCTCTCCGGCGAGCAGGTACGATAGCGGCACGCTCTCGCTCTCCAGATGGCCCCATGTTGTGACTTTCCCGCTTGAGCAGCCCATGAGCCACACTACGTCCGCGCACCTGTTCAGATGTCGGATCGAGCGCTCGCGGATGTACTGTGTTCCGCTGCCGTGGCCGAAGTACAGGAGTGTAAAGGATTGTTCCAGGGCGGAGATGAATTCTTGCTCTGATGGTCGGTGACGGGTTTGCACTTTCCATGCATGCTTTTCGGCGAGTGGACTGAGCATTGGCGTGAGGGTAGCCTCGGTCCGGACAAGGTCGAAGGACGGATTCAGGAGGACTGTACCGTTGTTGTGGGGCACTATGTGGCGGTCTGTGGCTTTCCCACCGGAGGCGCGTCGCATGGCGAGGATGCGGTCACGGAGTTGGACCAGGCTGGCTACGCGGGAGATGCTCTTGTCTTGTAGGCATGGCAGAGACTCCCACGGAAAGAGGTGCAGGCGTTTGTCAAGCCGGAGGATAAGGTGCTTCTCGACTTCTGCTGCTGCGCCAGCGGAACCAACGGCGTCGTGATAGGAGTGTAGTGCATCAACGAGCTCTACTGTCATGGCGTCAAAGTCGACCTCATCATGGGCGTTGGGTTCTCCGTTCCAGTGCAGAGTGTCTACGACGAAGAAGAGCAGATCCATGATGTCGTCATCGAGCTTATCCTCTACTTCAGGGGACATGTCAAGTCCGACGAACAGCTCGAGGATATGCGAGTGCAAGACCGGGCGAGTCTTCTTAGTCTGCTTGCCTTGTCGAGATGGCAGGTGGCGGTCTAAGATGGAGTCGAAGGACTTTCGAAACCGAGCTAAAAGGTCAGGTCGTCGATCATGTAGAGAGAAGATGCTTTTGAAGCCACCAAGCCACATGTCCTCCATCGATGTGAGCAATTCCTGCAGCCGTTGGTCAAGTGCTTCTCGGTCTTCCCACCATTGTGATTTGCCGCCCCTAGCAGCTGGGTCGGGAGGATTATGACACGAGTGATCTGACTGAGTGATGATATCGACCAGTTCCATATGTGCGGTTTGGTAGACAAAAGATTCCGCCTCGTCCAGGTCCGCCTCGCTCTTGCGTGACATTGGCAGTCTCAAGATGAGGGGTGCCTCATTGGCTTCATACCGGCTTAGCCAGAGCTCGTCGGCCTCCTCGTTCATTGCAATGGAAATGATAGTCCAGCATGCCGGCACAACGTCAATGTACGTGCTTTGGAAGGAGTGACTTGTATCGACAACGATTGACTTCTTCTCAAGCTCTAAATTTCGAAAGCTTTCATTCAGGTCTACCATTGGCTTGTGACCGATGCTGTGAGCATGATGTCTTCTTGTCGTCTCATTGGCGGGAAGCTCGAGGCTCCACGCTAGAGCACAAGGGTGAATTCGACCAAGACCAGCAGGATCCAGTGCGGATAACAAGAACGTTGACGTCGCCATAATTTGCATGACTTGAGTGGCCGCTGCAATGCTGCTGGAGTCGATCGCTGTGTGGCCGCCTCGACCCATTACTTTCTTTATCCTGCCCAAGCTTGAAAGTAGTGGTGACCCACCGTCGAACGTCAATTCGTCCCCCAGACTCATACCCGACAGATCTCGATCGATACCTTCTACGCCTGATGGATCAGGAGGTCCCTGTCCACATGCGGGAAGAGACAACGTGGATTCCGGAAGAGTTGCAAAGGTGACATCCCTCTCGATCGTGCGATGCGAGTGGGCCAGATGAAGGCGAGCCTGAGCGATAGCCAGCAACGCATCTGACTGAGATCCTTCGGTCAAGACGATGCTGTCGAGTGTTGCTTGCGCCGACCGAACATCATGCGCCTTGAGGTACGCTAAAGTCTTCTGTCGAAGCACTTGGTTCAAAAGGCGAGACAGAGCTTGCGGGTAGTTGCTTGCTGGTTCACTCTGCTCCTCTGCTTTGCGGACGCGCTGGGTCGCAACGCCCTTCGTAAGCCTGGTCGTCTGCTTTGACGCCTTTTTTACGTTGCTGCTGGTCTTCGTGATTTTGGTGGACTTGACTGTTTTGTTTGTTCCTTTGATGGTCGTCGTCGTGCTTCTGGTTTCGTTCGGCCGTCTTTGCACAAGGCTGTGATGAGGTGTTTGCGGCACACCTAGCATCAACTGTGCCTTGTCATACTCCACGAGGGCTGCCGTTGCGCTTTGAAATTCGAGCTGCCAGTCTCCTTGCGCAAGTAGAAACAACGGGTCCAGCACATGGGCCTCCGCGTCCTCTGAATGATTGCCCTTACCTTGTCTGCCATCCTCGATGCCGAATTTCTTCTGGCTTATAGTTTCCAGCTGCAGAGTCTGCATGCTGACTGTCTGCTTGAGACTCTCAATTCCCAAGTCTGAACTAAACCGTACTGCCTGTTGCAGATGTGTTGATGCATCGTACATGGTTCCAATCTGAAGTGAAGCCTCAATCTGCAGAAGCAAACATTCAAGACCCAGACTTGCAACAGCAGAGGCAGGCATCTGCGTCCCCGTACTGTCGCAGCGACTGTTCTCAGGACTGTCATTTGTGGTGATAGTCAACCTGTCCATTGCCTCTGTGGCATCACCGATTGATGCCTGGCCATCTGGTCTGGGTCTCTGATTCGCCGCAATGATAGACTTAATGAGTCGACTCGAAGCTCGCAACAGAGGGATGCCCTGCGTTGTGTCACCGCGAGCAAGCATATAACGACTGAGCGATAGGGCCACTTCTGCTTGAAACTGGTAGGCCAGAAGCCGGTCTTGTCGTCTACTGGAACAATCGCGCAAAATTGAAACACAGGCTTCTACAGCCGTCGCAACTTGTCTTGTATTAGCAACCGCACAAGCCACTTCGAGCTTGACAAGGGCATGCAGTAGCCGCAAACGTAACGGTAGATCAAGCTTGGCAGCACACTTGCTGACTTCCTTTAGCATTGAGGAGGCGGTGTCAAGCTCTGAAGATGTCACCTTGGACTGACACTGAAGTATTCGTATGTGTACCTCGAGAGAGGAGTCTGCAAGCAATCCGGTCTGTACGATAAGCTCGGCAATCTCCAGGGTCGCACATTGCAGATCTCGCCATGCTCGGAGAGCAAAATATTGGTATAGGAGCAGTAACGCGGAGGTGATCGACTGGAAGTGGAACTGAAGGTTGCCAGCTGTCAAGTCTTTTACTGATGCGGATAGTGCGGACAAGTGCCGGTCGAAGACGTTCTTCGCAATACATCGCTCGTATAATGCCTTAAACAACGACCAAGACTGATGAATCAACTCCCAGGATTGCTGGATAGCTTTTGGTCGAGGCATGCTCTCGGCTTTCGTTGCTAAGGCAATGGCTGACTCGGTCAGATGTGTAGATAGAGCTTCTGGAAAGGATATCTCCAACGATAAGAGTTGGCAACAAGTGTCTACCAGCTCAACAGGGTTCATCTGATTCTCCAGCTCGAGCAGCTTTGCCAAGCAGATTCGAAGCTCTTGACGGAAGACACTGCGGCCGTCGTCTTTAGAAGAGATCAACCAATGTTGTAGCAATACTTTGCGATTTCCGGGGCCAAGCAAGTCGGCAGAGGCGGATAGGAGTCCTTGCTTAGACAGCTCTGAAAATCGGATCATGGCAGTAGTAATTGACACTAAGCCGTGTTCCTCTCTAGCCTCGTCAGGTCTTCGAACTATAGATGTGGTTGATAAGCTGGCAAGCCTTCCACTTTTATCCGCGTGTCGAATCCATTGCAGTATTGCAGTGCGCGCATCTGTGAAGATGGTTGTACGGTCTGTAGCTTCTGTCCGCATGGCGTTTGCGAGGCTATGATTGACCAAAGTATAAAGCTTGATCACATAATGTCCAGCTTCTCTGTCTTCTATGCTGATGACAGGGTCTCGCAGAGAAATCACAGAAGCCTTTAAAGCATCTCTTGTGTTGTGGTCATGCATGGGCGATGTCTTCTTCAGCCGCTGGTAGACCTTCCAAAGCAGATTTGACAGAGCCAAAAGGATTTTCGACTTGCTCTCGCTTGTCAAATGTTTCGCCGCGGTGTGAAAGGCTTGTGTGGCTTCGTGCAGCGTTCCAACGTGGGTTCCATGTTCCGATTCAACCGAAGAGCTTATCATCACGTTGGCAGCTATGATACCAGACTCAAGAATCGGGCATAGGCTCTTCTCTAGAATCTCAGAGGATTCAGGCACAGTCCGGAGCAAGCCCGGCCAACATCGGAGACATAGCTCAAGACACTGGAATACCAGTCTTCGTGCTTCAGGCTTCTCCGAGCTTTTCGTGGACGATGCAGTTGCACTTAGAGTTTTCTGTGTCATCAGAAGAGCATCAGCGTATGCGAGAGAAGCAGGCATTGGCACTGCTGGCGTCGAAAGATCTCTCTGCAGCTTGCGCAACCTCGCTTCTGAAGGTTTGCTTTCAAGCCTCAAATATCCTAATGATGGTAACTCACAAGGCGACTGAGAGGTCTCATTGTTCGACATGCCGAGAAGAGCGCTCGCACTTCCTTCGCTATGTGAGCCGTTGGCGCCTTTGGCAAGACTAGCTAGAATCGTATCCAATTCAGAGTTTTGTCCAATTGTTGCAGGGAACAAACGTTCCAGAAGATCTGACACCACGTCAAGCTTATCGATATCCGCTTTGTCTGACCTGCGCACAAACAAATGAACGAGGGATGCCAGATGGGACGCAGAGACCGCTTCGCCATTCTTATCCTGTGCCCAAGCGAGATACATCTCGACTCGTAGAGATGTAGCCGCTTCCAGTCCATGTCGGATTTTCATCGAGCGAGCAAGATTTCGGAGACTTCTGATGTGACCGCCAAAGACTTTGCTCATCTCATCTTCTGTTGGTCCAAGGCTTCGATAGGAGCAGATGGTCGAGTAAGGGCTTCCTGTCAATGACGGATCAAGTGCTTTGCATGCCTTATCTACGTCTGATGGCGTTTCCGTGTGCTCCAGGAGCTGCAGAAGGAGGGACTGGTACCCAATACAAAGCTTTAGAGTCGATATCGTAAATTCTTTAGGATTGATAAGGACCATTTCGTCCAAAGGTGCTGCTTCCATTGGTATTCGCCCATTCTTCGCACTGGTCTGTAGATTCAGGCATAGTCGTAAGCATCTCAATTCCTTCAAGGCTTGATCGTGAAGCCCAAGGAGTATAAGCTTGCCTGACAAAGATATCATCCCTTGTTCCAATTGGTAGCTCGTCTGCGGACCAGCCGAGTGTGACCTGCTTTGTCGCAGATACCGAAATGCACTCCTCGAGCAGCGCGCGACATATCTAACCGGGTCGCTGTCTTGAATTGGTTCTCCGACAGTCTTGGTAGTGCTGGGTTTTCGACCAGCATTCTCGGTGCTTGACAAGAATACCTTGGCCTCCTCGGTGAGAATTTTCAGGGTTTTGTTCACAATGTCAGTGGCAAGTGCGTGTTGTTCTTTCGACGATGATTCTTTTCCAGGCGACTGTTGTTGGATTCCCTTTGGGTTAGGTCGTTCCTTCAAGACCTTCGTGGTCTTTGCTGCCGTACGGGGACGTTTGCTATTCGCCACATTATGTGGTGATAGATTCTCCTTTTCACTGATATTCCTAGAGAGTAAGGTATCGATCTTCGTCACCGTCGTTGAATCATATGAGGCTTTCGAGGCGAGAATTGATCGTAGTCGCTCGATCTCGACCTTGGACATGGTTCCTCCCTCAATATCGATATGGCGCAACTTGCTGGTGTCGTTACCGCGAACATTATGAGGGTCTCTTTCTGCGACTATTGAAGACACAACATGCAGCAAGCGCGTGGGAACGCGTGATATGAGATGCGACAGGAGAAGTGGTGGTAGGACGCGACCAAGATTGATATTGATTTGTTTCCTATTTGAGACTAGGGCCATCTCGAATTCAAATTCTTGGCATTATTCGGAAAATACCCGACCTTGAAGATGTGTAGCTCAGAAGAGAATGTTGCTAACAAGGACTACGAAACTCATGCTCACGAAGTGCTGGAAACGAAGCATGTTGTGTCGTACAGTGCGCCAGCTCTCGCGACAAGCGTCCCAACATTCACAATGCCATCCTGTCATTGGGCCAGTTCGTCTTTATAGCTCCGAGTCGTCAATGCCACGGATTGCCTCTGTATCTCTCTGGTCATCTCTGGTCCCAAAGCCGTTGCGTAAAACACCCAAAGACACCGTGAAGAACGGAGTGCCCCAGAAAAGAGAGTGGAATCCTGCGACTTTCTTCATCGTTATCTCTCTCATCATTGGCTCCAATGCCATTCAGCTTGTCTCCCTCAAGACGCATCACCTGAACTACACCAGAAGCACAGACGCAAAGCTAAGCCTGCTACGCGAGGTCATTGATCGCGTTCAGAAGGGCGAAGATGTCGACGTTGAAACCATGCTTGGTAAGGGAGATCCGGAGCGCGAAAGGGAATGGGAGGAGGTCATGAAAGATCTGGAAAAGGAGGAAGATCCATGGGCAAGTAAGCGCTCAAAGAAAGACACGAGAACGCCGTCTCCAGATACAAACGCGTCAATCGGCAATGTCAAGTCATCTGTGGCGGAATTGCTCCCCACAGTTGAAACTGATACTGAAACCAGAGATCGAAAGCCAGGCTTTTATTGATCTCTGTACGCTCGTATGCAAGCGCAAGGTAGCACATGCAGCAGTCATGATTTTCGACAAGGAATCTCCGCCAATGTGCCTTCCTTCTACAGTGAAGGACGGACACGATGGCAAGAGCGAAGCTGGACCGTGGTAATCGCAAGAGACACCATGTTGATGGCATGATTGCAGCTCGATCAAGCTGCGCATACACAACATTCTATGCCCAGCATATTTGTCCGAGCAAACTCTAAGATGGGATCCGGAAGTTCGAAGACACAGCATGAGCATGACGACAATGTTCGATCGATTCGTCGGCAGATCGGCAAGCGTTCTTCGATCAACTTCCTTCAAAGGCTTGACACAAAACCTGTCCATTCACATAGGCCGACCTCTTCACTGCCTCCAAGGTCTACTGTTCTTCCTCAGGGGATCGGTCATCCCCCTCCCCAGCCGCTTTCGAGCCATCCACCACCGTTGTCCCCATCTTCGTCAACAACGATACGGCCTCTTCCGGTGGTACGAACCTTGACCGCGTTCCAGGATCCGATCTCTTCTGAAGACGAAAGTTCAAGTCAGCACTCAAGAAGCTCAACTTCAAGTGTGGAAACAGAAGTCCAGGATCATCCCCCACTAGTGCCTGAGAAGGAAGATACTGCTCGGCCTAGCGCAGTCCGCACAGCAGAGGATTCAGCCGACTATGTAGAGGTTGAAAAAACCGACCATGCATCTGTGAGCGATGCGCACTCGAGTGGTGAGGACAGTGCACCTATCACGACACCTCAGCTGAGCAGCGATGAAAGCAGTCAGAATGCTTCGATCAAACAAGACGAAGGAGAGGAGAATAGCGATCCAGAGACGTCCATGGCTCTGCCACAGACGACGTTGACTTCATTTCTCCGCGCACCGACGCCGCTGGTCCAGGACAGCCCAACCAGATACGGTCTCGAGGAAGCTATGGAAACAGCTAGAGTCGCCGTCACCCGAGAAATTCAGAAGAAGCGTGCGATCACCGGACCGGAGCTTTTTAGAGTGAGTATACAGAGAACTGGCCTTCCCAACAAAACTAACATCTGCCAGCAAGCACTTGACCTACAAATCACCACACGATACACAAATATGCAGCATCAGCCTAAGCCTGTTCATCACCGTGTCCTACCAGAATATCCCAACCCTTCACTTCGAGTGTATCGTCCCCGTAACAAGTATTCGCCTGCACAGCTCTTCCGCCGTACGCTCGCTAAGCAGCATCCTCTACCACCGCCGCGTGGCAGGGATCCCTCACCACGCATTTTTCGCCTGCTCCGTCGACCTTACCCTCTCAACCTCATTCGAGATGACGCAACCTCTACATCCACTCATCCAGCGGTCGCCAATGTCCGCTACGCACTCGCACCTCCCATTCTCGCATCTCAGCGTTTCTGTCACTTGCATCATGCCGCATGGCACGAGCTGGGCAATCTCTGGCACGCGGTGGAATGTGCCATCTGCCTGTGTGCTGGGGGTTGCGAGTCCGATACGAAGATTATGTTCATGTGCGACTTTTGCGCTATCAGGATCTGTGCAGAGTGTAGGCAGGTGTTTGAAGAGGCGGGTATCATGGGATTGATGAAGAGGGAGAGAAGCGGTGCTGCGACTGTTGAAGCGAGGCGGGGGAGGGCCAATGGGAGGAACAGTATGGCGAATCGACCTTGAGGAGCAGTCATCAACCAGAAGCACATGGTGAAGAGAGCTTCAGTCCAGGATCTACAATAACAAGCATTGGATGGAAGGCATACTTCACTGCTCAACATTACAGATAGAAAATATATACACAATGCATTCCCAATCCCAGCTCATGCCGCATGTCATCCGTTCATTACTCTACACCTGCACCGGCTCCTGCCCTCCCATACCACCAACACTGACCATAAAGTCCCTATACCTAAACACCTCACCCCTCGCTCCGACCTCTTTCCCACTCACGCCCTTTGCACCAAACGCTCGTCTACCCGCAAACTCGCCCAGTATCCCATCCACCTCCCGCTCACTCAATCTCGCCCCCATCCCGGCCTCCGGCGCAGTCCGCAACACCGCATCCCTGAGCTCAGAGAGATCAATTTGTCCCGAATCATCCACGTCAAACGCCGCAAACGCAGCCATCAGCTCCTCCTTCTCACTCAACTCCCGCATGGGCTCCGTCAACTGGTCCAGAAACTTTGCGAGGTTCAGCGTCGAAGGGCCAGATGCAGGGAAGAAGCTGTTCAGTGACGAAGGGGAGGCGTCGAGACCGAGTTGTTCGAGGATACTGCTCAGATCCGAGCGCGAGATGGTGTTGCTCGATGAGGTGTCGAGGACTTCAAAGCTCTCGCGCATGGAGCGCAGGAGGGCCGGGGGGATGTGGCTGTAGTTGCCGGAGTTGGCGAAGGCGGGGAGGGAGGGTTTGGTCGGGGGCGAGGCGGGGCGGATGGTGGCGAGGGTGCTGCTTGTGTGGGTGCGGGGGAGGGGGTCGCGGGCTGGTGCCTGGGGGAGGGGAGGGGATTTGAGATCTGGTGAGGGACGAGAGGGTTCGATGGTTGAGGAGGGTCGGGAGGTGAAAGGGTCGATGGCGGAGGTCGGGCGCGAGAGCGGGGCGGAATTGGGTCGTGAGTTGTTGGCGGAGGAGAGTGGTGGGGATCTGACGACGAAGGGGTCGACATCTGGCGATGCTGGTGCTGGTGTATCGGCGACGCTGAGGCGGGATGGAGCTCGTGCGAAAGGACTCTTAGGCCGGTCGTTGTTCATGGAGAGTTGTGATGGTCGTCTGACGAACGGTGATTGTCGTTCTGTGCCTAGCATTGGCGACGACGAGGGTTGTGTGCCTTTTGTGGGTGATGACATTGTCATGACTGGCGATGCTGCTCGGACTGTTGATGGTGTTTTGGAGATGGGAGACTCTTGCCTTTTGAAAGGCGACTGGCGTGGTGAAAAGGACATTCTGTGGATGTAGCTCCTTGCATGTATCCACGGGACAATGCAGGCGGAGCGTTGAGTTTGTGCAGGAAATGTCGCGTTCGGAGAATCAGTGGATGGTTGTGAGGGCGGAATAGAAAAGACAAAGGGTGCAAACAAACAGTCCAAACAGAGCTCCGCAATAAGCTCGACGCTAGAAGAACTTCCCGACGTCGATCATTCCGGGGATCTGCCAAGGCACGGCGCGGTTGGATCAATCCTCCCAGGAACTCCACCAAGAAGGACAGGGACCAGATACCGACTGCTGCGCTGCATGACGACCCCTGCTCATCGGAAAGACCATACCACTTCCGTCATCTTTAAGCTATCCCTGTACCGTTTGGTAGCTGCCGTTGGCGCAACGGTGAAGAACATCGACTCCCCTGCCACCCCCGAAAGTCCGCCGCACACTGATGCGGTGGTAGCCCTACCACTTTTCCCAACAACCTTCCTCGACACACACCACGGAGAATTTATTCATCACCCAGCTGCAACAGCAGCGGGCAAGAGCTGAGCAAATGGCGACAGTAATGGCATACAGACCTGGCACGAGTGGAGGCGGAAATGCGACGGGCGACAATCGCAGACCCTCGCTGGCTTCTGTGCCCTCATTTAGGTCAAAGCACTCTGCTTCCACCCCACCATCGGATGATCGCATATCGTCGACTATCACAAAGCCAATGGATCCAAATCGTCAAACAGTCTTCAGCTTCTCCCGACCGGCGCTAGCGAATCATCATACGAGCATGATTGCGAAGCGGAAACGGACAGTGAAGCCGCAATACCCAGCAGATTCGGAGGAAAAGCATGTGGAGTACATCCTGGTCGCGAGTTTCGATATCGATCGCGGGTCGATCATGGAGCACCAATACCCCGCGCCGATCGGAGGAGATGAAAACATGCTGGCAGAGCTGATGTTGCCCGATCAAGCACACATGCGAACACAAGATTGGACCATGTTCTTTCTACACAAAGACAATGCTGAGGACGAGGAGATACGAAGAGAGAGGATGGAGAAGAGGAAAGCGGACAGGGAAGAGCGGTTGGCAAACGGAGAGATCGACCCAGAAGAGGAGGATGAAGACGACAATAGCGACGGCTCGCTGGAAGATGAGGAGTTACGGAGCGTCGAAGGACCGCCGCTCGTGTACGTGCTCAATCTTGTCACGACGAAGCAGGACAATACTGTGCGTAGAGGTGCAGTATGTAAGGCCATGGCTATTTGTACACGACATCCTTTTCTTCACATTTATAAGGTAGGCGTTGCGTATAGGATTACGAGATAAGATCATCCGCTAACGTTTGGTGTAGCCTCTATTACTACTCGCCTTGGAGCAGTACTTCAAGAATCCTGTAGTCGAAACCTTGTCATCGCTTTACGACTCGCTGAATGCCATGGACCTCTCCCTGATGCCGAAGCTATCATCCATGGAGCGGATGATCTTACAAGCATCCGACGTGCGAGACTTGTTCCTGGAGAGGTTTGAGGCACTGGCAGAGCAAGCAGCAGGTGAGGGATCAGATGTGACAGACTCGCCAGCTGCTGGACGAAGTCAAAGCCGCATGCCTCGAGATACCCACGAGTTTGAATCGGTCGTACCCTACAACGGAGTACCAGTACCCGTAAAAATTCCAACAGCACTATCACTTGAGACGGTTGGCGACTTCTCCCTCGTCAAACTCATCCAAACATTCAGCCATCCACATGCGAAAGACCCGCAAGCATTCCAAACCCTGCATCCTCACTTGACGACATCTGGACCTCACACTCATCCTATAGTAGTACTGCTCAACGCGTTACTCACACAAAAGCGTGTGGTCTTCATTGGCCACAATCTACCCTCTTCCACGGTCGCTGAAGCCGTCCTCGCAGCATGCGCACTTGCTTCAGGAGGCATACTTCGCGGCTTCGTCCGACACGCTTTCCCCTATACCGATCTCACCAAGATCGATGATCTTCTCAAAGTACCCGGCTTCATTGCAGGTGTGACCAACCCGACGTTTTCTATGCATGCCGAATGGTGGGACCTCCTCTGCGATCTGACCACTGGTCGCATGCAAATTAGCAAAAACATCGAGCCCGCCCCCATGACCGAAGGCGTAGCCTACTTCCAATCCGGTGGACCAGGCGGCGTCGAAGGCGGAAAATCCTCCAATGGCCACTCCTCTTCCAACTCTCTCGGCGGCAACGTCCCCATCCCAAACTACACGGGCGACCCCACCGGCGACAACGCCTTCATGTCCTCCGTCCTCGGCGCCATCAACGACCGCCACGGTGAAGGCGCCATCCGCGCCAAATTCCGCCTCTGGGTCCTGAAGTTCACCCGCATTGCCGCCGCCTTTGAAGAGCTTGTCTACGGCGCCTCCGCCCTCGTCATCTCCACACCCCAACTCGGCTCCTCATCCGCGGGCTCCTCCCCCGACCTCCGCCGCACAACCTCGCACACCGTCCCCGCCTCAGACATCACAAAAGGCTACGGCTACGTCTGGCCGTCCTTGGCCGAGAAAACCCGCGAACTCTCCGCCAACGCCACGCGCATCGAGGGCTGGATGAAGACGCGCAGCTACTACAACTACATCCAGGACCTGGCGGTGTACTACTCGTACCGCAACGTCAAGGACATCGACATCCAGCACTGCCACGACAAACTGGTCAAGTTGCGTCTGGGCCCGGATCATGCGGGCAGCATCTACACCGCCATCTGCAACGAGGTGCACTCGGACGAGCAGATCAACCAGCTGCTGGTGACGGTTGTGAACACGTCGCCTACGCCTGCCGCCGGGGTGGCGAGCGCGACGGGCCCCGCGGCGATGCAGGGGATGGGTGGCGCGGGGATAGGGGCGAGTGCAACGTGGGGATCGGCGGGGGGGATGGCGGGTGGTGGGGGATTGTTTCATCTCGCGTTGGGGTTGTTTCATCCGAAGATGGAGGTGAGGGAGAAGATTGCGGATCTGTTGGGGAGGATCAGGGAGCATGATGCGGGTAGGCATTTCTGGAATCGGCTGGGCGGGTTTGAGAGGGCGGCTTGGGAGAGGATAGAGAGTGGGAGGAGGGATAGGGAGGGGTGAGCTAGAGGCGGAATAGGGGGAGGGCATGGAGGTGGAGTGTAGATACCCTTTTGGCTTGTATGCATTGTTCTGGACATCACTTTTTTTCTTGATGTGTCTGATTGTGACTTGGATGAGGGGGACTTTGGTGAGGGGCGGGGAAAGCGTTCTCTATTATGATTCGTGTTATCTTTCCTAGCGCTCTGCTCTGTACGCGTTGATGTCTTGCCATGCTCGTTGCTACACCGTAGTGCCATGCAAGCTACTAAGAGCTGAAACAAGAAGATCAAAGACACTCGATGCATGTTCATCTCAAGCCAGACAGGCTTTGAAGCCACGGCTGCAAAATCTTCAGGAAGGTCGAGAAACGAAGAAAGGGTCATTCTGTGGTGTGCTGTGTTCTAGCCGTGCTGTGTTGGGAGACGGAAAGGTGCTGATGGTGTCGCAACGCGTCGACTGAATCGATACAGGGTGCACTTTGTGTTGGGAGGCGTTGCCAGAGTTGTAAAAGGGTGCTGGTCGTTTTTATGGTGTGGTGATCAGTGTGATGGGGTGTTCATGGTGAATTATTGGTTGGGGATTGTGCGTCGGAGGTGCTCGTCATGAAAGTTGTCGTCCTAAGGAGTTGTCGACTGACCTAAGACTGAAGGTGTCTCTCCTGACCAGTCCACTGCGTGAGGCTGAGTCCGGCGATGTTGGTACCATTGTTCTCGGTCTGTCCACGCTGCTAATTGTCCTCTCCATCACGCTCGACAGGAAGACCGCCAGACATCATGGTGTCGTGCGAACCGACCGTATGACCCGCAGCTACTTGACTCTCCTGGTCGCTGTCATCCGGAACAGCATAGGTGTTGCTGTCGCGAACAAGAGTGCTACCGTCGATGTCGTTGTCGTCAGCTCCAGTAGTGGCTTGTGCGTGAGTCTGGTAGTCTTGGACAGAGGGAGCGGCGAAGCGGACGGTCTTTGTGATAGGTGCTGGTAGAGCTGAAGGTGGCTGGTTGTTCTCAAGGTCGGATCCATTCTGAACGGCCTCCAAGTTATCCCCGTACGGATGGCTGTCGGGGTGTGAGAATGCGTCGCGGCGCACACGTTTCGCAGGCTGCTCCTCGTCGCCCTCAAAGACGCGCTTGAGCTTCAGCTGCCAGGCGACGAACTGAGCCTTCTCGTGCTTGAGGTCCTTGATCTCCTGCTCAAGATCGATGACTCTCTGCTTCTCCCTGTCGATGTAGTTCGCAATCTGGGCATCCCAGGCGTCATGACCAGCGACGCAACTCTCGAGCTTGTTGATTTGCTGGCTCATGTCACTAATCTTGGCTTCGCGGTTGTTCAAGACCTTCTGTGTAGCGCTGAGCTTATCCTTGAGGCCGGTCTTGTCGCTCTCCAGGTTGAGGATCTTGGTGTTGTTCTTCTTGATGCGGTCGGCCAGATCTGCGTTGCGTTTCTCGAGCTTCTTGTTGGCCTTGAAGACAGTATCCAGAACGGCGCTGTGAATGTGAGAGCCAAAGTCGACGACCTTCTCTTGCACTGCTGTCTGGATAGCCTGAGCTTGTGCATCACTAAGACCACCTGAACTAGGTTTCACGAGGTCTTGTATAGCGCGGAGGTATGCCTTCACCTTGCTGTAGATGGCGGTGGCGTCCTGGCTGGCGTCGATACCAGGGCACACGATGGAGGTGTCGTCGGGGATTACGACGAGCGGAGCAGCGGCGGCGGCGGTGGCGGTAGAGGTGGCGTTTCCGCTCACCTGACTGCTTTGGGCGGCTCCCATCTTGGTAGATGGGTAGGAGGAGGGATTTGACTTACGGATTGTGAGGTAGTATGTGTGGTGCGAATAGTTGTGAAAGTAGGAGGTGAATGCAGATGAGAAGGAGAAGGAGAAATTGAAGAGCCAGAAGCAGGTGAAGACATATACCTCTGACACGTGCTGCAGTTTCTGCCATCAATTGTGCTCCAGGCTGCCGTCATTGTTGTCTGACATGTGAAGCGACATGCTTGGTCATGTCTCTTGCCAGTCCGTCCACGGCACCTTGACAAACACCTTGCGACTTTCCACCAGCAGGTCCCTACGACCGTCTCAGCCTCCATTCATATACATCTATTGTCCCCCTCGCCACCTTCTGCACCCAGCTGAGACCTCTCCTCCCCATCCCGTCCCTAGCTAAACATCCCCGTTTGGTGCTCCCACCATCTCACTCCCCCTTCCAATCCTTCCTATACACATCCACGCCAAAAAACCTTTTCACTGCCCAACTATGTCCATCCACCCTGTAATCATCAGCAAACACCCTGCCCTCCTGCCGTTATCAATACTCACGAAATCGGGCCCCCCCTCCAAAAAGGCAAGACATCCCCCCTCCCCCTCCTCCTCTGGCTCACCATCTCCATCACCTCCCCCCTCTGATAAGCCCTCACTTCCTCTCCCCTAACCTTCCCATCCCTCCTCGCCACCAAGCCCCAACACCCCAGCGCATCCACGACCTCCACCACTCCGCCTCCCTGCGCCCTGACGCTGCCCACTAGCTCCCGGACGCCGTACTCCCGCTTCTCGTCGAAGCGGAACTTGTCCTCTCCGCCGAGTAAGACGCGACTGGTTTGCACGGTGGGGACGTGGATGCGCAGCGACCAGAAGCCGGTGTTGCGGAAGATTAAATGGCGGGTTAGGGCCAGGAAGAGGGAGAGAGGCAAGTTGAGGCCGATGCTGAGGTCCCCGCGCAACGAGTCGAGGAAGGTGATGGTTTGGGGGTCGGGATGGGAGGAGCGTCGGGCGAAGAAGGTTAGGAGGCGGTGGAAGGGAGAGGACATTTTGTGATCTTTGGGAGATGATGGGGCTGGAGGGAGGTGCTTAGTTGGGGTCCATATTTGACGGGAATTGGGAATTCGCAAGGGGTGATGTGTGATATCTTGGAATGTAAGTCGGATGGCGAATGATGGATATGGTAGATGGTGGTGGGGGGAAGAGTGGTGGCGTCACTGTTCGTTCACACAAAAGCTCCACCGTGCTTCAGTCAACATTGGGCAAAGCAAGAATGTACTTGGACGCAGAATTCGAATGTTGACATCCATGGAAGGATCAATTCATATCTTGATGTGTCCACAGGTCATGGATTGTAAACTTGTATTAATACACTATCGATCATCATGAAAGCGTGCGCAACTCCCTGATCATGCGTGCCCTAGGCGCCAACGCTGTCATTCCCATAGCTTTTCTCAATGCTGTCGCTTTTCTTTATCATTTTCTCTTGATTATCGTATCCGCTGTGAAGCCCACAGTACCCAGCCTTTGCAATTCTGCAACATGCTACTTCCTCTTCATACAACGAAAGTCACGGGTCAAATGGACACCAACACCGGGCGAGAGGATCCAGTGATCGAGGCTCCTAGTATGCCCTCTGCGCTGAAGGTACTCCGCCCATGTGCGATTGTTGTCCTTGGAATTGCTGCTGTTGCTGCTGTCTCACTTGTGGAAGATCCGCAAACCACGGATGCTGCAGGGCTTGCTGGGCTGAGACACGGAGCTCTGGTCGAAGCTGAAGCATGCTGCCAATTAGTTGAAGACCTACTGGATCGACTTGTGGGAGGTAGTTGCGGATGTCCTGAGTGTGGTATACGGTAAAGTTGGACTTGTACTCGGGGAATTGGGAGATGCCCGGCCATGTCCGCTCTGATGGCGTACCCATGAGTCTGAAGATCTTCTGGAGCTGGTCTTCGTTGGTAGTACCAGGGAAGAGAGGGCGACCAGTGTACATTTCCGCCATGATGCAGCCTGCTGACCAGATGTCGATGCTGGTGTTGTATGTCCTTGAGCCTAGAAGAACGTCTGGCGCGCGGTACCAAAGAGTGACGACTTCATTGGAGAAGGTATTGACAGGGATACCGAAGGCACGTGCAAGACCGAAATCGGCAAGCTTAAGCTGTCCTTTGTTGTTGATCAAAAGGTTCTGAGGTTTGAGGTCGCGGTGAAGCACGCGGTTCTCGTGGCAGAATGCGATGCCTTTCAGCAGCTGGTGCATGAAAGACTTGATCGTGGCAGGGTCGAGTTGTCCCCTCTCGCCTCGTGAATCCATGTACTTCTTTAGGTCCTTGTCCATGTACTCGAAGACGAGCATGAGTTTGTTCTCGGTGTGGATAACATCGTGGAGGTTGACAACGTTCTCATGCTTCAGCTCTTTCATCAACGAGATCTCGCGGATCGCCGTGCTAGGGGTTCCTTCTTCCGAGTCGAGGTGGATCTCCTTTAGAGCAACGAACTCGCCCGTCTGCCTGTTCCGTCCTTTGAAGACCTGAAGAAGTGTCAGCTGCAGCGCTCGAAGGCCGGTGTCCAGGAATTACTCACAGTGGCATAGGTACCCTCTCCCAGCTTCTCCAGCTGTTGGAACGAGCTGGGATGTCTTTTATCCATTGGTGGTATTCTTTGCCCTCCGCCGAGGCTTCGTACGCTTATGGTAGAGTCTGACCGGTTCTCGAGCGAAAGTGTTCCTACGTGTGTGGGATGTAGTCGAGTCGGAGGTGGTCGCTTTGTGAATTTAGGATCCCAAAGGATGGAGCTCGCAGTGGTGAGTTTCCTGGCGATTGTAAGGGGTGAGGGGCTCGGAAAAGTGGACGCTCGATTTGGAGAAGGACGGGCGTTGGATGAGGAAGATGAAGACGCCGTGGTTGAGGATAAGTCGGTCGGTAGGCTGCTTATGATGAAGCAACCTCCTGTCAAGCCCTTGAGCCAAGTTATAAATGACTGTACGACAGAAGGAAGTCTGTCGCGCCGATGTGCGCCGATCTAGAAGCGGGATTGGTTGAAAGGTCTCGATGGTGCGGGCGTGGGCGGGGCGGTTGTCGTCTCGCTGCTGTCCACCACGTTTGCGTTGCTGAGCGGCTACAGGACTAATAGACGTTACGATTTTTGGCCGGGACACGTGATGAAACGAGCGGATAAGATGTACTCGTGGATGAAGGATCTGACACTGGAGATACAGAATAGCTGACGTCTGCAAAGGGGGAATTCTATTCAGGCTTCAAAGACTTATCGACCTTGACCAATTCGGGCTTCATTTTGGTCAGGTGGTACAAATAAGGCACGTCTGGGTAAGCATCAAACTCATCTGCGTGCATTCGTTTGTCCAAAAAAAAGCTCCATTCACTCGACTGTCTTTATACTGTGCGAGACATGGCTTTCTTGTCAATTACACCGAATACACCGTAGCTTTTGACGATCATCGTGAGTTCATGCAGGCCGGGGCGTATTGGTGGCTACTAAAAATGGTTCCTTGACACGAGACCCACATCGACGTCGCCGAACGCCCTATATTTCTTGGCAATATCAAATAGTTGGGACCCTTAAGTTTTTGTTTACTACATCACGTCGTAATTCTCATCCTACTTGTTCTCAGTTGTTCCTTCCTAAATCGTATCACAAGGACCGCTGGCGGTTTAGTGAGCAATGAAGACCTCATGTCCTTGAGACGCCGCACTATTACAGTCCTTGTGGCTTGCATCTTGTATCTCGCGTATCGGCTGTCGAGCTCGGAAGGGTCATGGCACAGCTTGCAGAGGCTTGGTGGCGAGGGAACCAAAGTCGTGATTCCTGACTGGCGTTCGTCCCTACCATCTGCAGCTCCATGGAAGGATGTATTCCCACCTGGCACGACCAAGACAGACGGCTCAGAGTATACTCGTACCATTGTCGTAGCCAGCAAAAAGGGCGCCAAGGTCCAATGGGTGGACAACGAGCTCAGCGACCTGCTTGTCCCCAATGGCTCTTTCGAAAAAGCCATCTACATCGCAGACGATCGCTTCGCTCCCCTTCACCCGCCACGGAACAAGGGCAATGAAGTCACCGTCTACCTCACCTATATCATCGACCACTACGACTCCCTCCCGGACGTCGCCATCTTCACCCACTCAGACCGCTTCACCTGGCACAACAACGAGCTCATGGACAACGATCTCGCAGGCATGATCCGCTACCTCATCCCCGAGAAAGTGGTCAAAGAAGGGTACGTCAACCTCCGCTGCTCCTGGGTGCCCGGCTGTCCCGACTGGCTCCTCCTGAACGAGTCTCCGCGGGATAACATCCAGAAACACGAAGAGGCTGCGATCCCGAAACACTGGAAGGAGCTCTTTCCCATGGACGAGATGCCTAGCGTGCTCTCCCAAGCATGTTGCGCTCAATTCGCCCTGAGCCGCGACCGTATCCGCCAGATCCCACGCGAACGCTACCTCTACTTGCGCTCGTGGATCATCCGTACCCCCATCGAGGACTATCGGTCAGGGAGAATGTTCGAGTACCTATGGCAATACATCTTCACTGGCAACGGTTCGGTATGTCCCGCCATGCACCTGTGCTACTGCGAAACATACGGCATCTGTTTTGGCGGCGAGAAGGAGTTCAACAAGTGGTATGAGCTGCGCTACAGGAAAGCAGAACTCGAGTCGAAGATTCAGAAGCTGCAGGGTCAGCCGTCGAATGACGAGGTCGAGAAGACGCTGGCGGAGGACAGGCAGCGGGTCAAGTTGGACGACGCGGCGGGCGTGGAGGAGATGGAGCTGCGTGTCGCGGGCTTGCAGGAGGAGATGCGGACGTTGAGGGACGAGGCGTTCCTGAGGGGCAGGTCGGCGGAGGTGAGGGCTCGGGAGGCGAGTCTTGGCTGAATGACGTGGACAGTATATATTGATACAGAGCTGTACATTTCTATGAATATATCCAAGATACTTACCCCAACAAGGATCATCTGCTTGGTCCTCATTTCCAACTCACGCTCTTCCCCAACATCCTGATCTCTGGATCGCTTAGACATCCTCCAAGCGGACTGTTGAACACAAATGGATTATCAACGCTAGTCGTAGTATCGTCGTCCAGACACTTGCTATTTTGGAAGATAGTGAATGTGGGAGATGTTCCCTCGGGCACAGACACAACCACTGCGGAGCGGAAACCGTTCACCTCGTCGCCCCAGCACTCTTCGGCTTTGAGTGTTACGTCGACGTACTCGCCTTGACAGCTGTTCAGGTCATAGAGACGGACCGCGAATGGGCCGGGCGTGGGTGCTGGGAAGGAGGGAATCGACTGCGAGAATGGATCAAAGCTCGTGGCGAAGGTAGCGGAGACACTGGACGGAGTGGTGGTGTTAGGCGTAGGCAGTGGGTCGAATGTGAATGACCAGCTTGTTACTTCTGCTGTAGAGGCTGTGGTGGTGCTGGAAGTGGTTGTTGCGCTAGAGCATGTGTCTGGTCCGTCACTGACGTATTCGGTCGGATTTGCTAAGGCACAGGCAGGGATGTTGGAAGGAATCGCGGCAGCATACTCCTCGAGAAGAGTCTGCTGCGCTTCCAAGAAGCCTGAAGTACCCAATTCGGGATGGATGTGTACAGTTCCTGGGTCGATCGTGGTAGTTGAGGCTGTCGATGTGGTTGTACCGATACCGGAGCAAGTAGTGCTGGTGATGCAAGTGCTCGTGCATGAAGTCGAGGCTGTCCCTGTGCTAGTAGCAACAAAGCAGCTGTTTGAACAGCTTGTAACCGGTGTTGCGGTACAGCTTGATGCTGTAATGGCTGGTGGGGAAGTGACCACTGTTTTAAGGATTGAGTCCTCTGGATTAAATGTCGTGAGCGTCACGTCGTTGTCTCCCGGTACTGTTGTTGGAATCTTTGGAAGGGGTGTGAGGGTCACGATAGGTACTACTATACCGTTCGAATCAGTGGTGGACGTCGAGACCAAAGTTGAATCTTCTGGTTTCACGCTAGTCTTGATAACTCCATCGTCACCAGGTATTGTCGTTGGTATTTTCGGCATAGGAATTAGCGTCACGATAGGTATCACAATCCCATTGGCATCAGTGGTCGATGTTGTTGCCATCGTCGAATCTTCCGGCGTAGTTCCGGTCCTGATGATTCCGTCGTCGTCGGATACGGTGGTCGGAATCGATGGATTGGGAGTGGGCGTGGTGATCGGAATAATGCTGTCATCTGAATTAGTGCTTGATCTGGTCACAAGCGTCTCACTGTTCCTGGTAGCTGTATCTGATTCCGAGCTGATCTGCTGGGCCGTTGATCTCGTGATCGAGCTTTGCGAAACAGTCTGCTGATCTGTCACCAGTGTGCTGGTCGATAGACCATGCGACGACGATAATCTCTCGCTAATCGACCCACTCATGGAGGTACTAGTCAAGCTTTGAGAAGCAACTGAGGACGTTGTCCCGCTGGATCCAGTGCTCAAAGCCTCTTGAGTGGTACGGTCGCTTGTAGAGATTCTGACCGACTCTGACGAGCTTGTCAGTGGACGTGATGGTGTGAAATTGAAACTTGAAGTCCCTATTGAGGATGATGTAATAGTTCTACTGTCAGGAAGTGACGAGTTTGCAGCAGTGAAGGACTCGAGATTTGTGAGGGTTGCTAGATTCGTGGGTAAGAGCTTGCCCAACCTCGTCGGTATAGTCGCCGTCAAGCTATTAGCATTTGTGATTGTCGAGCTCGACACGCTGCTTGTCACCTCGCTTGGAGAATTGCTGGCTGTCCCAGAAGCGATTGGGTCCTCTGGACGCTGGAGAGATGCGGTCGTCGTCAAGAATCCCGAAGCCATTGACCTGCCCAGGTTACCTTGCGAAGAGCCTGACACTCCATTACTAGCTGTGCCGTCCCTGGACATGGTGGTAGTTTTGACATCAGTGCTCGTGATGCCTTGCGCATCTGTCCATGTAAGCGTCACTCGTTGAATGATAGTCTCACTTGTTCCACCGGGCTCCGACGGACCCGTTGGAGCGCCCGTTACGGGTTGCGTGCTAATACTGGTGTATCAGTAATTGACATGAGCAATTCCTTTCCCCTGGCTGACATGACCAAGGGAACAAGTAGCATACCTTGCGTCAGGTGTTCGCGTAACAGGCAACTTTCCATCAGCAGTACTATTCACCATAGTCGGTGTCACGAATGGACTCGTTGCATTGCTCCACAGAGTAGCATGGATACTTGTCGTAGATGTCGGGTTGTCATTTCCTCCAGAGGTGCCCAGTCACTCAAGATGCCAACACGTTGATCTTGCGTTAGGTCGATGGTGCCGTCCGACAGTCCCTTTACGCTTCCACCAGATGAGATGACCTCGCCGCCCACTGTGCCGTACGACATGCGGAAGGCTCCTGCGCACAATTAGAACGAGCTCGACGGACCGGACCTACTTAAGAAGATGTTTACCCAATGCAAAATAAGCATAGCTGTCTGTCATCGTCATTCAGTCTTGTCTTCCACAAGCATGTTCTTAGTACGAACCAGCGTTGTAGTAGCCGGTAACAGCTCCACTGTTGTCTCGCACAGCGTCCCAGCCATAACCTTTGTTCTTTCCGGCATCTACAGTACCCGCCCGTTGGGTGTCTTGACCAAGATCATGCTCACTGTTTTGCACAGCATGTGTCATCTACAATTTTGGTAAGCTATGGAAACATTGAAGAGCGACGCCCTAAAAGCTTACCTCATGGTAGATTGTGTGATCGAATAATGCTATGGTATCAACCATGTCGGCGTCACCGAAGGCATTCTTCAGGCGCTCGAATCCGATTCTGACACTAGAGCTGAGAAATCGATCAGCCAATGGAGCGATATTGATGCCTGATTGACCTACGACCACTAAGACTTTGGCACATCCTCGGCGGTGGCATATTTGGCGCCCCGGTACTGAGTCACAACATGTCAGCGCAAGCATAACGAAGCATCGGCCAAGACCCACCGATTTCAAGAACCAAGGACAGAGTTGGACCTTGCACAGCATTGTCAGTCGTAGACGATCAAGTGAAAGACGGCAAGCACTCTACCAGGGCGTAGTTCCTGAATCCTTCGGGGCCTTGTGGTTTGGTATAAGCCTCAGTCGTTGCGCCCCGGCTCAGAATTCCGAGGCCGCCGCATTTGCTCAGCTCTTTTGTGAAGACCTTATCCTGCCCATTGATGGTTGAATAGACCTCGCCGAGTAATTCTGATTGTGGATCGTACCTTGTTCTGGTCAGCAGAACTCACGGAGAAGAGTGTGAAAAAGCTGCTATACCTGCTCATATCACAGTAGAAGATCTGTTGTGTTAACTGCAAGCTCGCCATGGGGTACGGACGTGACTTACAATACTGTCGACTGGTACTGTGGATAAGTCAAGTGGTACCCTTTGCAAGTCGATGTTGGTGGTGTAATGCTGCGCGACGTAATCAATATTATCTGTCGCCCAGTCAGCGGGTCGAGCGATGTCGGGAAATAATGCCCAAACTCTTTATGATTCGATATCGGTTCCGTGGAGACAGCGCATATGCACCGAAGATCTTGCCGGCAAGATCTCGAGCTTGGAGATGCGGGAAGGTCCAGACTGTGTCCCCTGTACCGGGTGACCCGATAGCGAGTTGTGCAGCATTGCTTAGTTGTTGAGCACCGATCAATCCCCGCCTGATGGTCTCAAGGCTGTCTATCAAGATTAATCAATCCCGCTGGTTTTCCTCCAAGATAAGGTTACTGACCGGCACAACTGTTATCATAATAGAGTGCGGCATACCCACCAGTAGGTAGGCACATCAACAGAACGGTAAAAAGGAGATGATACTTCACGCCTTCCATATTTGAGTGGTAGATAGTAGTGAGATATTTCATATGCAGGACATGCAGACGATCAGGTTCACCTTATATATCTGGACACAAGTCGCCGACTCTGTGTGCGGCACGTATTGGTACAGCCCGGGCGAATGATTCGACGTACGGCGTGGTCATTAAGATGACTCGGCGAACGCGGTTGTGCTGAGATGCGTGCCTGTATCCAAGGTTGCATTGAAACGTACTGTTGGATTTTGATGAAGAATCGAGCTGCAGACCTCAGTCATTGGACGGCGATGCTCATGACAGGAAACCTGCGCCGCAAATGTCTCGAATGCGACAAGCTGAAGTCGCTTTGCCACCACCTTGCCAGCTGGTGCGGCACAGGAAAGGGTTTCTAGGATTGAACCATGGCTTAGCGCGCGCATGCCTCAGAGTCGTCCTAGCGCATCGATCATGCTCCGATAAGGTCTGCGTTCTGTATAACGTAGATCTTGGACACCAAGTCTGGATAGAAGGACCGTCAGTGTCTGCTTGAACCTGGCATAAAGACGTAACGCTGTGCGACATAGCGGTCGTCACTCGCTCGACGTCTGCAATCACCCAAAAAGCGAAAACATGACTTGTTGATCTTCTGAAGCCTCTGTTGTGGTGCAGTTCGGTAGCTGAGCGGCTGATGAAACGCGGAATAGATAGTCCTGCGTTGGTGCGATGGCTTTGGCCTTGGCATGCACGTCCACGAATGGAACCCATAACTTTTGAGCAGAGGCACATATACGGCGCAGCCCGCGCATCTCAGGTATGAACATGGTAGGTGGGCATTCCTCGTTATGACATGCCTCGCGGAATTGCAAAGACAAGAAGTATTCTCATCCACCGTTCGTCAATAGCGACATGAAGACAAAGCCACATCTACCATTTGAAGTAGCGCTTGCATGCTCTCTCCTGACATGTAGATGGGGAAACGCCTATGCATTACTCAGATACAGGCTATGGCCGTCCAAGGAAGATCGCGAAGCGAAGCGACGTGATGAAGAAGAAGTCCAGCAAGAGAACGAGCGAGCACGAATCGATGATGCGTTCCAGCGCCAGCGCATGACAGATGGACCTAGACCTTCACCATCGAATCAGAGGAGAAGGCTATCTGCAGCAGAGAATGTCCAGCGACAGGTCGAATGTCCGCTGCTATCACTACCTTGGGAGATTCGGGAACGTATATGGAGACTCGCACTATGTAATCAAAACTACGCCATCTATCGGGGACACCGACGCCTGGTGGCCACGGTCATTACCGATGCACAGAGTGAAGACTTCAATCGCACCTCGAAACGACCACGGCTAGAGCACAATGCGCCTGAACATCATATTCTCGGCCTACCACGATGCAGTCACCAGATTTATATCGAGACTATCGAGATGGTCTACGCAACAAATACATTCCACCTACTGCAGAACGACACCGTGCAAGAGCTTAAAAGAACAATCTTACCTCAACGTTTTGAGAGCTTGACAAGCGTTGTCGTGCACTTTTACTTCCGCAATCGCGACCGCCTTCCTGGTCCTCCGTGGATGGCAATTCACCAACCACCATGGGATTTCGAAACATGGGAATACACGCTCTTCAACTTGGCAACCCTTCCAAGATTGCAACGGTTACGTATTAATGTTCGAGGAGACATGACATGGCTGTTCACTATTCACGATATCCTCTCTAGAGCTGGGCGAGCAGGTATCAGGGTCGAGCCAAGAATAGGGTCGTTCGAGATATTTGCGACTTGGATGGAGGAACCGAGCTCAGAAGAAAAGCGAGCAGCGGGTCATTATGAGGGTAGATTCCCCTTCAAGGTGATACGGCCAGAAACCTTTACTCGCTTCGTCAGTGAGGGTCCTGAGGTCTACGGCCCAGATGGACAAGATGTAGTAGAATGGCCTGTGCATAATCATGCTGGAAACTGATATGTCAATCGGAAGTATCGATGATCCATCGTATAATGAGTGGACTGTGATGTTGAGAGACGGTCAATGGGCCTAGTTCTTCGACAAGACAGGTACAAGCAAGATTACTCAGGACATTCGGGCCGTCTCTACCAAGCCGTTTTTCTAGTGCCAGAGTCAAGTGTTCTTGGTTGCGAATATTGTCAAGTCATGATTGGAATCGGTGCCGTCAAGGTCCGATAGTCGAAGACCTGTCCTACCACACTCTTCGGACCTGGGGACGTCGCTGCAATCTGATGACAGGGATAGTGAGATGAGTAGAATGGCGGGAGCCAAGTAGGAGCAGTCCCGAGACACGTCAAGCGGCCGCCATCGGCGGTTGATTGGCAAACAAGTCCAGACGAGGTGTCAATGCAGACGCGGCACGGCTTGCGGGATGCCGTCGGGGGGAAGACGAGGATGACATGGGAGAGGTAGTCTTGTTGTCAGTAGATTGTACTGAATGTCGTGGACAGCGGCAAAGAGGGAAGTGAGTATTCGCGATGTGGTAACAGTGAGTTTTGTAGCTGACAGTTCATCGCTGCAGTGAAAAATTGATCTACCTCTCTCCATCAGCGAGTCAATCAAGGGCTTCCCATTGATAGCTTGACACAAATGATGCGGGGGAGCCAGACTCGAGCAAATTCAAAAAGAGATCCCTTGGATGCAGCTTGTGCAGCATCTCGCATGAAGGAACCATAATTCAAACGGTCCCACGCCGCACACACGAACCAGCAGTTTTGTCAGACTTTTCCCCCTGCCACCGCTCCTCTCTATAGCCTGCACGACGTGTTATCGATTAGCCTCCTGCAAGACCCACGCGCCTGCAGGGAATACAGAGTGACAGCGACTGCAGAACGGAATTACACCTGTATGAGTTGCGGCGCCATCTTCGGTTTGCGGATGAGCTATTCCACCCTTGCGAGCTAGTGGGCAATCACGCCGAACCTTGAGTCTTCCTTCTCCCTCGCATCTCCGCTTGGCGAACAACTGCCCCGTCGAGGTCTTGCTTGCTCCACCACCAACCGACCTCTCCTCTGCCAATCTTTCAACGTCGACCTCCACCGACAGACGCGACACCTTTTCCTTCTTGCCACCACCTCACAGTCGCCTCTCATCATGGGTTGCTGAGATCAGGATCGCATCGCCTCTGCCATCACTTGACCCCGCGCAGGGCCCTCGACTTCTCTGGCAGCTTGTCCCGCGACCGGCCTTCACCTCCTCCGCACTCCGCACGACACTCGTTCATTTCGTATGCCTTCGTCTTCCTTCGTGATCCTGGTCTGATCATGAGCGATTCCAACCAAATTACTTCGGATGCGGACATGGCCAACATCTTCGACGACGCTGCCTTCAATTCCGTTCAATTTGACAATTACAGCAACGCAGACTCTCCGTACGATCCCAGTCGCTTCTTCAACTTGAACGCTGCCGATAGTCCCGATTACCAACCTCGAACACCCTCGAAGAATTTCCTAGAACAAGACGCGACAGCGACCTTGCAGAACCAACAGTACACCACACGACCGCAGCTGCCGCTGTCTTCGAGGTCTGCCGAGAGCTCGAGTCAGGACTCGTCATCAGAATCCTCCACCAGACGGAAGCGCAAGACCACATCCGAGTCGCCTCCCACCACCAACATGGCCGGTCTCCATGTGAAGCAAGAGATGCAGACGGATGGAATGGATACAGATAATGTACACAACATACAGAATTTTGGACAATCGCTGAACAACCTCTCACTCGACCAGGATATGATGTCCCAAAATATGGACATGGGCAACGCTTTTGATTTTGATTCCGCAGCGAGTAGCCCTGGCGGTATTGATTCTGGTGTTGGAGCCTTCAATCCGCAACATGCCATGAAAAATGTTGCGATGCGATCGGGTCCTCCGGTACGTCCGCCGACCATCAGGATGAGATGGGAACTGACAAAAGCCTAGGCCGGTACTATAGAACCAGCACAATTCTTCATGGGCTCATCGGGCGCCTCACCAAGCTCAGCGCATGCGAATGCGACCGCGGAAGGATCACCTGCCATGTTCCCAAATACCACTCCATCCTCAGCGGCTCCAGATGTCTTCACTAACAACCAGATGTGGGGCACCACTGGACAGACCCCGGGCTGGTCGAACGATTACAACAACGCATTCGCCTCTCCCGGCGCACTTGGTCTCACTCCTTCACCTGTCGCCAACAACAGCAGTGCTGCAGCGGGCCGCGGAGCGAGCATCGTGGATGACGGACTCATCCCACTGCACATTGGCGCGATTCCAGCAAAGTCCCGCGTGGAGACGCAAATTAATATTCGCATGACCATCGACAGATTACCTCCGGGTGTGCACAATCTGCACCTTCCCACTCATACGATCGCAAAGGCGAAACTTCTCAGCAAAGAGATCCCAGCTGCTGAAGAAACCCTCGAGCTGCATACCATGCTTGTTTGTACCAGCGCCATGAATCAGCCCAAGTCGAGAGAGAATGCTCTGAAGAAGGCGGCAGCACAAAACAACCCAGACATACAGGCCAAGGGGATCGCTGCTGCTGGAGAAAAGAAGGAGACGGAAGAGCTCGAAGAAGACGACAAGCCCGCAAACGGTGGAGAAGTACGGATATGTCAGAATTGTATCAACAGAGAGCGGAAGCGAGCGGCGAGAAAGAAATTGAAGAAGGAGGAAGAACAAGCGCATTGGGAAAAGTACGAGACCGAGCGCGTCATTGTTTTCAACACGAATGAGTACAAGGCATGGTTGGATTGGCAACCTTCTCCGCCGCCAAAGGATGGAAGTTTGAGTGCTGTACCTTCAGATCTGTACAGTCCCTCGGATTCTGCCATGCAAATTACTGCGCCCATGCGCATCGCTTGTTACTGCAGACACCAGAACGAGAAGGACGGCTTCCAGGTCATTTTCACACTCAAGGACCATACTGGAAAAGTCGTGGCTCAGGCACTCTCCGATTCGATTTTGATCACAGATGATCACAAGACGCACCCTATGGCAGCGATGGCTGGGCAGGTGTGGTACGATGGCCAATTCCCACCACCAGGCTATGGCTCCCAGTCAATGATCGACCTTCATTCTCATATGCCAAATATGCCAATGTCGAAATCGACAGGTAATTTGCAAGCCATGGCATTTGGCCCTGCTGGAGCATTTCATCATTCCAGCAGTGTACACCAAATGCCAGCATATGCTTCACAAACAACGTCAGGAACCATGACTCCAAAGACACTTTCTCGACCAGCATCTCCCACCGGATTTGGTCAAGCTGGACCTAGCAAGAAGCGAAAGTCTTCATCCTCAGCGCACCGACGAGTGCCGTCAGGTCTGACCATGACCAAGGTCGATACATCACAACCCATGACATCTGGCGCCATGTCCAATACACCTTTCTCGCCAACATCTAATCCATCATTTACGCCCGGCAATGACAACGCGGCTTTCATGAATATGTCACAAAACTCGCGTACATCTTACCATACACAGCCACCTACTCCATCAGATTCTGGTCCTTTCTATCGTAATCTCAACAGGACGACATCATTGGATCAAAATGGATTTCAAGCATTCTACTCCGCGCCAAACTCTGCCCATCAATCTCGGGCTGCTTCTCCAGTGCTATCAGGTCCCAATCTTGCAGCTTTCCAACGGCAGCATGGACGACCGAATCACTTCGCTATGACACAAGCGAATCCCACTTCAGCACCTTCCCAGACTCCTGCGCCACAAGCTGAGGAGAAGCCGGCGCCAATCATCAACAAGGTCGTGCCATCTGAAGGTCCTACGTCAGGTGGCATCGAAGTCAGCATATACGGACAGAACTTTGTGCCTGGCATGGAAGTCGTATTCGGCGATCGCACAGCTACTGCGACTACATACTGGGGAGAAAAAGCTCTTTGCTGTGTTCTGCCACCGTCATCAACTCTAGGTCCTGTGCATGTCGGCATAGCGGGTCGAGCAAATGCAGGCAACAGACTATCTGGCATTGGCGGTATGGGGCCTGGTCAAGCGACCTTCAGATACACTCCAGAACAAAGCGACACCAGAATGATGGAGATGGCTCTCCGCTTCTACAGTCTCAAGATGACTGGCACTGAGGAGAATTGGCAGTCTACCGCACGGGATGCGGCGGACATGTGGATGAATGCCGCTCAGGGCGGTGGTCCAGATATGAGCGGGACAGTACCAGGAGCATTCCCTGGCTAGGCAAACCACTGCTAAGGGATGACGGCGTTTTACGAGGGCGGATATCATGTTGGCAAGGCTCATGTCTCAGCATGCAGGCGGACCTTCGTGTCTAGCGCGGCGTATTGTTCGTATTCAATTCTTCACAACGACCAACGAGACGTCGAGTCAACAGTGCTCGATCGGCGGATCTGTTCTAGGGCAGCATACTATGGTTGACATAGGGACGGACGTGGATGATTCCTCCCTAGGTGTTCATACGGCACAGGGCTTTCAGGACATGATTATAGGACTACCATTATTATGTCGGGTCGGGACCGATGGGGACACGCCTGGGTTTTGGGGGGACGAGTAATGAATCTGCGATTGATCGTGTATGATCTTTCATTGCATTCCGTTGATTTGGGTGACCAATTGATGTGATGCATATGCCACAGCGAATATCTGTGGTTTTGCAGATCCAACGAGCTGTCTCACTCCTTAGCCTAGAGCGTCCCAAGATACTGATATACCAGCCAGTGGAGATTTCTGTCCTCGTCCCATCTGAAGACGTATTATACATTGCGCGTCACCCAGCTCGCACTCTCATGCTGACGCTTTATGCATACTGTACAATATCCGCCGAACTCATGACCACGCTCCTCCAGCTTCGATTAAGCGCATACTGTCCAATGCCTTTCCTCTTCATCTTATAGCCCTCTAAGCTCGGTCCAGATCCCCTACATCAACCCCTGCGGCTGCGTCTGTATCTTGCTCACATACTGCCGCGACACGGTATCCCAAGCTGCCATGTACTTTTCCATACACTGCGTGAAACACGTCTGTTCGCCCGAGGACATTGATGAGCCTGGCTTGGGGATGCAGCGCTCGAAGCAGTGCTCGTTGAGTTTCTAAGATGAGTCAGCATGGCCAGGATAGCGCAGAGGAGGATGAAGTACCTCTACTAGGTGCCGGGCGTTCTCTACTGCTGCTTGCTTGCGGATCTCGTCCTTGAAGGCTTGTACTGATGCGGCCATGTTGCTCTTTGAAGGGTTACTGGGGTAATCGGTGGTCGTTGTAGGCTGTGTTACGAGGAGTCTAGCTTGTGAAAGTTGAGCTGATCTAATCTTTTGCGTAGAGTAGGTTGTGGTGTTTCTTCAAAGCAAAGATGTCAATGTCATGCATCGAAACTTTCTCCAACAGCGGAACGTTCCGCACGTGCATGAAGTTGCCAGCTGTGAGCTCCTGGAGTCCAGGCACACGACCTCGATCTCATCCCCTCAAAACCGACAACACATTGACTTGTCTCGCGCTGTGCCGGAAGATCAGCCGCAGGATCAATTGGAGCTATACCTGATATCTAGGACGACCCGGAGGTCTGCACGGCCGATCACATTCCACAATGCTCCTGGGCATGCTCTGCCCGCTCCTGGGAGCGCTGCTCTTGGGTCTTTCTCCCGTGTTGGCAGAGGAGGAGAGAACGCATGGTAGCGTGCCTGTATGATCACACCTTGACAAGTCTGATATGGGCAAGAAGCTGACAAGTCTAGCTACGAACACACTCCCTTCAAATAGTACCTCCCCCCTCTCAGCTCTCTCTTACACCCACTAACCTCCATAGCCTTTCCTCGACTCCGACCTCCAATCGCGATGGTTCGACTACGGTGGTGACACCATCATCCGTGCCGATCGCTACGTGCGCCTTGCCTCCGACCAGCCCAGCCACACAGGATGGGTCTTCTCGCGCGTGCCCCTGACGGCCACGAACTGGGAAATCGAGCTCGAGTTCAGCATCCACGGGAAGAACAACCTCTTCGGCGACGGCATGGGCATGTTCCTGACCAAGCAAAGAGCGGTACAAGGGACAGTCTTTGGCATGCAAGATCGCTTTGAAGGACTCGGTATCTTCATCGATACATACAAGAACAACCGGCCCGGCGTCATCTTCCCTTATGTCATGGCCATGATGGGGGACGGAAACACGCCTTATGACAAGGACAACGACGGCAAGGCGAATGAGCTAGCAGGGTGCTCTGTACGTGTCTTCCTCAAGATCATCCTCCCCAGAAACTAACCTTTTCAGGCCCGCGGTCTCCGCAACACCGACTTCCCCACCAAGATGAAAGTGACCTACTTCGCCGAACAATCCCTTAAAGTCGACCTCCTCTACAAAAAAGAAGACGAATGGACGCCCTGCTTCGAAGTCCCCAACGTGAAGCTACCCAGCGTCACCTATCTCGGCCTGACCGCCGAAACGGGCGAGTTGAGCGACAACTTTGATATCTACAGGATGGAGACGCGGAACCTGTACTCCCATGGCACAGGCAACTTGCCGCACGGGAAGACGTCGCCATTCGGGAAGGGGGCGAGTCCGAAGGCGCCCAGGGAGGGAGGGAGCTGGACTTGGTTCTTCCTCAAGTTCATCATCTTTGGACTCGCGCTGGCGGGCGCGTATGTCGGTTTCACGATGTATAGGGCGAGTAGACGGGATCGGTTTTGAGTACAGACGGGAGAGGGGAGGGGGGATATGAGTGTCAGATAAAATTTCCCATAGCGAGCGCTGTATCGAAAGCATTTCTGGATATGATCATGGGTATCTTGCAGTGATGATAAGGGGGATGGGAGTCCTCAGATTAGCTCTCTCCTGTTCTCAAAGGCAACGCTGTCCCTGCCCAAGAAAGGACGGGCCATGCTGTCTGCAACTTTGGCTTTTGAATTTTGCATCTCATCATCGGACCTTGATATTTTCCCTTTCCGACCCGTTATCTCGATCGAGCCTTCGATCTCCTGGTTCAGTAGCTCAGAGGGACATGGTATCCGACAGTGCGCGTCCGATTGAAAACTATCATTTGTTCGCTCTCATCCACGCCGAAACGTCTGCTCGCTCCCTTGTCCCTGAGGTCGACAGCCGGAGCTGGCATAGGTATGGTACGAGACCAGGAGGTGGCAAGCTGGATGGTCTGATGCGAGGATCAGACGCCAGATGCGGAGAGCAGAGCGGCGTGGGGATCGTAGACGGATCTCCCGAGGACGTAAGCGCAGATGCGTTTAGGGAAATTCAGGAGAGGATCGTACGAAGCTGGTCTGCGAGCCATACGCCGTGCCAGATCATCAATCTCCGCCCGGAGCCTGCAGCGGAAGAGTGCGCAATCACGCAGTCTGTAGACTGCAGGCAGAGGGTGCGAAACTGGTCTAGCTGGCGGAGAATGGGACTGCCGCTTTATGCCATCTGAGATGGCACGCGTGCAGTGCGCTTCTGGGGGCTTAGGTGCTTATGACGCGAGGGTCGAGAAGCATAGATCGACGTACATGGTGGGAGCTGTCTGTGACAGCATGCATGCAGTCGTTGAGAGAGGGGAAGGGAGCGAGCAGGTGGCGATGTAGTCAAGCTGGGTATGTTGTCGTCAAAGCGCACTTTGGTGTCAGAATTGTCATGCTCTGAGGGTTCCAATCCATTTGCGGAGATTGTCAGGCTCGTATAAGAAAAGGGTTGGCGAGAGGTATTGAGTGAGCGCTTCTACGATTTCTGTTCATTCTGTCAGACATAGCTTCTGCTTGCCGTAGAAGAGAGCTGCTGATAGCTGTGCGGATTTATCGTCATGGAATGCTCACTATCAGTGTCAGTGTTCATACCCTTAGACTGATCAGATGCTACTACTCACTTTCAATTTGTGATGTGAGAAGTATGAGAATCATGGTCAAAGGTAAGGTTGGTATGCGCGAGCACGGCCACAGCACTAGCCACATGCATCTCGAGTCATGGTCATAAGCGCCACATCTACACTTTTCTCCAGTCGATACAGCATCATCATTCGCACTTCTGCCACAAGAAGGCAATGTCAAGCTGGCTGACCAACATAGCGGAGTCGCATAGAGTACAGCTTGCTGTTACTGCAGTCGTCTCTGGCGCTGTCGTAGCGTCTGCCATCCTTGGTCTGCAGACAGCAAAGAAGCAATATCGGGTATCTGACTTGAAAGAGTCAATCCCTGATCTTCGTGACGAGGATGACGCCGGACAGGTAAGCTACCACAACTTGTGCCACATCCTGACGAACATGCTGGTCTGACTGTACTAGATAAATTCGTTCGGTGGAGCGACCGCACCAAAATCAAAGCAGGAGACCGAAGACTCGAGATCTGCCGCCCTTGCCGCACGAGCTCGTGCAGGTGACTACGATGAAGATCTCATTCTCGAGCAACTCGCTCGTAACCGCGCATTCCTCACTGATTCTGGTCTCACCAAGCTACGAGAAGCCTTTGTGATTGTCGTTGGCTGTGGTGGCGTAGGATCTCATGCTATCTCAGCACTCGCGAGATCTGGTGTCGGCGCCATTCGATTGATCGATTTCGATCAGGTCACGTTATCCAGCCTGAATCGACATGCAGTGGCCACGTTGGCCGATGTGGGAACGCCAAAGGTGCACTGCTTGCGGAAACGACTCGAACAGGTCTGCCCATGGACGGACTTCGACTTGCGAAATGAACTCTTTGGAGGCGATAAGGCGGAGAGGCTGTTAGGGCCCTTTGAAGGGCGAAAGCCGGACTTTGTCATCGATGCGATCGACAATATTGATTCCAAGGTTGAACTGCTTGAATTCTGCCACAACCACAAGCTCAAAGTGGTGAGCAGTATGGGCGCTGGGTGTAAGAGCGATCCTACCCGAGTTTTCATTGGCGATATCAGTGCGAGCAACGAGGACCCTTTGTCGAGATCTACTAGGCGAAGACTGAGGCTCAAGGGTATCAAGGACGGTATTGCATGCATCTACAGCCAGGAAAAGGCAGGGCCGGGAAAGGCACAGCTCTTACCACTCGCGGAGGAAGAGTTTCAGAAGGGGCAGGTCACAGAACTAGGTGTCCTACCAGACTTTCGAGTAAGAATTCTACCAGTACTCGGAACAATGCCTGCAGTATTCGGTCTCTGTGCGGCAAATCATGTCATGCTCGAACTCAGCGGATATCCTCACGACTACTTGCCAAGTAAAGGTAGAGAGAAGATGTACGACAGCATTCTGTCAACGCTGCAAGGACACGAGGAGAGACTGGCTAAGCACAATGGTATGGACTGTCAAGGGCTCAGGATACCCATTACTGCAGACGACGTGGGCTACCTCGTAGAAGAGGTATTCCATGCACGCAGCGTTGTCAGTGGACTTGCAAGCAGACTGGCACTTGTCCGATGGCAGAAGCCACCGCCAAATTTCGTGGATCAGTCCGTTGGAACCCAGAAGAAGGACAATATCAAGCTGAGTGACCTCGTCTTAATGACCAAAGACGAAGCCGCCAAGCATGAGAAGGAGGTGCTGAAGGGCGACACGACAGTGGAGCAACTATATAAGAAAGAAGTCCTCGATCTTGTGAAGAAGCGATTAGATGAAGAGACATATTATGAGCAGTTCCGATAGACATATACCACAATCTCAACTTCTATACATCCTTCGTTCGAACTGTACGCCCTACGCCTGCCAATGTAGATGATCATCCCCCACCCCCACCATGCCCCGCTCCCACCAAAATTTATGCCTTGTTTAATCGCTTTACCATCTCATACATCACATATCGACTGCAAAATACTCAATCCCATATCAATCTTAAGTTCACCGTCTCGTTAGCAAACATGTCCTCCAAGCAAGCCATCAAGACCGATAAGGTCCTCAACACGCTCCCTGCAGTGCTCAACCAAGCCATCGTCGCAGGCGGCACAGTCTACTGCTCAGGCCAAGTCGCCACCAGCGTGGAGACGGGCAAACTGGTCGAAGGTACCGTGGGAGACCGCACTGTGCGTACTCACCCCGAACATGCTTCAATCCTCATGATCCTACAAATCCTGGGATCCTCTTCCCTACGACCCATGAATCGAAGACTTCGCCCCTTATCACCACGAGACAAGCAACGACTGATGAAAGTAGACACAATGCCTCAAAAACCTCTCCCTCGTCCTCGAAGCAGCGGGGTCGAGCATCGATAATGTAGTCAAGGTCAACGTTTTCCTGGACGACATGGCGAATTTCGCGGCCATGAACGACGTGTATCAGACTTGGTTTGGGGAGGTGAAGCCTTGTCGGACGTGAGTGGCCCCTCTTCCTCTCACTGTGCAAATATAGGATGGGATGGGACATTGGAGTTCCAAGGCAAGGGGACTGTGTGGTGCAGGGAATGGGATGGGTAGATAAAAGGGCCGATTGGCAGATGCACTGGCGAAACGAGGCAATATGGGTCTGAGAAACGAGGCGTTGAGCAAAAATGGCTGGCACGTGCGAGAATACTGACGTGCACAGGTGTGTGGCTGTCAAGCAGCTCCCTCTTGGGACGGACGTAGAGATCGAGTGCATCGCTACCTTGTGAGTATGTCTCTCCATTCTCAATTTTCGGAACGACTAGCTGATGCAAACAGGGGACGATCGAAGCTGTGATCTCTGGACAGCTGGATGTCTTGTGAGAAGAAGCTTGCGGCTTGGCCATAAGTTGAATAAGATGCATGACAATGCGAACTAGCATGCTGCATACAGCAGACGTGGTATCTCGAACAAGAAGAAGGACAAGAATCTGACAACGCCACCCGGCTTTCCCTACGTTACTGCTCCTGTCGGCCGCCTGAATGCATGTGCTTCCGTGTTGAAGACGTAATCGTCTAAACTCAGTAGATCAGGCTCACTGAAGATGAGGTAAAAGTACTGTACGTGTCAGCCAGAGTCCGCTATCTCTGTTCAGAAGTGAGCATACCTTTAGCGTCTCTGCCATCCAGAAGCTCTCCATCACATCCCCAACTTGTACCTTCTCCTTCGCCACACTGACATCACTGATCACCCCGTTTGCTAGGTTCGTCCAGCTCGACTGCAGAATGTTCTCAAACATGCCCCATGCCGTATCCAAGTATGATACATCCCCTGTAATCCTGTAAAGAATAAAGACGCTCTCAATGGCTTCGGGTCTGAGGAGGTATCTCCTGTCCCTGATGCTCGTGAAACCCTTTGGCAATCGATCAGCCAAGATGAATCTATCAGCATCCTCGATGCCCTGGTTAGTCATTCGCTGCCGGATGACTTCGCTCTTCCACCTTGTCTCATTCCACGGACACGGTTCTTGTCGCGGACAAGTCGCCATGGAAAAGATCTCGGGCATGATACCCATGGGCATGGCATGATATGTCCATACGCACCCGTCGGTCAACTGCTTCCCTACCTCAATGTGCTCGGGCAGGGAGAGTAGTTTGCCTGCGAGTGCAAACATGCCGCCAGCAAAACACACTAGATGTTGACCTTGCTCGTGGACGTATATGCCGCTTTCCCTAACAACAATATCTACGCTGAGAAGCACGTCCATTTCGTCTGGAAGCATCGGGCGGACAATGTTGTGTTTCAGTGCTGTAGCGGAGAAGGTGCGGTACATATCTGCGTAGACCGGATCTGTCCCACCAAGAAGGGCATGCATCTTTGGTAGATACTCGAAAACGCTATCGGCCATACCGCCGAGGGTGAATGTGTTCTGCTCGGTGAAGTTGGCACGTCTGGCGTTGACAATGACTGGCCATACACCTGGAAGCTTAGTGTCATTCTGTTGCTCGGCAAAAATTCGAGTTACACGATCGATGGCGGAGAAGTATCGACCGTCGCCCGTGCGTTGAGATAGCCGAGTAAACTCCATGCTTAGACTCCCAATCTCTGCTACGAGGACGGTCTCGTGAGCTTCCTGTGCATAGAGGCTGCGAGAGTCATGAAGCCGCCATCGTGTGACGGGAAGATTGTTTGGCGTGTCGAACGCTACCAAGAGCATGTCGCCGAGCTCGACTGCCTTTTCCAGCAGTCGATTGTCCTGCGTCAAATCGAAAGCTGCAAGGAAGCCGCCAAGATAGCGAATAGTAGTCTCGAAAACATTGAGCTCTTGTGTTGCGGTCTTGTCCCAGCGTATTTGCAAGGCCGCATCGACAGCATCGTGATACTCGTCCTTCAGACCCATGATCCACAGTGTGTCCAAATTGTCGACCAGCGAAGCACCCCATCCCCCATAGTTGTGCTTTGCCTTTCCGCTGACCGGCATGAGCTCGTCAGCCAGCCAAGCATGTTGCTTGTACGACTTCCATGACCGCAAGAACGCTTGCTTCACCGCATCTTGTCGGGACAGACGAAGCTCACGACTCGCGTCAGACTCCTGCCCAAATTGATATTGGACTTTCGGAAGGGAATGGGCCGGACCCGCTGGTAATGCTGTCAAGGTCACGGGTGGGTATTTGAGAGGTAGATCTTTCCACCTAAAGGTCGATGATCCAAGGATTCTACCAGTCAACAGATTGAAGTTGCCGGTACTTATTCGGGTCCCGTAGAAACAAAGTGTGATGAGAAAGCAACCAGCTATCACAAAGAAGCGGTGATGACGACCAGCGAACATTGCGCCAAATGAGTGACTGTCAGTTGGAGTTGATCATTAGGAAATTTCGGGTTCGCCCAAGATATCGGGAAGTGCTGCAGCAAGGGTTGGGTGATGGTACTTGTGGAATGTCATCGAACGTGTACAAGAGGACCTTGCGTCATACGACCAGCGTCCTGATGGAGCCTCCTTGGTGCTTGGAAGAGGGTATTGAGCAGTGCAGTGGCGTCCTCATCAGCGAAGGGCTATTCGTGAGAATAAGATTCAAAGCGAGCTCGCAGCGGTTAGATGAGCGAGTTGCACAAAGCGGTCAAGTTCGTGTGCTATCCGCAATATCCACCAGATCTCCTGCTTGAAAAAGTATGTATCGACATGAGTGAGCAAAGCAACGTTGGACCGAGGAAGTCGAAACTTGATGATCTCAAGACAAGTTCAACCATGACTCGTTAAATTGTTTCGCCCATTGAAAGGAACCCGCGTCCGATCTCAAGCTGTGGGGATCTTGGTTTGGCGCGTCGAAACGCGCCTCGCGAAATCAATTTGGCTCAGAATTGTCCGTCGTCGACAGCTCCAGGTTCAAGCTCCTCATCAAGCAAAATGGCCATTGCAGAGTCCTCATCATCGGCGCAGCAGAGTGCGACAAAGGCGAGCAAAGATGCGCCAGTCAACTATGAGCTACCATGGTCACTAGAGCTGCCAAAGAAACACTTGGATCATTGCTGATGCATCGCAGGGTCGAAAAGTACCGTCCGGTCTTCCTGGACGATATTGTCGGCAACACGGAGACGATCGAGCGGCTCAAGATCATAGCAAAAGATGGAAACATGCCACACGTGATTATTTCGGGAATGCCTGGTATCGGAAAAACCACATCGATCCTGTGCTTAGCGAGACAACTGCTAGGTGATGCGTACAAGGAGGCCGTCTTGGAGCTCAATGCGTCGGACGAGAGAGGGATCGACGTCGTGAGGAACCGAATCAAGGGCTTTGCACAGAAGAAGGTCACATTACCGAATGGGAGGCAGAAGATTGTGATTCTGGACGAAGCCGACAGCATGACTTCTGGTGCACAGCAAGCTCTCCGAAGGACAATGGAGATCTATTCTAGCACGACGAGATTCGCCTTTGCCTGCAACCAGTCGAACAAGATCATCGAGCCCCTTCAATCAAGATGCGCCATTCTCAGATATGCCAGGCTCACAGACGCTCAAGTGGTCAAGAGATTGATGCAAATCTGCAAGGCGGAAAAGCTGGAATATTCAGACGATGGCATCGCAGCGTTGGTATTCAGTGCTGAAGGAGATATGCGTCAGGCCATCAACAACCTTCAAAGTACTGCTGCTGGTTTTGGCTTTGTCAATGGAGACAATGTCTTTAGGGTCGTCGATAGCCCGCATCCTATTAAGGTGCAGGCAATGATCAAGAGTTGCTATGAGAGCAAGATTGATGATGCTCTGGATACGCTGAAGGAGCTCTGGTAAGGTATTTGGCGACTATGGTTGGACTATACTGACTGTTTCGAGGGACCTGGGCTATTCCTGCCACGATATCATCAGCACCATGTTCAAGGTCACCAAGACGATACCCCAGCTTTCGGAACATGCCAAACTGGAATTTATCAAGGAGATCGGTTTCACGCATATGCGCATCCTCGAGGGTGTCCAGACCTACCTGCAGCTATCAGGGTGCGTGGCCAAGCTCTGTAAGATCAACATGAAACCGAGCTTGTTCGCTCTGCCCAAGGCTTAGGGCATGGGAGGTGCATCTTTGTGGGTTTAAGCGAGGCGTTTGAGGAATGTGCGGTCAAGGAGCATGCATAGCATTTCACCCGTGTGGCAGAGGGAGCAAAGCCCGAGGGCATGCAGGTTGCTGGTGGAAGTGGTGGCTTGAAAGGGTCCCCCGGTTGGGAGCCGCCTCCTGGCTCGAGCATGGCCGTTGTCGGATGCATCCGTGAAGATCGAGCAGTAGCCAACCGACGAAATATCAAAGTTATCATGCCGCCGACCGAAGCTTCAACCCCTCCTTCCACCATGACTCGCGTTATCTGCCCATGGTTGATGAACCTGGAGGAAGGGAAGGTGAGGTCGGGGGAGGTGTGGGGAAAGTGTTTGAAAGTCACACAGGGAAGCATGGGCACACATCATCTTGCGCCGGCATGTCATTTGAAGCGCCAGCACATGATTGGGGGGATCTCGCCAGACGAGTCGTGGATTGGCCAGAATGATGATATGGGACGGGTCATGCAGCGTGCAGAAGCGTGACCGGTCGAACGACTCGACATGCATATCTAGCCTACCAATTTATATCAGAAATGCTGTTACATTTTTGGGCAATTCTTCGGGTGAACAGTACCCGCAAGGGCTTCTTCATTTGCTCCACCATCATCGATGGTTTGGTGCGACACGTCAAGCATGGATGAGCGGTCTCTCTCCATGACCGGGATGGCGTATTTTGAATTCAGAAGTCCAACAGGCTGGCGTCAACGGTCGGAGTGACAGACGACCCTTGGTACGTTCCGGCCGTTGTTGTGGATGTCGGCGGAACCATGGATACACAGCTGATCAGAGCATGATAACGTGCGCAACCACCAGATCTGGAGACTGTAGAGAGGGAGTTAGAAGGCTGCTGACAGAGGACATGTGGTAGCAAAAGCCGACCAAAAGACCAAGAGACTGTACACGTTGCTGCAGATGACAATTGGAGGATTTGACAGATCTGCTTGATCAATTCGATCTGCGTGAATAGATTGAGACCGTGACAGGGAAGCACATGTTGTAGGAAAAAAGAGCCCCCACGCTCGAGTCGGGATGATACGAAGCTTTTCAGCAGCTTCTCACAGCGCAGACGAACTCTCTCGTGGACTGCTCCAGCCTTTACACCCGTGGACAGAGCGCACGCAACTTTTTGATCCATGATCGTCCCGACTAGCGTGGTGCGGATGAGCTGCATGCATGGCCCTAGCCGTGGTGGTTTGACGTGGTGATTGGACCGCTCAACCAGCAAATTTCGCAGAAAGCTGCTAGTCCCCACCATACAAACATCGTCTCCGTCGCTGTGTTGATCTTTTTTGGCTTGTTGCTTGCTTGCTCTACGCTGCCGAAGCGTGCAACTCTGACCGAATTGCTTTTTGGAGGCTTCCTTGCGGCGCTGATTTCACAAGCAGGCAATTACCTTAACCTTGGAGGCTCTTTCTGTTTGCGATTCTGCCTGAGCTAGAAACGACAAGGGTTCCGCTACCTGCATCCACTATCTGTGATCGACGGCCGAGGGATAGCGGTGGACTTCACAAGCTACAACTACCTGCAGGTCAAAGCAGTGACACAGAAACATCAACAGAAAATCCAATTCTTTTCCCCGAACCTCTCTCTCGGGTCCTGCTCCTTCAGCGCTATCCTCCAGCGGGTTCCTGACCTCGCAGACGTGTCACCACAAAACTTCAATCCTTCCAGACACCGCCTATCTTACTTTTTCCTCGCTCAATGGGTTGCCTTTTGCAGATTTGCGCATAACCTCGACCGCGCATCATCAGACCATGGACACTGAGGATGGAAAAGTCTTCATAAAGGTATCCATCCCGATTGCCCATCTCGTGCATCCACGAGCCAGTCATATGCTTGATCAGTCTGCTGACCTTGTTTCCACGTGTAGCATCTCGCATACTTTGTTCGAACACACGAAAAAGCACTTGCAAACGCGCTTCAATTACAGAGGAAGCACACCAAAAATGCATCGACCTCGTCAACAACATCGACCACTGGCGTGTCTGGCCAGCAACCTCCTCCATCAAGTTCGAACGCGATAGCAGCAGCCCTCTCTCTACCATACCTGACCTTTGGTTCACAAAATGTCAAACCTGTCAAGTTGACACTAACCCCGCACCACCTGTTCTATCTGTTGTCGCGTTTTGAAGAGCTGGGAATATCAGTGGGTCCTATGAATGTTCGTCTCGAGCATATCAATACCGATGTCTTACCTGGCAACTATGTGTCGTTCTTGGGCTCGGCACCAAAATCGAGAGGCAGATCAGACGCAGATTCGATCCACTCTGTCTCCAGCGTCCGCAGTGTCATGTCAAGCATGTCGTCAATGTGGACGAAGCTTGGTCTGACCACAAAGGAGGACAGCAAGATTGAGAAGCAAAAGGCGGCCGAGCAAGACGATCTCAAGTACCTGTACTCGGCCTTCACCAAAATTCCG